>OX422214.1:543450273-544050273 GCA_949130495.1 Sambucus nigra | reverse complement strand
ATATTATTGAATTTGGAGTTCTTCCTTTATTTTATTTCCAAACCAATAAAATAAAATCTTTTACTTTGTTTTCATGCCTTCAAGTTGATTATAGATGATGATGAACTAGTATACTTCGTACACTTGAATCGGGATTGAAGACGGGAATCAAACATATAGGTTTTCACTAATTCCCTTTCCCAGGGAAATGGTAGACTAACTCTATATGTATGTTATAATGCATACAAGCCATAGGTGTTAAGTGGCATGAATAGTAGCATATAAAGTATATTGTTGTAATAATTGCAAGTCTTTATATGTATGTTCCTTTTAACATCATTCGTATTTTAATTTAAGTAAATAGATGCCCTTTTATGAACAAAGTGAATAGTTAAAAAGAAATTTTCAGTTGAACTTTCACATAAGAGTTTCTTTATATGGATTTTTCTATTTCCTATTTATTTTTGTTTGGCCACAAAGTAGTGTTATGCGAGGGTAATTAGACCATGCATGATTAGTATGACCATGACATTATATACATTATGTTGTTGTAGCCCATAAACAAAAGCAAGTGCAAAGGATGTGAAGAGAACACCCGTCATTTACTGTTACACTGAATCTTCTCTAAAAATTTACTGGAGAAGATCTTTTTAGCACCGAATTTTGTTAGTGCTATGCCAAAATCTTTGCATGAGCAGCTCGCCATTGAAGTATGTTTGTGTGGTAATCGTGATAAGGGAGAAACTATGTGGATGTGTCTTTGTTCGCAGTGATCTAGGGATCGTGTTTAAAAAGTTTTAAGGGGATTGGGCTATTCTTAATTATGAACAATATGAGAGAATCTCTGCTGTAAAAGGGAGTTAACAACTTGCGGTGAGCGGGACAAAGATCTAGTTCATTGCTCATTGAAAATCTAAGGGAGTGTGTAATTATTTTGTTGGGAAATCAGGTCATCTTAGAGTTAATTTAGTCGGATTTCCTTTTGAAAAGGACGTACTCAAAATGCTAAACCTAGATGATATATGGTTTAATTACACTAGATATAGGACTTGAGCTAATTTCGTGTGTTTTTTTTTCTTTCTTTTTTTGCACCCTTTCTTACTGTATGATTGGGTGTTTTTTTAGTGTTATATTTTCATGCTTCTTCATGGAGAGTGATGTATCATTAGTTGGTCCTCTTCTCTAGATTGTGGTGCAAATTTTATATTTTATGTTGGATAATGCTATAAGTACCAAATTCAATATCCAAATCATCCACCAAATGAGTTGAGATGCAATAAATTTTGTACAGTCTAAAAATAACTGAGTATATATTCTGGTCCTGGGGTCTGCCTCTTACTTGCATTTGGTTAATTACAAAAATTTCTTCTGTAGATTACTCTATTTAATTACGCTCCTCGCTCTTCTTCTCTCCACGTTGATACATCTTTCTAAATCCTTATCGTTCGATGAACTTCAACTTGAAGGTAATTACTAAATTGCATTGGTATATACAGAATACATTCACAATTTTAATATTTAATAACTCGTCTAACATATGGTTAGCTATAATTTTTATAACAATCATTTGATTCAAAACATGTATTGAATGCTTATATATGTTTTCTTTATTCTGTCCTGTATAACTCTTGTCTTAACATATGGTTAAAAAAATACCACTCAAATGATCTAAAAACTTATATTGTATATAACAATTTCTGCTCATGTTCTTATAGTATATTCAATTTTGAATGATATTTCAGGAGATCGTGGCAACAGGGCTTACTCAATATAGAGCTTACTCTAAAGATGAAGCACTTCTACTACTCACCATTTATAGTAGTATGTTGGTTTTGATCCTGGGCTGTGATATATGATGCTATGTTAGTATTGTTCTATACAAGGATTAACACGGAATAGTGATTTTATTTCTATTGCGTGATTGATCTTGACAGGGATGCCTACGGATTTACTTTGAGGCATCAACACCTTTAGAGATATAGAGAGTAATCTTATTGATCGAGTGGGAAATCGAGCGTCCGTGTAAATACGCTAGTCATTGTTATCGGCTTCCAGCCATAATACAAAAAAACCTAAACTTTAACTACACTCTCCACAAGGAATGTTTGATAGATTTTAATTTATTTATTACTTCAAAAAATAAAGTGTAAAAGATGATGATTGGGTGAGAAAGGAAAAAGGGAAAAATAAAGAAGTTAACTAAAACTAATTGGAAAATTAAGATAGGGACACAATCCCTCAACCCTAGTGTATTGATGGTATAAAACTAATCGTAAATTTAAGTGATTAATTAGACCCAAAATTTAGTACTCCCAAGCATTACATATATGAAGTTCAAGCCCGCACCATACTTAATAAGAGGACGAGTAAATCGGTATTGTGATATTTACACTCGAATTTCTTTCTGAAGCATCCCGGTTACCCAGAAGCAAACGAGATCTAAAGATCTATAATTGTCGCGTTTCTATGCAATACGGTCGTAATAAACCATTAAATTTAGAGGATTAATTTTATACACATGCAACTACCACATCAGGTTGAGTTCATGCATCCTAACCTTTAAAAACCTAGACTAACATGGTGAAATAATAATAAAAGTGCTGAAAATAAAAGTTACTGAGATTGAAGAACAAGAACATGCAAGAAGAAATCAAAGGTTGAAGAAAAACTTGAAAACCTCTTGAATTAAAGGTGTAAAATATGTAAATTCTTCTCCTAAATGTTCCTACTTGTTATGGAGCTTTTACATGAATGAAATATGAATAAAAAGAGTCCTAATGACTAAATATATAGGTTAGAGGTCGTTTAGAAGAGTCCCCAAAACATAAAAATCTTTTGGCTAAACGATAAGCACAAAATAAAAATCCCGTATCTGGCAATTTGTCACACTTAGAAAGCGTGACTAATTTTGTAACGGATCAGGAGCGTGAATAATTTCGTAACGGATCTGGTGCATGACAAATGGGTGAGCCGATTCTTTTTCCTCAGCTTCGGTTCGGTTTGGGTCTGACAACTTTTTTCTTGGATTTCTTATCAACTTCAAATGGGCATAACTTCTTCACCGTAGCTCAGATTGAGGTTCTGTTTTTTCCAGTGTTCTTGTGTTTGAAATATCTTCAACTTTCTAGTTGGCCCCAACTCCAGACTAAGGGTAAAAAATTACATAAATGCCCTTTAACTCCACGATTCTTGGTTTTCTTTCGTTGTTTTGAGTTCTCTTTGGCACTAACTTGCATGAAATATCTGTAAAACACATAAGAGATATACAAAATACGAAATACTTGCCAAAAAGTATTAGTAGCATAGATATAAGACAAATTCAAGCTATTTACACCGCACGGGGTCATAAAAATACAAAAATTAATGGGATAAATGTGAAGAATTTATGCCTAATCACTTATATCTATAAGGTGATTTTTTTGTTAGTAAAAAAACCAAATACTTAAATTAACATTGGACAATTATGATCAAACAAAGAAAGGCATGCCTCTCTAGTCAAATCTGACAGCAAATTCATTTCTCAAAACTAGAGGACATACGCTTATGACAAACAAAATAGAGAAATTATTTATCTACTTGCATACGTTATATAGTTTGAAATTTGAATTATCCACTTACATCGCACTATATTATTGCATTGTCAGCAATTGCTTGCTGCTCGGTAATCTTTTGCAGCTCTCAATGGTTAATAGTGTTGTCAATTCATAGTATGACTTCAATTGGAACACAAAAGTTGTACTATCCAACCTTATAATTATGATACTTGACAAAATTTGTAAGTTCAATTCATACCCAACCTAAATTTCCTCTCTTTCTTTAATTTTTATTTTTTTAATAAGAAACAATTATGCATTACTAAAAAGGCATATCTTCAAGAAATGGCATATCATCATGCAGGTTTTCTTAGAGACCCGTCATCATTTCTGTAAATGGCATATCTTCAAGAAATGCCAATAGAAGTTATCCCATGTGTTTCTACTACATTCGAATTTTGAGGCAGACTTCCATAGATGTGAACTTGACCAATTCGATTAAGGAGTTAAAGTCTTTTTTGTCATCACTTGTCGATAAGTATGACCTCAGGGATCACGAGTGGCTTCAAACATTATACTATAATCGCGGGCAGTGGGTTCCGTTGTATTCGCATGATACATTTTATTGCAGAAATGTCTATACATTTGTTTGCCGGAGTTGGTTGGCACTCTCACTTTTATGGCATCGAAAGCAGAGGATGACAGGGATATCACCACATATCAAGTAGTAAAATTCGGGGAGGACCACAAAGCATACTATGTCAAATTGAATGTGCGGAAGAGTGCTACTTGTAGCTGTCATATGTTTGAGTTCTCGGGTATTCTTTGGAGACATGTTTTGGGTCTCGGGTATTCTGTACAGATATGTTTTGGGAGTCTTTCGAGTGACAGATGTTCTCACTCTTCCCTACCATTAAATTTTGAAGGGATGGACAAAAACTGCTAAGAGCAGTGTTATATTGGAAGAACGTGCTAGTGATGTATTTAGTAGTTATTTGGAGTCTCATACAGTCCGATATAGTTATTTGGAGTCTCATACAGTCCGATATAATACCTTACGACATACGACCTTCAAATTTATAGATAAAGGGTCAGAGTCCATCGAGGTATACAAAAAGATTTTGTTTTCATAAAAATTTTTAACAATCCAACAGGATTTTTGTATTTTGTTTGCATTGTTTATGGATAGACACTTAGGATGACCGAGTCACAACATCATTCCATTTTTCATGCAACTATTTGATAGTGTTTTGAGACAATAAGTCTATTCATCCATGTACTTCGTAATGTTTGGAGTCATTAAGATGTAATTAAGTGTTACTTACTACATGTTTGACTCATGATTTCCTTTATTGCACACATGCACGGATTTTTTTTATTATTGTTCTTGTATTATCACATGTTGGTTGGGTGTTCTCACTTCAATCCTGTCCTTAAAACGAACCAAGCGCGATAAAATAAGACAATAAAAAGTGTGCACCTTTGAACCATGTTTGTGAGGATTTGTGTGTTCTGTTTGAAAACGGTGAAGGGCTACGAAAGATTATCATTTAACTGTTGCGATTAAGCCGCCGTTTGATTGGACCTAAAAATGAGGAATTTTATTATTCGGGGTCCAAAGAGGTTTAAAAGAGCCCAAAAAAATTTAAAGGCAATAAAAAGAAATTCATGCCAATTATGGGCCAATTAGGTTTTTGCACCAATTCTTCAAAGTTTGAGAATTTAGTTTATACACCTCTAAAAGAAAATATATATGAGGGAGTTTGGATGGAGAATTAAAACGGGTTTCCACATCCTTGAATATCTTGAAAAAGCACTACATAGTTTTGGGCGTTATTGGTGTGGAAATCACTTTGACTTTGATTTGTTGATTTGTATAAAATGATGTCATCTAAATTCAACAATTATTACACCTAAGGATACTTTTGATATCCATTCATTAGGAGTACACGTATTCATCGTGAATATATGATTGATTGAGTTTATTTACCTATCGAATGTGTTCACACCCATACATTCCATTTCTATGACTTGGTTGTTTTAGTTTAAATTCATGGTGTGATTTTTGGTATCTTATTTTTGTATGAAAATTTTGAAAAATCAAAAATAGTTTGTGAAATTTTTGAGATACTCCTTTATATGTGTGTAGTTTGATTCATGTTTTCTATGCATTTTATCGCGACACTCCATATTTTGATTATTTCGTCTTATCTGTTTATTTGGGGACATCATAAAAAGGGAGAGAAAAAATTATCATGTTATGGGGGAGTTTTTGCATTATGAGGGAGATTTGATTATATCGATTAATTTATTCTTATATCATTTCAAACTCGATACGTCACGAAGGTTTTTGCTTTATCTCATGTGTGTAGGTACAAAGATTGAAGATCATTATGTTGCACACCCCGACGAGAAAAGCTTTGAGATTTGATGAAGACATTTTGAAGAGTAGTTTGAGATCTTACAAATTTATTCATGGGAGGGTAGATTTTTATAGGCAATTTGGTATTTGAAAATTCATATGTTTTTATGTATGTACCGGCATAGACATAGGGGGAGATTTGTAAGGACATTATTTTATAAGTTCGTTATCAATTTATTATGTCATCTACCGTTACAACCGTCGAAGAAGTTCAAGAACATTCAAGCATCAAAGATGGATCTGAATATCAAGGTTCTTCATCAAAAAGACTCCATAAAGTTTACTTTGGTACGGTTTTGTTTTAAATACCTTAAATTTGCACTTAGAGCTTTTGGGATATTTTTACAAAATATTTTCAAAGTGTTGAAGCGGACTTTTTCGTCAAAATTTGAGAATGAGTATTTTTTCTAAGTATTGGAGCGGACATTAAAAATAATATTTTCTGGCGTAACAGTCGTTCAAACGAATTTGCTCTGTCGTTCGAACGACATTGCATTATTGTCTGATGTCACTTGAACGACACACGTCTCGTTCGCGCAAGATCTCTTTCTCGTTCTAACGAGCTCAACAACCGAGGCGACGCTTTTTTCTATAAATACTCATTAAATGGTTTCATTTTCAATAAGAAGTCCAAGCGTTTTGAAAGACAGAAAACTGTGAAACTGCAGAATCCTTTTGACTTCTTCTTTTAGGGTTTAATCCCTTTTTATTTTTAATTCACAAAAATCCCATATGCTTTGGTGAATTATTTTGGTGTTAAGGAACACACTTTGCTACTGTTCATTCTTTGTGGGGAGAACTGTACAACCGAAGAGTTACGCGCTATTGTGGAGGGAGTCCTTATAAAGTTTACACTTGTGGAGAAGTTGTTTCTTTTCCATAGCTGACCATCTGGAGTTCTTGCAGGAGTTTCCAACCGACGACATCGGAACTGAAACCTGAGGGTATTTCGTATGTCACTCTTATTTTCATTGCAATCCGTGTAAATCGCTCCTTACAAATTATAGTGTAAATAAAATGTTTTGCCCTGTAGGGATGTTTCTTGAAATTTGTGTCACATGCTTTATTTATGTATGGTTTGACACACGCACACACGTAGTTGCATGTTTAGGGGTTGAATTAATTTGGTTTAAAAATAGACTCTAATTAAATAAGTGTGCCAAAGTAGAAATTTGCAAATTTAATCAATTATCACACAGTCACGTTTTAGAAATTGGTATCAGAGCGGGTTACGCTAATTTATCGCGTGATCCGAATTTTTCAAGGATTTTTTTTTATACAATTTGACTTCTCACGTCGTCAAATGGGTATCAGAGCAGGTTGAGCTAATTTATCGCGTATTCCTATTTTTCGTAAAATTTGTGTGATATTGTCTTTTTTGGAAAAATCACTTTTGTGAAAAATAGCAATTTTTTGATGGGGCACTTAAGTAATCAGATGCCCCCCTTTGATTACATAAGTCAAAGTTTTAATGTTTTAAATAGCTTGAATTTGACGTTTTCTAAAAGAATTGATTTTTTGGAAAAAGAAAATTCTCATTTTAAATCCGCGATGGATCTTTTGCAAACGGTTCAAAATCAAAGTGATTTTTATCGTGAGAAACTTGTTTCTTTGGACCGAGACTTTAATGATTTAGAATTGTCCAAGAAGGAGAGTGACAATAGAGTCCTATTTTTAGAAAAATAATTGGAGGACTTTAAAAATTCTAGGTTTCTCGTTTGTGCCGTCAAGGATAAAAAAATAATCGATGATTTTACGGCACGTGAAAGACTCTTAGGGATAAGTTTGTTTTAACTGAGTGGGGAGCACGATAAACTGTTAAGTTTAATTAAAAAAATTGAAAAATCAATCCCTGTCTTTGGAAGAGTCTAATTTGTTGCTTGAATCAAATATTTTGAAGTTGAAAAATGATTTAAACGATTCAAGTAAGTTTGATAGTGATGGTAATGGCTCATCTTGTTCTCATGCTTCTAGTGCTAAAGCCAAAACTATTATTTATTTTAGTGGGTCAATTAATCCCAAGGACGTTAGAAAATATCACATTTTAGGTAACATTCCATCCGTTTACACATGTTCATATTGTGGTAGGAAAGGTCACCTTAGGCGTTTTTGTTTTGATCTTGAAAAAAGTCCTAGGAAATTTATGTCTAGTGTTACTTTAGTTCCTAAATCCCCCACACGACGTTTCACATCTATTTGGGTTAGGAAATCACTTTTAGAGGCACTAGATTTTAGACAAGTTGATTCCTGTTTGCTTGCACATGATTCTTCTCTTTCCATATCATATAGATGATTGTGTTCGCATGTTTGTCATACGCTAATTTTTTTTGTTTCATGATATTTATGTTTGCTAACGTTGTGACGTGTACTTTTTGTATAAATTTTTGCTTTTGAAAATTTCGAAAAATACAAAAAGATTTTGTTTTGATAAAATAATTGAAAAATCGAAAAGGATTTTTGTATTTTGTTTGCACTGTTTATGGATAGACACTTAGGATGACCGAGTCACAACATCATTCCATTTTTCATGTGACTATTTGATAGTGTTTTGAGACAATAGGTCTATTCATCCATGTGATTTGTAATGTTTGGAGTCATTAAGATGGAATTAAGTGTTACTTCCTACATATTTGACTCATGATTTCCTTTATTTCACACATGCACGGATTTATTTGATTATTGTACTTGTCTTACCACATAGTGGTTGGATGTTTTCACTTCAATATTGTCCTTAAAACGAACCAAGCGCAATAAAACAAGACAATAAAAAGTGTGCACCTTTGAACCATGTTTGTGAGGATTTGTGTGTTTTGTTTGAAAACGGTGAAGGGTTACGAAAGATTATCATTTATCCTTTACGATTAAGACGCCGTTTAATTGGACCTAAAAAATTGAGGAATTTTATTATCCGGGGTCCAAATAAGTTTAAAAGAGCCCAAAAAATTTAAAGGCAATAAAAAGACATTCATGCCAATTATGGGCCAATTAGGTTTTTGCACCAATTCTCCAAAGTTTGAGAATTTAGTTTATACTCCTCCAAAAGAAAATATATATGAGGGAGTTTGGATGGAGAATTAAAACGGGTTTGTACGTCCTTGAAAGTCTTGAAAAAGCGCTAAATAGTTTTGGACGTTATTGGTGTGGAAATGACTTTAATGGTATCCCATTCCTATCATAGTACATTTTAATGGTATTTTTTGTCATCGCATCAAAGGTGATATTTATTAATCTTTATATGGATTACTTCTCAGGACCCCGACCCGGAAATAGTAGGGAACAAGTGTCTTGACATTCCACCAAGGAATATAATATTCTGTCCTTAAAATTTTTCTTTTAAAATATATGTAGCGGAAGTATAATCACATTGTTATGGATCGTAAAATACTGAAAGTGAAGGAATTACATCATCAGAGCTTTCTAAAGGGAACTTCATTTGTATTAAAATATCAACGAGTTACAACTTGACACAAAGAGCTAAACATGCTCTATCTAATTAAAATAACTTCTACTTAAGATAACAAAAATAGATTTAAAAGATAAATCTTCAACATAGTCCTTTTTCGTTCCATCCATGAGCTTAATTATTTCCTGAAAAATGGTTATTTATACAACGTCAGCTAAAAGCCGAATGAGATTCAATCTCCAGAAATTCTAGGGTTTTTTAGAAAATTGATACCTATTCAATTTATAACAGAAGGTATATACATAGAGATAGGAATTTCAAGTAATATATATAAAGTAAATGATAATATATATTCAGAATAAATAGTTTATAACAGAGAAGATAAAATAATTGAGCATATGTCAATTATTCAGTTTTAGTGGCCATGTACGCTCTAATACCCAGACAGATAGTGTTACCAAATGTTTCCACCCGGTAACATCACAGACAGATAATCATGATTTCTGGAACAACGCCTTGTTTAGGGCACACCGGCGATAAACTAGCTGGGAAGCTACCACCCAAATATTTCCACCCGGTATTCAAGGCCAATATAGTAGGAGAGTTTCCATAGTCCAAATCAATAATTTCATAATTCAAATCAGATATTTATATGGAGAGATATAAACATATAACAAATGACGAAATCATCGGTATCAGATGCATTTTGAGAATAAAAGCATTTCACAAAATATACATAGTTTGCATAATATAATATAATATAATATAATATAATATAATATAATATAATATAATATAATATAATATAATATAATATAATATAATATAATCAAAATGCGCAACAAATTGCATAGAGTACTCACCTAAAATAGAGGTCGAAATTATAGATAATGAGTCTTTGATTGCACGTTAATCTAACAAAAACGATAAAGGTTTAAGTATACGTTCTAAACAAGGTCCAGTCTACATATTGTATTTTAATAATAACTAGTTTCAAAGGATTACTACAAACCATTTTCTTAACTTTTAAAACTCGTTGATCGTAATTAAAGGATTCAATTCATAGTTCTTCCTAATCAGTCGGTTCCCAGTAGAGATGGAGGGTCACAGGCGCATCGCTTAAATACCATCTCCTCTAGACAGAAAATTTCCGGATTCATTCCCAGTAGAGATGGAGGGTCACAGGGGCACCACTTAAATACCATCTCATCTAGACAGAATTTCACCGGGCCTGATTTTGGAATTACTTAAATGGGATTCCATAATAACGAGCAATTACTTTTAAAAAATCATTTTTTTGAAAGCGTATATATAATTTCAAACAAGTTTACATGAAAATAAAATCAACTTGGATTTTTTCTAAACTTTAAGTTATGATTAGTGAAGTCCTTAGTGTATTTTACCAGCATAACTACTAAGTAAAGCCATAAAACACAAAATTAAAACTATAAAAATACATTATAACAGTTAAATAAAATCATACCTACGAAATAAATTCTTTCTTCGAAATTATATAACTCATTCTTCAGATATTTCCCAAGCTTTCTATTACTCTTTCTTACTATAATTCTGAAGGAATTGGTGTGAGTTTAAAATGAACCCTAAGGCTCTATTTATAGGTTTCCAAAAGTATTACAGTTTTGACACGCGTCTAATGACTTGGCTATTTGGAGTGGTGATTCAACATCGAGGTGTCACGATCCGGAGTGGTCTTGTAGTGTTAATATCACCAAATGATGACAAGTGTTTTAGCTTTATCTCTAAAGACGACATGTGTAAGGTGGAAGTGACCAGCATGTGGTGAAAAGGTGATAAGGGTATAAGGGTCATTTTACACATGAAGGGTATTTTGGTAATTTCACACTATATATTTTAAATATTTCTTAGAGGTCCTTGAAAATATTTTATTTACAAAATGGCCCATTTTATATTTTTATTTTAGTCCTTAAAGTTTCATAAAATTATATTTTCTACCCCAAAACTTATTATTTACCTTAAGATATGTCATAAGACTCCGATTTGATCCAATTTACAGTTGATTCTTCATATTTAAAAAATGGGGTTTGTTATATTGATAGCCAATAATACCCCATATCTAATAGTACAACATCTATAAGATAATAAGTAACACATGAGTGTAAAAAAAAACTATATATATATGAGAATATAAAAGTTGGGTCATTACATCCTTCCCTCCTTATAAAAAGTTTGGTCCCCAAACTTGACTCATATTAATTTACAAACAAGTACGGATATCTCTCCTTTATTTCATCTTCCTGCTCCCATGTTGCTTCTTCAACTGAATGACTACGCCATAATACTTTGACTAGTGGAATTATCTTGGTTCGTAATATTTGATCTTTATGGTCCAAAATTTCTACCAGATGCTCAATGTATGACAAATCTTATCTAACTTGAAGAGGTTCGTGACTTAAGATATGTGTTGGATCTGGGACATATTTCTTTATCATTGATACAGGAAACACATTATGTACACTAGAGAGTTCAGGTGGTAAGGCTCTTTTATACGCAATAGCTCTTATCCTTTCAAGGATTTCAAAAGGTCCAATGTATCTTGGGCTCAACTTCCATTTCTTCCCAAATCATATTACTCCCTTTGCAGGCGATAATAGCAAGAACACATAATATCCTCTTTAGAATTCTAACTGTCGGTGTCGATTGTCAACATAACTCTTTTGATGGCTTTGAGCGGTTCGAAATTTCACCTTCTCTGTTGTGATCTGAATCAATTATGGTCCCAACAATTTTCTTTCCCCAACTTCTACCCAACATGTAGGGGAACGACACCTTCTACCATAGAGTGACTCATACAGAGCCATTTGAATACTTGCTTGATAACTATTATTATACGCGAATTCCACTAACGGTAAATGATCATCCCAATTCCCTTTCAGATCAAGTACACATACCCTAAGCATATCCTCTAAGGTTTGAATGATTCCCTCAGATTTTCCATCTGTTTGAGGATGAAAAGCGGTGCTAAAATTTAATTATGTTCCCATGGCTACTTGTAGGCTTTTCTAAAAGCGAGACACAAATCTGGGGTCACGATCAGAAACAATTGAAATTGGGATTCCATTAGGCCTAATAATTTCCCGCACATACAACTTAGCTAACTTTTCTAAAGAATGGGTAATTTTAATGGCAAGAAAATGAGAAGATTTAGTTAGCCTATTGATAATTAGCCAAATAGAATCATTACCATTTGAACTCCTTGGTAAACCTGTCACAAAATCCATAGTGATACATTCCCATTTCCACTCCGGGATAAGTAAGGGTTGTAATAATCTTGATGGTTTTTTATGTTCATCTTTTACTTGTTGACAGACCAAACACTGAGATACAAATTCTTCTATCTCCCTTTTCATGTTATTCCACCAAAACACTTCTCGAATATCTCTATACATCTTGGTATTTTCGGGATGAAACGTGAATCTCGAGTAATGACTTTCCTCCAAAATTTGCCTCTTTAGTTGGGCATCACGTGGAACACACAATCTATTTCCAAACCTCAATATATCATCCCGTATCACAAATTCCATTCTCTTCCCTTTAATAGCCTCTTCTCTAATCTTCTTCAGTTGTGGGCCATTTACTTGTGCAATTTTTGTAAGGACATTTTGTCCATTGTCAATATGTATGTACGTCGTTACACCGTTGAAGAAACTCAAGATCGCATCTACATGAACGGATCCGAATATCAAAGCATCTTCAACATCATAACCTCTGTGAGAATGAACTTGATAAAGTTTTGTTTTTAAGTCCCTTAAAGTTTCATACTTAGTATTGGGAAATTTTTATGAAATGTTTTTTATAAAAATAAGAAGTAAGTTTTTTCAAGCAAAATGAGGCTTTTAAAAGATTTTTTATTTTTTGGTAAACCGGACCGGTCTGTCCATTTTAAAAATGAACCGATCCGCTTTGCACCAGTAAACCCCGAATCGATTGAAAATTGAAGAGGCCCTGTTAAAAAACGAACCGATCCGCTTTGGATAATTTCGCACTGATCGGTGAGATTTTTTACCTCCGATTCATATTTCCTATATATATTACTTGTTTGGTGGTGTACTTTTTTAAGTCTTTGAGAAAACGTTTCTAATAGTTCAAACATAACAAGACTTCAATTTTTGATGTGCCAAACATCTTTTTGATTCACACACAAAAATGCTAATTACTTTTGTGAATCTTTTGGAACCCTAGAACATAAGATTTTCTATTGTTCAACCTTTGTGGGAGATCTTTGCAACCGAGGGATACGTGTCATTGCTGGAGAGTGTCTACAAAGTTTTATGGATGCGTGTCGTTAAAGAGAGCTGCAGTTCTTCCTTTGTTGTTTGAGCTGTGAGTCCTTGGAGGGTGCTGCGTGTATTCTCTTGCTGAGTTCAAGACTGCGTGTCTTTATGGGTTGGCTGCGCGTTGATTCATTGCAGATTTCTCTATGTAATTGTAAGTTGCGATTTATATATTCATAGTGAAATAAAGGTTTTACCCGAAAGGGGTTTTTTCTTGAAATTTGTGTCTAAACATATTTTTGTGTCACATGCTTTATTTATTTATGGGTTGACACACACACCTTAGATGCATGTTTAGGGGCCGAATTAAATAAGGGTTACTTGGAAACTTGCGAATTTAATTTAATTAATTATCACAATTTTGCACTCTTCAATTTTGATCCTTTCCATCAATATGGGTTGTACTTGTAAGTTTGCAATCATTCCACCTTTACTATAAATATGAATATCTATTTCCATATTTCTTAATAAGATATGCTAAATTTGGTGTGGGCTTCCTACTTAAAGCGTCAGCTACTACATTAGCTTTTCCTGGGTGATAATGAATATTCAAATCACAATCCTTCATCAATTCTAACCACCTCCTTTGTCTCATGTTCAATTCTTTATGAGTAAATATATATTTCAAACTCTTATAATCGATATAAATCTCACAAGTCTCACCATATAAATAGTGTCTCCAAATCTTAAGAGAAAAAAATTAAAACTGCTAATTCTAGATCATGGGTTGGATAATTTTGTTCATATGGTTTTAACTGTCTTGAGGCATAAGCAACTACTTTTCCATTTTACATTAGCACACATCCTAAACCATTTTTTTAAGCATCATTATAAATCACCAATCCTTTCGTACCTGAAGGAATAGTCAAAATTGGGGCAGTCACTAATCGATTCTTAAGTTCTTGAAAACTTTTCTCGGCTTCCTCAGACCATTCATATTTTACCTTATTTTGTGTTAACCTAGATAGAGGTTTGGCAATGCTAGAAAATCCTTCAATAAATCTTTGATAATAACCTGCTAATCCAAGGAAACTACGAATCTCACTCACATTAGTTGGTCTTGGCCAATCTAGTATAGCCTCAATCTTTTGAGGGTCAACTGAAAAACTCTCTTTAGATATGACAAGTCCAACAAAAGAAACACTAGGCATCCAAAACTCATACTTCTTTAATTTTGCATATAATTTCTCTTTCCTAATGATTTATAATATTGTCTCTAAATGCTTCTTGTGTTCTTCAATACTCTTAGAATAAATGAGAATGTCATCAATGAAAACAATAACACATTGATCCAAATATTTCCTAAAGACTCTATTCATCATATCCATAAAAGTGGTTGGTGCATTAGTTAGTCCAAATGGCATTACAAGAAATTCATAGTGACCATATCTAGTACGAAAAGCTGATTTTGAAATATTATCATCCTTAATCTTCAATTGATGATAACCTGACCTAAGGTCAATCTTAGAGAATACTTGTGAACCTTCTAATTGATCAAACAAGTCATCTATACCAGGTAAGGGGTATTTATTCTTAATGGTTACCTTATTCAGCTCACGATAGTCTATACATAGTCTCATTGTCCCATCATTCTTTTTCACAAATAACACTGGAACACCCCAAGGCGATATACTTGGTCTGATAAAACCCCTGTGTAAAAGGTCTTCTAATTGAACTTTTAACTCTTTTAATTCTAAAGGTGCCATACGATATGGTGGTTTTGAGATTGGTATAGTTCCAGGAATAAGGTCAATGGTAAATTCTATTTCTCTATTAGGAGGTAGGCCTAGTAAATCATTTGGAAAAACATCAGTACATTTCTTAGCGAGAGGAATATCTTCTAAGCTAGGCCCTATCATCTGCAAACTGGTAACAGTTGAAAGAAATCCTTGGCATCCCTTCTTAAGAAAACTATAGGCTTGCATTGCAGAAATAATACATATTGGAGATATGATGCTAGTTCCTTCAAAACTAAATTTTGGTTGGTGAGGGATTTGTAAAGTAACACTCTTCTCAAAACAATCCACCATAGCATGATATGATGCTAACCAGTCCATCCCCAAAATGACTTCAAAATCTCTAATGTCTAAAACTATCAAATCAATAAATAGTTTATGACTATCAATGTCTATGGGGCAAGCCTTGTATACTAATTTACCCATCAATAACTCACCCGAAGGAGTAGAAACGTGTATGTTATGATTCAAATGTTCAGGCAATTTATGAAAGTGATTTAATACATGTATAGATACAAACGAATGGGTAGAACCATGATCTATCAAAGCTTTAAAAGGTTGTGCACATATAGACACTGTACCTGACACTACCGCATTGGAAGCTTGGGTATTAGAAAGTGCAAAAACTCTACCCTGTATGCCTTGATCCTTGTTTGCACTTGAAGTCTTTATCGGAACCCTTCCTGGGTTTGGGCAGTCTTTTATCTTATGTCCTTTCTGTCCACATCTAAAATAAGCTCCTGAATCCTTATAACAAAGTCGTAGTCCATGCATCTTTCCACATTGTTGGCATATCTGGTTATTATACTGTTTGTTATCACTAGATCCCCCAATATTGGATGTATTCCTAAAGAAATTTCTATTATTTGAGTTCTTTCATTTTTATTCCCCAAACTTCCTCTTGACATCTCTGATTCGATTGTACTCCTCACCATCCTTCTCAGCTATTGTAGCCCTAATCACAACATCAATATATGATGTTAATTTCAAGATGGAAATTCGACTACGAATATTCAACCTTAACCCACGCTCAAACTTCTTTACTCTTAAAACATCAGTTGCTACAACATGACGTGCAAAATGGGACAACTCAGTAAAATTTGCCTCATATTGACTAACCGTCATATTCCCTTGCACCAGACTCATGAAGTCAGCTGCCATTTCATCTTTCACCGTTTTCGAAAAATATTTCTCATAAAAGATTACTAAGAAATCATTCCAACCTATGTAAGTAGTCCTTTCCCTGTGTATTCTCTTAGTCATTCTCCACCAATGTTCGGCCTCCCCTTTAACATAAATGTTACAAATGACACCCTTTGTTCATCGGCACACTTAAGAACATCGAGTATCTTTTCCATCTGGATCACCCAACTTTCTACCTCGGTGGGGTTAAGAGCACCTTTAAAATATGGAGGATTCAACTTCTTGAACTGTTCAATTGTACATCTACTTAGTTTAAGATTCTTTGGTACTCCATTGTTCACCTACTGCTCCACAATCTTTGCTAGACTTTCAATTGCCTTGTATGCACCTTCCAGTCCTTCTATACTCGAATCACTAGTTCCCATTGATGATCTTCTCTTGGTAATTTTCTATAATCATGGCCAAACGTAAGATATACTATACTATATCAATATTTAAAACTAAAAGACCAATAATAAATAATATAACACATAGGGAGGGTTATCACATAAATTAGATTTTTAATACTATCTCCAAAGGATGGAAACATAGCATCTATAACATTCGAAACCTATACTCTGTAGTCTACAGGTTCATAACCTATGCTTTGAAACCACCTCTGTCACAACCCCAACCCGAAAATAGTAGGGAACGAGTGTCTTGAAATGCCACCAAGGCATACAATATTCTGGCCTTAAAATTTTTCTTTTAAAATATATGTAGCGGAAGTATAATCACATGGTTATGAATCGTAAAATAATGAAAGTAAAGGAATTACATCATCAGAGCTTTCTAAAGGGAACTTCATTTGTATTAAAATATCAACGAGTTACAACTTGACACAAAGAGCTAAACATGCTCTATCTAATTAAACAAACTTCTACTTAAGGTAACAAAATGAGCTTTAAAATCTAAATCTTCAACATAGTCCTTTTTCGTTCCATCCATGAGCTTAATTATTTCCTGAAAAATGATTATTTATACAACGTCACCTAAAAGCTGAATGAGATTCAATCTCCAAACATTCCAGGGTTTTTCAGAAAATTAATACCTATTCAATTTAGAACATAATGTATATACATAGAGATAGGAATTTCAAATAATATATATAAAGTAAATGATAATATATATATTCAGAATAAATAGTTCAAAACAGAGCAGATAAAACAATTGAGCATATGTCAATTATTCAATTTTAGAGGCCATGTACGCTCTAATACCCAGACAGACAGTGTTACCAAATGTTTCCACCAGGTAACATCACAGACAGATAATCATGATTTCTGGAACAACGCCTTATTTAGGGCACACCGGCGATAAACTAGCTGGGAAGCTACCACCCAATTATTTTCACCCGGTATTCAAGGCCAATATAGTAAGAGAGTTTCCATAGGCCAAATCAATAATTTCATAATTCAAATCAGATGTTTATATGGAGAGATATAAACATATAACAAATGACGAAATCATCGGTATAAGATGCATTTTGAGAATAAAAGCATTTCACAAAATATACATAGTTTGCATAATATAATATAATATAATATAATCAAAATGCGCAACAAATTGCATAGAGTACTCACCTAAAATAGAGGTCGAAATTATAGATAATGAGTCTTTGATTGCACGTTAATCTAACAAAAATGATAAAGGTTTAAGTATACATTCTAAACAAGGTCCAATCTACATATTGTATTTTAATAATAACTGGTTTCAAAGGATTACTACAAACCATTTTCTTAACTTTTAAAACTCATTGATCGTAATTAAAGGATTCAATTCATAGTTCTTCCTAATCAGTTGGTTCCCAGTAGAGATGGAGGGTCACAGGCGCACCGCTTAAATACCATCTCCTCTAGACAGAACATTTCCGGATTCATTCCCAGTAGAGATGGAGGGGCACAGGGGCACCACTTAAATACCATCTCATCTAGACAGAATTTCACCGGGCCTGATTTTGGAATTACTTAAATGGGATTCCATAATAACGAGAAATTACTTTTAAAAAATCATTTTTTTGAAAGAGTATATATAATTTCAAACAAGTTTACATGAAAATAAAATCAACTTGGATTTCTTATGATTAGTGAAGTCCTTAGTGTATTTTACCAGCATAACTACTAAGTAAAGCTATAAAACACAAAATTAAAACTATAAAAATACATTATAACATTTAAATAAAATCGTACCTACGAAATGAATTCTTTCTTCAAAATTATAGAACTCCTTCTTAAGATATTTCCCAAGCTTTCTATCACTCTTTCTTACTATAATTCTCAAGGAATTGGTGTGAGTTTCAAATGAACCCTAAGGCCCTATTTATAGGTTTCCAAAATTATTATGGTGTTGACACGTGTCTAATGACTAGACCTTTTGGAGTGGTGATTTAACACCGAGGTGTCACGATCCGGAGTGGTCTTGCAGTGTTAATATCACCAAATGATGACAAGTGTTTTAGCTTTCTCTCTAAAGACGACATGTGTAAGGTGGAAGTGACCACCACGTGGTGGAAAGGTGATAAGGGTATAAGGGTCATTTTACACATGAAGGGTATTTTGGTAATTTCACACTATATATTTTAAATATTTTTTAGAGGTCCTTAAAAATATTTTATTCACAAAATGGCCCATTTTATATTTTTATTTTAGTCCTTAAAGTTTCATGAAATTATGTTTTCTACCCCAAAACTTATTATTTACCTTAAGATATGTCGTAAGACTCCGATTTTATCCAATTTACAATTGATTCTTCATATTTAAAAAATGGGGTTTTTCATATTGATAGCCAATAATACCACATATCTAACAATACAACCTCTATAAGATAATAAGTAACACATGAGTGTAAAAACAAACTATATACATATGAGAATATAAAAGTTGGGTCATTACATTACTTGTACTTCATTGTTTCCCATATGCTTTAATGCTCTTATTTTATTCTTGACCTTTATCTATTCCTGAACAAAAAGGGGGTGTTGTGGTATATAAACCTTCAGTTTAGGAGATCTAACATAGGGGGATAGCGCTATTTTCTTAAGTGGGTCATGTTAGATAATAGGGGATAATTAATTAAGGGGGAGTATTTAATTTTACGCACTTTGATTTGTCACATTCCCTATGCGTTTGATGGTTTGTTTAAGTGTGCAGGATTCTATCTTTAATTGCATTTTTAAAGCGGCAAAGCATTTTCTAGGAGTCGAGTCAAGCGTCTCTATTTTTATTTATTTTTGGGGGCGATTGTTTCTAGGCGTGCTTGACGACCCATAGGATTTTTTGTTTGGTTTTGTCCCAGAACAGCCAAAGGGGGAGATTTGTAAGGACAAATTTCCAATCGAGTCAATTTGTAGTGTTGGCTTAATTCCGGAAAAAACAATTTGAGTCATATGATAGATTGTTGTACCTCAAGCCTTTGATGTTTGAAGAGCTGACGATGATGCGGCCAAGTAAAAGTGTAGATATCATTGACAGTTTCAAGTGCCTTGTTTCTCGTCATCAACATTGTCTTATTTTCCAAGGTCTCCAAAGGTATGAATGCATTAATATATATAGGATATTGGAAAAATCGTTTGGGTGTTCTTTTTACAAACTTTTATCGTCAATGACTTCTTATTTTTCTCAGAAAATCATTTTAGAACTGTTCATAAAAAATTTTGGGCTTTTAATGCAATTTAGAATTTTCTGAAAAGTCATTCGAACGAAACTAGGAACTTATTCGAACGAAATTCCTAGGTCGTTCGAACAACATTGTTAAAGAAAATGTGTGATTTTTTACGTGTTTTATAGTTAGAAGTTTGGTTCGAACGAAAATTTAAACTAAAAGTTTTCTGAAATCTCGTTGGTTATCTCGTCAGTGATCTCGTTCGAACACTGTCGTTCGAACGACATTACAGTAGGAACAATTTTTTCTTACAGTTTTTAAGTAGTTTTTTACCTCTTCCCATTACTTCCACTATCTTTTTACTAATTAAAAGAGGTCGTGAATTGATTTTTGAGTAAAACTTTTGAGAGAGTTTCTAAGTGTTTGAGAGCAAAAATCATTCATCTAAAAGTTCCATTTATATGTTAAGTTTTCAAGAACAAATTTCTACCAAAAACAAATATTTACACCCATGTTTTAGTTTAAACCCAAGTTCATATATATATATATATATATATATATATATATATATATATTCTTAAAGATTGTTTGGCACCGGGTTCCTTTTAACCCATTAAGGAGAAAGTTTGGGTTCATTCTCTACCCAAATGGGAGATTGTTTTTGCTGTGGTGTTCTCATACGGTGAAAGTCACCGTGTGTGGGTTGACAATAGTTTTGCCCCATTGGTGTATTCAAAGATTTTGGTGAACTCCGGAGTTGTCGACTAGGCGTAGGTGGATGCAAGAAGAAGCATCGAGGCTTGAAGGGAGTCAAGTCGTGTGTTATAATTCTTTTGTATTGTATTTGTAAAACTATATTTAGTGGACTTGTAGGCAGGGCCGTGTGAGGTTTTTTCCGTTGTGGGTTTTCGTCGTACATCGCAGCGTAGTGTGATTCTGTTTATTTTATCTTGCAAACTCACATAAATGCATGCTTAGGTCTAATCAAGATAAAAATTGGTTTAAATCACAACTTTGTTTAATTGGTGCAAGTTTTATTTTGGGTTAAGTTTAGTTTAATTTAATTTAATTCAAGTCGGCATTAATTTAATTAGATAATATTCTTGCTTGTTTTTTTTAACTTAAATTGAATTAGAATTTGGTTTAAGTGGAAATTTAAAATGTGTGTTTAGTTTAATTTCACTTTAAGTTTAATTTTGGAAGAAAATAATATTTGATCTTTTAATTGTTAAATTTAAAAGAAATTTAAAATTTGGTATATCATTGAACCATCTCATAATTTAAAGTTTAAAATTTGGGGGCATTCTCTACAACAGTTTCGACTCGAAAAAGAAAGAAAAGGTGATTTTGTGTTTTGAGAATTTTCTAATTAAACTAAGCAAATGAAAATTAAACTATTAAAAGCAAGAACTTGAAACTTTGGTTTTGAAAACACTTTTGGGAAAAAGGAGTTTGGATCCAATCCCCTGAATCGTATATTACCCCTGTTAAATATAAAATTCTAGAAAATCATTTAATTAGTTGAAAGAAGAGCATAACTAATTCGAGGCACCAAACATGTGTGGGTGTTAATCCGCATAGTACTTGGTCAACAAATTAATTAATGTGAATGATAAAATTACCTCACGGATATTACATCCTCAAACACTCTGGTTGCCTTCGATAAACGTAGTTAAGAGAAATACAATATTAGTCCCGATTAAATTATCAAACTCCAAGAATTAATCATCTAATTAAGTTGAATTTTATATTTAGTATTGAAAACCCTAGGTTGGGTTCATGTTTCCCAACCCACTAATGATTTAGCTCTACATGGATTTAATATCTACACTAATAATAATCATTATGCAAGAATTCATGATTGAGAAAAGAGATGAAACTATTTTACCAAGATTGAAGAAATCAAATTGCATGCAAAGAATCCACACCAAAGGAAGAAATTAGAAAAAAAACAATTCTTGAATTAATTTCATGAAGAAAAGTGCAATCATTGTTCTACAATTAATTGTGGTTCATAAGTTGCATAACAAAGTGTAGAATAATGTTCATTAGACTCCTAAAAGGCTTAAACATGTGCCAAAAGGGATATTTTGATGATTTTTTTAGGGTAATATTTTTGGGTAAACAAACGATGGTCTAATTTTATATATCCGAATTACTAATTAAATTACCATATGCGTCTTGAGATTAATTTTTATTTTTAAGACATTTTTAGGCACATTTCCCGTAACCAATCAAACAAAGATTTAGCGATCAACAATGAATTTATCAATGAAAGTACTTTTGATTTATTGCTAACTCGAATTGATTTAATTACTCGAAAATGAGGATAGGCATGAAAGATCTCACCAGGTTAAAATCTCCACATTTATTCGTATAAATCGTCAATTTTTACTTAATTTTCGTTGTTGATCAATTTTAGCTTAATGCAATGGACTTTTACAAATTGAGACTTCAAAACAATTTTAGTGATATTTTTAATGATTTTAAATTCCATGTTTTATTTATTTTGAAAAAAATATTTATGACTTTAATAGAATTTTATATTTTTTTGGAGTTTTAAAGTTTATGAAGTTTAAAAGGCACACTTTAACCCCCCCCCCCCCCCCCCCCCAACCAACTTAGACTTTGCATTGTCCTCAATGAAAAGGACTAAAATCTAAATAAGAAAAGAATGAGTGTGAAATATAAAATAAGAAAAATTTTAACTGCAATGAGATAATATATAACACAACACAACTTTCATTAAAGTAAGCGATAGAATATTAAATAGCTTATGTTTAAGAGATAATACAATGAAACATAAAGAAACTAGATAAATAAAAGCGCAAGTCCACAAGAGCTTAATGGGAAGGACCGATGGTGTTTGGGAAGATATGGAGTTTAGGGTGAAAGCAGAGAGGATTCTGGGATAAGAGAGTATTTAGAAGGTGTGAAGAAAAATTGACGGAGGAGTGGGGTATTCATAGGTGGGAAAGAGTGGGAAAATGAAAGGGTTTGAAGGTGGGGGGAACAGTTTTGGATGAGTTTTCGTGGTTGGAGGGAAGGGGGAGTGAATTTGGATGGGGGAAGGTGAAAGGTTTGGAGGGAAAGGAGCAAAAAATGGGGGAATATTCGAGTTGGCAGCACATAAAAGTGAATCAGTTCGTCTTGGGAACTGAACCGGTTCAGTCGGAAAAATGGTTCGCCCTTGGACCGAATCGGTTCGGTTTGGATCTCTGCCAACGCCAAACCCTTAGTTTCGAGGTTTTAATTTTGGAACCAAACCCCTTCGTTGAGGGTTCGATTTTCTGTAACACAATTTTTTTACATTCCAATTTTTACCACTCAATTCTCCCACTCCCTCTGGCATGGGGGTTAGGCTTCCTAAAATCCTCACCAAGTTTAACCGAAATTCATCATTTGTGATCCAAAATTTTCAATCTCACCGCGCGTTCATTTTTCACTCTTGGGACGGATGTCGAAAAATCAAAATAATTTCACTATCACTAAATCTCACGGGACTCGGTCCTAAACACACGACGCACTCACATGACTAAAAAGTATAATAAAAACTCACCCCATACATGTCGAGCTACGACGACCTCTCTTCAAAACCTACTTATCCCCATACATAGGGTCCGAAAATAAAATTGTCTCCACTTTCCCCAAATCGTAAATCAAAAGTCTGAACAATTGGGAGTCAACCCAATAGACAAAGTACACACATGGAGGCACATAATGAATACGGTGAGTGAAATTATAGAGATGCATTCACATTATAGCCTAAATTGTCAGACTTGAAGATACTATCATATTGAAATTTGGAATGACACATTAAGCTTAGATTTTTCTCAAATTCAAGAATGAATAAATTGGGATCCAAATCAGAAAATACTCTAGTCATGTCCTCGATCTCATCCAAAAACTCAAATGGCATGGGTGGATGTGGTGGAAAAAGACAATGAAGTATAAAAAAACATGCGTCACCGGGTTGAAATGCTCGAATGATTTTTTTCATTATGTCATCACTAATAGAGAAAACCTCACATTTCAGCATGCTCAAAAGGCACGGGTTCACGTTCACACAGAAGGAATTGATCTATCCTATCATTCCAGTCTCTGTCATCTAAGTGACAAAATGAGTCCAATAACGACTGGACTTTAATAGTGAGAGATCCTCATCAACTGGGCTAAATTCTTTCTTAAACTTTCAAGACTCATGTCTAAAGAAAAATCAGGTGGCCAAGCACATGGATCGGTTGTGTCACTATCCCGTGGGGTCTTGACAACATTCACTTCTTATATGTACTTGACTTCATTATCACCTAGCATCTCCCTCGTCATACTCAGTGCATGATTATCCTCTGAATACTCTCCCTTTTCCTCGACACTCAGCACTAAACACGCCTCTAGTGCATCCTCAAAATTAGTACCCTCAAAGTGCTTTTGAACTACCTCCCCGATAAGATCCAGGTCGTGTAGATCATCCTCATCACCCATTTGCTTGGTGATGTTGAAGATATTTGTCTCAAGTGTCATATTCGCGAACGTGAGTTGCATTTACCATTACATAAATTAATCAACGCATTAGCAGTGGCTAGGAAAGGGAGGCCAAAAATGATGGGAACATGATGATTCAATGGGGAGGAGGGCTCCGTGTCCCAAATGAGTGTCAACTTATATGATCACCCCCTCAACTACCCCACGAGGTAACTTCATGGAAAGATCCGCGAGTTGGAATGATGGGCTTAAGATCTCCCAAATTGAGCTTAGTATACATGGAATTGGGTATAATGTTGACACTAATCCCTAAATCTAGTAAAGATCTTTCGATTTTATTATCTCCAATAATGGACAAAATGGGGGGGGGGGCTCCCGGATCTTTGAACTTTGGTGGAAGGTCGCTTAAAAGTACCGATCTAACACTTTGTGCAAGAAAAATTTCTTCTTCACCTTTAACTTTCCTTTCACCGTGAGCAAGCATTACACCAAAACTGGCCACTTATTAAAATCAAAAGCCTTAACAAGTTAACCTTGTCACGGTAAAAAACCATGACATGTCCTGGGGTGACAACAAATTTGTCATGTACGTGTCATTGTCAAACTCCGTGAAAAGTTTGACCGGGTCACAGATGTGTCACGGTAAAAAACCATGACAAGTCTGTCACATGGCATGGGGTGGCAACATAATTATCATAGACAAGTCGCGGACAAAGTTCAGACAAGGTCATGACAAGGATAACTTGTCACGAACTTTGATCGTGACATGTCCTTGAAAACTCTACTTGCCATAGACATATCACAGTCAAAGTTCGTGACAAGTTATCCTTGTCACGGCCTTGTCACAGTCAAAGTTCATGACAAATCTGGGCAGCAGTAACAAAAAATTGCTGAGCAGTATGGTGACTGCCACTACCCAACAGTATATTATCACTTGTAACAATAAAATATATGACATATTTTGTCAATAAATAAAAACAACCAACATTCAAAAACCTCAATAATTAAACACTAAACAAATATAAATAAGAAACTAGGCCATATGATATTCATTCATTATTAAACACTAAACAACATTAAATATTCATGATAATCAAACACTAAACAAATTATAATCAAGATATTACATATTGTTCATTCATTATCAACTTGAAGGAGAAAGCTAGGCCATACTACTTAAGAATTGACACAACCTTCAATAGTCCATACGCCACACTATTCGTTTGACCACGTGGCTTAATTCTCTTTTCCCACAAACACTTATGTGACGTGAACCCGAGCCTCGTGTGGTTGTAATGGACTGTTATGTACAAAGGAAGATGGGGGTATATTTGGGTCCCTCAACACCCTGGTTATTCTATCCCCACTTCATAAATATACTAAATACACTCTATCCCAACCAATTGTAAATGACCTAGTTAGGACAAGGGAGTATGGGTGGGGGTGGAAAATATGTCATATGGAGATGAGGGGGTATCAGTGAGGGTGAGGGTAAGAAAGACAGAGCAGTGGTCCCATCATCCACCACTTTCTCCTTGACCTTCCCTGAGTTGGACCCATCTTGGACTTGAAGAGCATGCTTGACAAAAACAACATTTTATTCAATGTTTTCTCCGAGTTCTCAAACTTCTTGGCGTTGTTGGTCTGCAACTCGTCCACCTTGCATGCCATAAAGTGAGGCTATTTGTCTTTGCGAATTTCATAAATTCATTAGCACCTCTACGAAAATCATCCCCTAGTCCATTTGTCTCACCCATCCACTCTTTCTATAGAGGATATCCCACCACAGCTACTACAAATCGTTGTAAGAAGCATATATTCATGGATTAGTATAAACAAAAGTGTGAAAAATTCAAGAACCTTATTATCGGTAACAAATATAACATATTTATATTTTATATAGAGAGAAGAAATTGATTTGGTCACCTGAATCGATAGGGTTATATTTTATATAGAGAGAGAATAAATCGATTTGGTCGCCTAATTTGATAGGGTTATATTTTAAAGAGAGAGATAGATAGAGAATAAATCGATCTGGTTGCCTGAATCGATAGGGTTATATTTTAGAGAGAGAGAGAGAGAGAGAACAAATCAATTTAGTCGCCTGAATCGATAGGGTTATATTTTGTTTTTGTTGTTACAGTCGTGTCAGGATCAAAAAGCGTGACAATAAATAATCATTGTCACGGTCTTTGATAATGGCACTATCGTGACAAATGCATTTCATCTTTCAGTTATTATTGACCAATGGTTCATGGATTAGTATAAACAAAAGTGTGGAAAATTTAAGAACCCTACTATGGGTAAAAAATATAACATATTTATATTTTAGAGAAAGAGAACAAATCGATTTGGTCTCCTGAATTGATAGGATTATATTTTAGAGAGAAAGAACAAATTGATATGGTCACCTAAATCAATAGGGTTATATCTTAAAGAGAGAGAGAAAACAAATCGAACTAGTCGCCTGAATCGATAGGGTTATATTTTAGAGAGAGAGAGAACAAATCTATCTGGTCGCTTGAATCGATATGGTAATATTTTATAGAGAGAGAACAAATCTATTTATTCTCCTTAATCAATATGGTTATATTTATTTTTATCATCACGGTCGTGTGAGGGTCAAAGACCATGACAATAAACAATCATTGTTGTAAGGACACAAGTCTCCGATTGAGTCTTAATGTAGTGTTGGATCAATTCCGGACAAACACATTTGAGTCATAGGATAGTGTTTAAGTGTATCCATTCAGGCCTATGACATGTTAGTTGAAGACGTCGTGGTCAAGATCATAAATCTTCATCATATGCCGGGTTTATTGTGCCTCGTTTCTACATCAACAACATTGGTTACAATGCTCCTAAGGTATGAATGCATTATATATATATATATATATATATAGGAGCTTGGAAATTTATTGGGTGTATTTTATAAATTTTTTATAAATAGTTTTAACGACTTTATTGTACTCAGAAAATACTTTTTTAGAACTTTTCATAAAAAAATTTGGGCTTACAAAGAATTTTCCATTTTCTGACATGTCGTTCGAATGAACTGGAATCTCGTTCGAACGAGATTCCAAGGTCGTTCGAACGAGACTTCTAATGAGATTTTCTTTTACTCACTGGAAGATCGTTAGTAAAGTTGTTCGAATAAAAAAGTCGTTCGAACGAGTTTGGTGGGAACAGTTTTGTTCCCACTACTTTTTCCCCAGTCCGTTATTTTATTTTTCAGAATTTATTTCCCAAAATTCATTCTCAATGTGTCGCACTTAATTCCCCCACCACTCCTAATTATACTACCTTATAATTGTTAAGAATTAACTCCCATAATTAATTTTTTTCCTCTTAATTATGCTAGGGGAATTTGCAACTAAAAGTTTTACCCATATAAATCCCTAAGCCAAACTGTCAAAAAATCTGAAGGGTCGATCGATCGACCCCCAACCGTCGATCGATCGATCGAACAGGTGGTCGTCTTCTCCACCTTGTTGTTTCCTCCATTAACAAAATTTTCCAATTTCTAACCTATACCGTGGTCTAACCCAAGCACAATCAACATCATGACTATATAAGAACATGATCAGGGCCTCTCATAGAACCTCAAGCATAAATTTAATTTCACAAATTTCTACCATTCTGATTTGAGAGAAATCCCGGGTTTTTACTCGTTAGGTTCCAATTTCATCTACTTACCCCAAATTCGTCCATAATTGCTACGGGGTTTTTCACATGTAAATCAAATATCCTCACAGAACCATGTCACCCCATTAATTTCCACATTAAATCTCATTTAAGTGTTCATTTCATAAAAACCCCATTTTGTACCCAATTACCCAAAACGAATTTCTGATTTCACTTCACAAAAATATGAATTGATTAACATCAATTAATTTCACAGCAAGTTAACCACTTGCCTTATGATTTCATAGGGTCTGATCCGAGGGTGTGATTTGCAAGGTTGATGATGAACTCCCAATTGGCTCCCTGCCTTGCCTCCAAAAGACTCCAATTTGCAGTGTCACCACTCTCTATGGGTTCCTCTCAATACCCTAGGTTCTCTCTTGTGTTTTCGACCGTTTTTATTTTCTCCTAAATTAGGTATTAAAGCTAAATTACGTTTTAGCCTAATGGGCCAAGCCCGAGTGACCCAAATACCCCGTGTGGGTCGATTATGTCTAAAAAAAACCCGTGACTCATTTACTATCCCCGGGTACACTTTTCCGACTATCTCGGCCCATCCAGACTCAACCGTGCACTCAGAATCGACATCCAAATTAATTTATAAAAATTCCTATCTCACACCCAACTTAGCCTATACCGACTCCCGACTGAGATAAATAAATGTCACATCACTAATACACGTTAAGACGTAATTAAATTATTACTATTCACTTAGTAATTAAATTTCCCTAAATATTAGCCATTACTCTTTGATTAATATTTAAATAAATACTACCATAATTAATAGAATTAAATTACGTCACACGAGTAATTTAAAATTTTCCTAAATTAATTAAATATTAAAAGCACAGAAATACGGGGTGTTACGCTTGTGTGATATTTAAGAAATCCTTTCCAAATGTGGTGCATGGTGACAAATGGTCCAATATTTATTTGGTGACCAGTGGATCGATTCCTTTGAGGGATAAAAATATGTACCATAGCATTTGGCTTTCGTGCTGAATCCTATGTAACAACCCGCCTAATAAGATACCAGGCGATCACTCCAATATTAAATTAAAACAGGAGTCACAAATGGATCATCCTTAACATCACTGTCGAAAATCCATTTAATTACTAATATCCTATTAGGTGGCCGTTAAAAACTTTTATCTAACTACTCTTTTTAGCGCACAAATTAAAACATTCACAATTAAATGTGTAATGAACTGAAATGGAAATGAAAGGAACTAAAATAACTGAACACTCGGTCCAAATATACAACCATATCGAATGCTGTACAGAAAGAATAAATAAATGCAATTGGGAATTGGCTCGAGTGTTTATACAATATCTCCTATCTAGAGTACAAGGAAAGAAACGTCTACCGATAACCTGCAAGCATCCACAGCTGCTGCAGCAGACGTCTGACTCGAAAGAGTTTCCATCCAGGCGTCCCTGTGTCTGGACACCTATATATATATATAGTAGAGAGAAAGAAAGGAGAGTAGACAAACGGGTCAGGGCCCGAATGTTTAGAAAATATTTTGCAAGTGCATAAATGCTTTATTTTTAGAAAAATAGTTTTATCTCATATTTAAGTTTGGTATCACACTCCCATGAGATACCCCTCAACTCTCCGCTAATAGTGCACTCCTAGCGCATCTATCTAGAACATCTAGTCAAGCTACCCTGCTAAACTAGTCTAATACCCAACCACTATCTAACCTAGATAGTCAAACAGGTGTACTAAGGGCTAAACTTCACTCTAATCTCGACGCTATGCCATGTTCGTGCGTGGGGTGTCTCGCGAAGCGAAATCCAAACAAGGAACCCCCCCGATACACTACTATGCAGCAAGGTCGATCTTTGAGATCCGCCAGTCCCTCAGTACAGAAAGATATATATAATATATATACCATAAACATTTAATAATATTAGAGCACTAAGGATTAAACTTCTCCCCAGTCTCAACACAATGCCATATTCGTGCGTGGGGTGTCTCGCGAAGCGAAATCCAAACAAGGAACCCCCCCGATACACTACTATGCAGAACGGTCGATCGTCGGGATCCATTAGACCCTCGGCACTCGATTTATACATATACGTACATCTACAATATACGTCCGGATAATATCTCCCGGACTGAGGATTACTTGATACATATAGTATTTATAAATACTTATCCGTTTCATTTCAAAAACTTCCATTTCCCTTCTCATATCCAGGAAATGTATTTATAAAAGCCAATTCATTATCATGAATTTCTTTAACAAACCATATACTTTTTGAAAGCCAATTTTATTAACATAAAAAGCTTTTCCTTTATCAATTATCCCATTTCCCTTTTTATACTCAGGAAATGTATTCAAAGACATTTTCATTATCATAAAAATTCTTTGATCAAAACATATGCTTCCACATCCCTTCTTCCATCCGGGAAGTGTTACCGAAGCCAATTTATATATAACCCATTTCGCTTCCTATATCCAGGAAATGTAATTAAAGCAAATCCATTATTATGAACTGCTTTAATATAAACGCGTTCTAAGACCGCCCGTCCGAATTTCTCCACTGTGCGCGCCCCTAAATGGCTATCATCTTCCAGGGCCTCCAAGACAACCTGGGATCCTATAACGAAAGACGTCGGGAAGCGACCATGTGCCTGCGGGATAGTCAAGACCACACCCGGAATCTCCTAACCATCGCAGAAAATATAACAACAAACGCTCACATGGCCTATAGGACTATATCCACCCTGCATCATTAGCCAGGGGGCTTCACCATACGAACGCAACTTCCCTTATGATAGCGATTTAGAGAGGTGTGTAATCCATATTTATTAATTATGAAAAACATTTATTTTTCCATTTTGAAAATATTCATTTATATATTTTCAAAATCATTTCCATCATCATATATATATACCTAAAACACACAGTATATACATATCCTATATTTTCTTCCTAGAATATATATAACCGGCCTTAGTGGCCTATAGCATCTAGCGATGACTAAATATCCCAAAGATTCCCTCCAGGAATCGTAATCATGCTTTCATGGTTGCATGATTCTAAATCCAAAGTATTTCTTACTTTGTTCAATACTAATTACCTCAATCATCTCTTAAAGGTTTATTTATCCTCAAAACCCTTATTTAGGAATCCCCATAAAAATCCCAAATGGTAATTCAACTCCCCATACTCTTAAAGGGAGAAAACTTAGAAATTCTGGCCTAAGCGAATCGATTCGCCCCTTTAGCGAATCGATTCGGATGGGCGAATCGATTCGGTTCCCAATCCGAATCGATTCGGAAAGTATTCTGCAAACAGGTCTGTAAATGGCGAATCGATTCAGTCTGTACCCGAATCGATTCGGCCCATTGCAGAAACCCAATTCCCCTTAGGCGAATCGATTCGGCTTGTACCCGAATCGATTCGGCCTGTTCGAGGGTCACAGTTTGGGCGATTTCTCAAACTCCAAAATACCAAAAAATCAATCCAAATTCATTTTTATGGTTTCTACTCTACACCAAAAATCATCCCAAACATCTACACAAGAATTTCTAGCCTTTATTTTTCCAATTTCCGAATTGATTTCCGAGTTGGTACTTTCAACCGAGAGCTGTCATCTTGTAAAAATCATATCAAATCGTAGAAAAATCAGAAAAATACGCTGTTGGCGCCCACGCGACCGTATCGAAAATATCTACAACTTTCATGTTTTGGACAAGAGCTAAATCATTTATCTTCTTGGCCGAAAATGACCCCAAAGGATACGGGTTCACTATTCATTATCTTCCCCAAACTCTCAAACTCCATTTTTCTCCATTTTTGTTGTTTCTAACCTTATCCAACAACTCAACAAACATCTAATCTATGTTTCACAACTAACACATCAATTATCTTGGGGTATTAAATCATTTCTCTTAGTTTTAAACCCTAAAACCATAAAAACCCCAACTTAACATTTCAACCCATTTTTATACTCCATTAACATGGTTTTAACACTAATTATCATTAAGAGTTTACACTACATCAATATATAAACTCATAATCAACTTTTACCCAATTTATTTTAAGGGTTCTAACCCTAAAATCATGTTTATACCAAATGTGATATGAGAGGATTGCAAAAATAAAATAAAGCAAGTAAACACTTGTCTCGTGGATAAAATCCGACGACCTCGAGTCGAATCCGGCGGAGTTTGTCCGAGATTTTCCTTTTCCTCCTCTTTTCTTCTTCCTCTCTCTCTTCTCTCTCTTTTCTTTCTTTCTTTCTTCTTTCCTTTCCCTTTCTCCCTCTTTAAATAAGAAGAAAGGGGTTATACCCCTTAAAACCCAAAAACGACTCGTTTACCCAATTACGAGTTACTTTTACCTCTAAAATTAACCGAAACTCATTTCCGACAATCGGACACTCTTTTCCGACTATCTCGGCCATTCCGAGAATTATGGCGCAGTCGAAATTCCCATCCGAGGTACTTGACCGCAAATCACTATTCCAACCTAAAATAAATAAATGCGGGTTTTCCAATTAAAAATCTTACCTCGTGTCGCTTTTCTCCACGACGACATATAATTAAAATATTTCGACCTATATAGTCCCAAAAATAATCACAACATCCTTCGAAAATCATTCAATCCTCGAAAATCCCCAAGAATTACTATTTAGGAAAATTCCCCAAATTCCAATTTATATCCAATTATGGAATTTAATCGTCTCCAAAAAGGACGGGTTGTTACATCCTAGTGGTTATGTAAGTATTTATTATTTTGTCTTTTTACTTTAATTGGATTTTCTCTTTCTCATTTTGGGTTGAGTTCTTATTTTTTTGGATTTTTAGAATATTTTAGACTTATTCCTGGTGTTCTTTGAAAGTGGGGATGCCTTATTCGGTCATCTATGCTCGAGGGTCAATATGGGTGAAGAGTGTTTAGGAGAACTTTACTGAACATGTGCAAATCCTAGTGTTGGGCACTAGCGATGGAAATTTAATAGGTGTGTAGAATGAGACACCGTGATTATCAACGATTTTGTGAGCTTTAGGGGAAAGGTGATGGGATTCCACCCACACCTTCCATTTTAGAGTGGGGGAGATGACGATTATGCCGTCAAATGTCTATCAGATTATTACATACAAGGGGACGCATATTGTGCTGTCCCTCTGCCTCATGATGAGACTATGAAGTTGGCTCTAGGGACGGTGGACTGAGTCGGCTCATGAGAGTCAATGAGCATAGCGCATCTAAAGGAGGCCTTGATGATGCAAATGGTGGATGTGACAGATGCGCAACAAGTTTGATAGATGGTGCGATTTTTTGCCTTACTAAAATTGGGAATTATGTTGCTAAGGAAGATTAGTGATGTTATCCACATGTGGGGTCTACCATTATTGCATGACTTCACACAAATTCATTTCTACGACTTAAGGAGTTTGGCGATGGCCTTATTATATGCTTCTTTGGATGCCTTCAGTCGGTGCTTGAGACCTACTTTCACTAGGGAACCATATCTTTTGGAGGTATCTTTTTATGTGGTTTTTGGATCTTGTTGTATTTTTTATTTTTTTGAATATTTTTGAATTTTCTTATTTTTCATTGTTACAACTATGAGGCGATCGAGTATAACACCCGATTGATACGTCTGAAATAGTAGGAGTCGAAAGGGTGGCTTATAATGAGGAGGTAGAGGAAGGAGAGAAAGTTTTATGAGTCCCTACCAACTCTCAAGGATATGAGGAGGATCCTAAACACCCTCATGAGCAATCAGGTTGGTTATTACTATTTTTTGATTTTTTTTGCATTTGTCTTCATAATTTTTTGGATTGTAATTTTATGAATGAATTTCTTTGAGCATGTAACATTCTTTCTGTTGGAGGTCGATATACACGGAATTAAAAAATTTAGCCCTTGAATGTTGATTAATCAAACAATATAAATTACAAAAGACAAAGGTTGGTTTCAAGAACAAACCTAGAGTTTTGATAATAATACCTTTGTGGATCCGTTTGCAATCTGATGGGGAGAAAGGTATTTGATAGAGATGAGGGGTTGTCGTATATTGGATCTCTAAAATCTTTCAAAAACATTTCAAAAATCTAGTATATTATATTATATGATCATCCAAAATCTATATAGGTGTGTGAACACCATTGAAGAAGAAAACTTTCTTTGAATGAGATATGGTCCTCTGTATCTAGTCTTCATCATAAAAACATGAATAGTTTTTTCTCTCACCCATATCAAACCTTAATAATGAATTATTCAACTTATAACCCTGACTTAAACAAATATATACTATCTTAGTACGTGGTCTTCAGTCGAGTGGGATTTTATAATAATTTGGGCCTAACTAATTAGGTATGCGGACTATATTAGGGACCTAAGATAAATAATTAAATTTAATTTCAAATAAATACTCAAAAATCCCGAATTATGAATCTTATAATTTATTTTCCTTCTTTATTTAATTGTAATTAATTCCACTAAATAGTTATAATTTCATTCCAATTCAATTATGTCAGAAATCATTCGGACACATTGAGGTTTTATTTGCAAAGTTGATATTGGTGCACAATATGATTCCTCGCGTTAATCTTTCAATACCTACTTAGTCAAATCAATTTTTTATTGATTGACTTTAATTAACAAATAATCGTTTCCTTTATTCTCAGATCCACTAATCAAGTTTGATTGGTGGAAATAAATCTTATAAGTCTATCAAGGAGTATCACAATCCAAGGTATCCCCAGACACGAATTCCTCTGAATTATGATCCCATTCCTACTAACATAATTGTCAACCAATATGCGAGGATTATTTTATTCAATCTAATATCGAATTGAAACCATATTAATCGAAGCAACAATAATTCTAGCATTACCATGCTCATAAATCTTAGGTTAAGAATTTATGCATTTTTTTAAATATTGTGAGATTACCTAGGTCTAATCAAGATAACACTTAAAATTAAATCTCACGGGTGACCCTGTTCAATACATTCCTTAATGCTCCAATCAAAAACCTCTTTTAAACTATCATACAAGTTCTCGAACCATTAGATAAGTTCCCTTAGTTTGAGATAAAATACTAGGATTTTATCGCAAGTCATTCTGATAGGATGTCAACTCCCTATTTAGGTTATGAGTTATTTAATAGTACTATAATAATGAGAATTACGATCTCCTATGATCAATTCGAACCCAACTCACCGACTGAGTACCATTGACCGACATATATATGAAACAATATATTCAAACACATGAATATAAATCATTCTCACAATCAAGAGTCTCATTTCAAAATGAACAAGTGAATCCTTTATTGATTAAAATAAAATGTATGTACATAGTTTTAAAAATAAAAACCCAACATTTTTCTTGTAGTCAGTCGATAGATGGCATGGAGATTACCAATTTTAATATGCAGATGCATTGATTGATGTTGAATAAATTTGGGCATGCCTTGTATTTATGGACTGGGTGATTAGGCAGGTCATGTTAAGACATATGGTGGTCTCTCCAATGAATCCTCCTTTATATATGCAGGATCCCGAGAGGATGTCTGAGGAGGCGAAGACGAAAGCAATGATATGGGAGCACTACTATATATCTATCTATCTAACTATATATATAAACATACGATAATGCCACATGATTATTTGGAATTTTTGACAATCTAGTTGATGTCATCCTCTATCTATGAAGTGAATGGGGCTCCACCCCCTGCATCTAGGTCAGGAGGCAACGGGGTACCTCGATCATTAAGACGGGCTTTAGATAGTGGATCTAGAGCAATAGATCCCCCTCCGCTGTGTGAGAATGGGTTTCCCTCTCTGTATTTATGGTGGATATTACTCATCACCCATATGATGAGCTGGATGGATTTCCTCCCTTATCGAGGAGACGGTCGGATAGGGGTAAGTATACTTTTGTTCGCTTTTTTATTTCTTCATTCTAGATTCTTCTCTTTATTTGCGTACTAATTTTGATATCTCTTCTTTATTTTTCTTTGTCGATTGTATCTTTGTGGCCTTCCTGAGTATAGGATATTCAGGATTAAATGGCTTCAGGAGCCGAACAGATGCAGGTGTTGACTTGTGCTTGCACTGCTCTAGCAGTCTCTAAGGAAGACGTTCCTTCTTCTAGCTTTGGGGGTGGGGTCTCCACTTCTAGCCATTTCAAGAATCATCCTTGATGCGATCAATGATGGATGTATCCCTTTTAGGATTTGGAGGAAAGTTTTTGTTGTGTCCTAACAATTTTTCTTTCTCTTTTTGTTATTTTTCTTTCTTTATACCTGAAAGTCAAAAGAAATATATAAATGATGCATTATTATTTTTGTTATCTTGATTAAGTGTATTACTCTACATGAACTTTAAGTTTCCACTTAAGGTTTTTGTGAGATGAAAATTATGTAATGATTTGAAAATTATTTTTAGATAAAAATAAAAGAAATGACAAGGAACCTTTTTAAGGTGAAAAATCACTTATTGGGGTATCCAGTTAGACAATAGAAGGGCAAAAACGGGAAGAGGTAACTTGCTTAAAATGGGGAGGGGGAGGGGGTGTCGGCCGACATTCCCATGGCTTACTTGATGACATGTCAATGTTAATTACTTGGTTGTGTATCCTTTATTAATCTATTATTGCAATATTGGTACAATAATTCTTGCATTAACTTGGTAGCTCAGTTGCCTTGTTGTCTTGTGGATGACTTTTGCTATAAAAAAAGGAGTTTAAGGTGGGATTTTTATAATCAACACTCTCTTTCATTTGTGCTTTTTTGCTTCAAATATTTTCTTTAAATGGCTAGTCCTATGAAAGAAGAGTATTATGCCTATCTTGAATATGCAGTCTTTAACTTGTGAATGATTACTTTATGGCATAATCTTCTGATCAAATGGCATCTTCTAGAGGAGTATCCGCAACTATGGTACCCCGAGGACCTTATGCTTCGGGATAGATGAGGTATACCCCACTTATGAGTAGTTTTCTTTCTTATTAGGCATATATTCACATGTTCCGTCCACTATGCTGTCACACCCCGCCCGCCCGGGGAGAGCGAGCGGAGCGCTACTGTCGATAAACTAAACCAATTCCAAAAATAACAAGGTATAGAGCATCTAAATCCCATAATAGAAAAGAAACCACTAATCTCATCTTCAAATAAATACATCAATTCTCTCGAATAAATTACAACATCTAACTCGAAAATAAAATACAAGTATCCAATGCTTTATACATCAAAATAATACAATCTTCTCATTGCATTCTCGAATAATCTTCCCAAAATAATCCACGCTAAAATCAAATCCAAAGCGCCCAAAATCCACGCTAACCTGCCACTAAAAGAAAATATGGGGAAGTACACAATACGACAGGAAAGATGCTCAACAAATATTAGCGGCGAATAAAACGTAACAATACGAATATGAATATTCAAATCAAAGCGAATCTCATAAGCAATTATATCAATATAATTTCTCAACAACACATTAACTGAGTCACCAGGCCTCACCACCGTACCGCGCCTATGCATTTTTCTAGCATATCCCAAAAAAGGATATTGGCGGGTGCTCAACTTCAGTGCCATATTAAAATCTCATGACAACATGCTCAACACCAAAATAATACCACGTGAATCAAAATTAGATTCCAACAAAAATTTTCAGATTCCAATGAATTTATAATTAGAATATGAGTCAATAATCACAAGAAAACAACGGGAATAACACTCGCGAGATTAAGGAGCATATTGTGTAAAACCCCATACCTCAAAACCATCAAATGAATCATCGCATAATTCAGCCTCAAAATCTAATCACACCATCCCGTTCTTCTCGCGAAAATAATCAAATCTCGTTCTAGCCCAAACTCGAGAAAACACCAAATAAGCCTTCAAATCTCAGGTTGAAATCTTGAATAATCTTGGGGCTATGGTTTGTAGATAAAAGGGAGTAATTTTGGAGACGTCTTCTGGTTGAAAAGTTTGAGAAAAAGTGATTTGAAAAGCCAAGCCACGAATTTATTGATATATACAGGGTTAAGAGTTTGATTAAGAAAAGAGTTCTAATCAGATACAAACACTAAAAAATTTATTTCGGACGATCGGACCGTTGGAATCGCTTGAAATTTTAGTATATTATAGAGAACGGCGAGACAGGACTGCTGATAAAAATTCAGCTTGATCGGACGGTCGAATTTTCAAAAATATTATTTTTACTAGAAAGTTTTATGTTTTGAGTACTCTAAGAGAGTTTTATATTTTGAGGACTCTTCTAAATAATAAAAATTCAATTAAAACTCCATTTTAATTCCGATTTAGAAACCGTTTGAAATTCTCGCCCTTACAAATAATAACCAACATATTTGAGTAATAAAAATAATTTCTCTCAAATTTATTTTTCCTCTTAATTTCGAAAATACCCCCAAAATTACGCGGGTTGTTACATATGCCTGATGTTTCTCCTTCTCCACGGGATAAACTATTGCACATTTCTCCTTATATTTCTTAACCATTAGTATATGGAGGAGAAATTAATCTTTTCCTAGTGCTTGAGTGGTGCATCACTAAGATGTTCGGACCACCGGGTTCAATGGGGTTATGGCGTTAAGATTGACTACCAAGTTTCTTATGGTGACACATGACATCAGTGTGAACAAACAAGTTATTGATATAGTCTTGTGGATGCATTGTCATTACAATCTTATTGCTTTTATCCTAGAAAATATGATGAATGGCCTTAATTAATGGAAAGAGGACCAATCTACCTTTCTACAAGGAATCCCTATAATGTTATATATGTTGTTGGTAAAGAGGTTTGATTTGGTTATGCCCCTATATTTCTTTCACTTACTATGAACAACTTATTCCTTTAGACTTATGTGGACTTTGGTGCTTTCATGAATGGTTGGTTTGTAGTGAATGGTGCAAGTTTTTTGCTTTGGTTCATGTAATGGTGGGGTAAATTGATACTTGTAATGAAGTTGTATGACTATCGATACATCCAACTTGTGGGACTTCATCAGGCTTCCTTTCATCTTTCTTGGAGACTCTTAAATCAGGTGGTTTGGGAGAAAATCTTCCCTTATCGCATAAGTAATCTCTATCCTATAGGGGACCTACCTAAGTATTTGAGGATGTAGCTGGGGAGTCTATGGAAATATCATAGTCCTGCTCGACATTCAACCCTATCTCTAGGTAACGATTAGGTGGTTTCAATATATTACCTTAAGTGCTTGTGAACGTATTTGGTCTTAAAGGCATGTATAGAGGAATTAATTCAAAGTTGGATTGTTGCAACTGAGGTAGTGGCAGTGGGTGAAGTGATCCTTGTTAAGATATTTAGGATATATCATTGTATCGGGCGCACATGGGTATGGATCCAAAAAGGGGATTACTAGGGACCTCTAAGAGGTAAGATGACAGTAGTGATGATGAAGCAGGTCATTATGGAAGTTAGTGTCGATTTTTATAAATCACTAGTTTTAGTGTTGGCCTTTGTATGTTGGTGTATAGATGATGACTGCATTATAGGTTTAGTATAGTTTTGGATATGGGTCTTCGCATATTGGTGTCAGAGTTAGTGTATCTGAACGTTTGGGTTTAGTTGTTGTAGTGTAAAGAGGAGGTATTAGTGATGTTGTGTCGCATGTATTTGAATGAAATGTGCTTTTATGAAATAAGTGTTAGTATTGGTGCTCCTTTGCAGAAGAATTATTTATGTTTGAATTATCTATACTAATCATCAAGGCATAAATAATCCTTTTTTTAAATTGAAGTTATGAGGGATACCTATGCCTATTTATGGGAGAAAAAGAAAATAATTGTTTGAAAAAGAAAGGACCGAACCCAAGGTCTCTTTAGGGGTTGCCTACGTACCTGTTTGGTTATAAAAGAGTTTCATTGTTTGAAAAATGTTTTGATAGGATTAGGTCCTATGTAGTTTTAATAGGGAGAGATAAGAAGATTTTTTTAAATAGAAAAGAAGTGAGAACTACGTAGCATGATGAGATTCGGATCAATGATAGAAATATTTATGCGATTAAGGTTGAGTGGGCATGCCATTTCTTTTCAGTCGGGATCAGTAAGCATAGTGGCACCTCATGATAAGATCTTCTTTGTAACATATGGTGTGCTCCAATTAGGATTGAGTTTTCCTCGAAGGTCCCAAATAGGTTGTATGATGTCTTTAAGGGCGAGGTGATCTTCTCGCACACCGCCATATTTGACTTTTTAATTGAATTATCATGAAATACGGTGATGATATCCTTGTATGTGATATAAATCCTTTGGTCTCTTTTCATCTAAGAGTTCCAACTCATCATAGCGGGTTCAGTACCAATAAACTTCTCCCACTTGGATTTCAAGCATGCTCTAGACTAAGGAGTATGGGGTAGCCCATGTGTGAGTTATGATAGACGTACGGTATCCTAAAAGGGCGTAAGGGATTCTTCCAGCCCAATCCTTACAACTTTTAATCAACTTATTAATAATGGACGAGGCTATTATTTATAACTTTGAAATCCTCAATGGTTTATGATCTGTATGGTGAGGAATTATGTATTTTAATTTTGTTTTCCTCGACCACTTTTATGACTTCATCTTCGAAATGGAGGCCATTATTTTATACGATTTTGCGAGGGACCCCATAGAGGCAAATGATATTCATTCAGATAACTCGGTCAATTTCTTGGCATTCAACACGATGTATGACTCGACTTCAACACATTTATTGAAGTAATTAAGATATATTAATACCTATTATACTCTTAAGGAGTGACTTTCCCAATGATGTCGATGCCCTAAATTGATAAGGGTCATGGAGGGGTCATGTTGTATAATTAGCAGGTGACAGATATTAAAGATTAGCGAATTGGTCACATTTGAGACACTTGTTAATGTATGTTTTGTAGTTTTAGACTATGGTGATCCAATAATATCCTTATCGAATTATTTATTTAGCAAGATTGGGTCCCTTAATATGGGGGCCACACTTACCATCGATTTGTTACATGATCTCTTCGGTGTCAGACCCTATTATGCATTGCAAATGGGTAATGTCAAAATTCCTGTAGAATAGAGATTCATCATAAATAATGTACTGGGATGCTAGTTTAAGAGTTATACGATTTTCTAGTAAACCCTTTGAGGGTATCCCAACCATACTTGAGAATGAACTATTCCTAATACCACGATATGACTATTTGATTCTTTCATAGTTGTGAGCTTTATGTGGTAGCAATGAGTTATCTTGGACCATTTCTGGACTTGAAAGGGGCAATCATTATTCCTTCTCGCATGTCAACCATAGAGGCTAGTGTTGCAAATGCGTTAATAAAGATATTTATGATATGACAAAGGTAATGGTAAGTGGCGTCTTTGAATCCTGAAGCAATTTCTTTGATATGAGCGTGATAGGGTAGGAGGTTTTTGCCTTTCAGTTTACATTTCTAGAGGATTTATCCTATGATGAGGGTCGAATCTCTATAGACAGCGAGGTATTGAATTCCCCTGTCGAAAGAAACGTTTCCAGAGAAACTTTGAGACCAAAGGTGCATGCCTCGTGCTCTCTCATTTTTTTTGGGAAAATAAAGTATAACTTGATGGAAATGGGAGTAGTTATGGCCATCCCCGATCCTCACAGCGGGCGGGCGCGTGAAGGAGGATCCTCGGGTCCCGCGCGTCCCTCTCAGGAGCACTTCGGCCGGCGTCGTTTGAGATGAGGTGTAAAAATATAGAGAGATTTAGAGTCGCCAGTCTATTTTACTCAAAATAGACAAAAGAAAAAGGGGAAGCCATCCCGAAGGACGGCATCCAAAGACATACCGGTGCATACAAAACCAAAATGATTCGAGAAAGGTTCGGAGGCTAAGTTACAAAATGGGAAGGTGTTAGGCATCCATTTCGCCCTTTCGGTCTCTCATGGATGTTTTCTATTTTCCTTTTTTATTTTCCCCATGATATGTGTGCATGTGTATATATATAGTGGAGATAGGAATCCTCGACTTGTATCATAGAAGAGATAAAGCGAGTCATCCGTAGGAAGGTATAAAAATAATATTAAAAAATAAGATTTACGCGATTACCCTAACGTTGATCGTTATAACGGAACGATAACTCATATGGGGTGATACGTCACTAAGAAAAATTATTTAGAATATAAGAAAATTGGATTTAGAGAAGATAGAAAGTGAGAGAGAAAGTGAGAATAGGACTCAAATCTCGGGTTTTACCCCGAGACGTCTACGAGCCTATAAAGGCATCAAAGTCCACGTAGTTCGCATACAAAATGAGGGGTGAGGTTTATCCCATAAATTCAAATGGGGTATCTCTTATTTGTGAGTGTGTGTAGAAAAAGTGTTTTAGTTGTGAGAAAAGTGTGAGAAAAGTATGAGAATACCTATTTGGAATTTATGAGAAAACCCTCTTTTTCTTGTTTTTTGGGTTTTATTTATATGAAAATAAGAGGTGTGCAATAATATTAAATAAAAAGTATATTAGGATGTGTGAGATGAGATAATAAAAGTGCTAGGTAATAAAACAAGTTATTGCGAATTTAAGAGAATTTGAAGAAAAGGTTGAGAAAGTTGGACCTTCTTGAAGATCTTGAGCTTGATCTTGAATGTTGGAGAGCAGACCAACTTGGATGATGATGGATAATGGATAATTCACCAAGTTTGATGAAAAGGATGGTGAAAGTTGGAAGTTAGAAAGGGATTTGGATGTTGAAATCGCGCTTTCTTCTAGAGAGGTTTTTGGGATTCGCTGAGAGCGATTTTTATCAGATCTGGGTTCCCCTTGCAAACGAGGTGAAGGCCTCCTTTTATAGGCCCAGGTCACTGCCGATCGGCATAGACCTGGTCCTGCCTATCGGCACCTGTCGATAGGCAGGGTCTGGAACCTGCCATTTGGCAGTGTGTTTCAGGACTTTTTGGAAAATTGGTTGCCGAGGGCAAACCGTTGGTCAGAATCATGCACGAGGCAAACCATTGGAAAGGTAATTCAGAAACCTTTGAAAGTCCCTTGGACCACTCCCGGCTTTGAGAGTTGACTTTGGGTCAAATATGGCTTGGAAGCGTTTGTCGGTCCATTGGACGGGGAATCATTCGAACTCAAACGGTTCATTCGTCAGCGTGATAAGTCTGAATCATGCATGGGGTGGACCGTTGGAAAGTTTAGGAGATGTACTTCGACATTCCAAAGAGTTTGACCTAGTTTGGGGAGTTGACTTTGGTCAACTGGGCCCTGGAAGCATTCGGTGACCTCTTGGAGTCAAACAGATCGTTCGTCCACGTGGTAAGTCCGAATTGTGCACAGATCAGACCATTGGAAAGGGGTTTCAGTGCCCTTCAAATATTCATTCAGTCTCAGTCGATCTGAAGAGTTAACTTAGGTCAAATAGAGCCCGAGAGCGCCCGGTGGCCTTTGGATCAAGTTTCGGACGCAAACGGATCGTTCGTCCGCATGGTAAGTCAGAATCGTGCACAGGATGGACCATTGGAAAGGGATTTTAGTGCCCTTCGAAGATTCATTTAGCCTTGGTTGAGCTGAAGAGTTTGACTTTTTGGTTAAATGGATCCTGGGAGTGCCCGATGGCTTCTAGGTTAGTACTCGGGGTATGAACTGGGTTTGTAGTGATGAAGGGAGGTACTAGGGACCTAAGGAGAGTTAGGGGGTAACATAATGGGGTGTCTATAGATCCCCTCAATGGGTGAGTTTGGAACAAATGATAACCGTCTAATAGACACCACATGATGCTTTTGAGGGAGCATGACTGATTCAGAGGGTTGAGGCCGATTCTGAGGACCTGAGGGGTGTGATGGGGATGGTTTGAATGAAGATCAAAGGTTTAGGTCTATTCTGAGGACCTGAAGTGATGTTAGGGGATGACCAATTTTGTGAGTCAAAGCCAAATCTGCGAGCTTAAGTGATGAGGGTGATCGATTATGTGGGTTAAAGCCAATTCTGCGGGCTTAGGGTGAAGATCTAATAACCAAGGTTAATTCTTACCTAAGAGTGGTGATAATCAAAGACCGAGGTCAATTCTGACCTAACTCAGGTGACGATCCAAGACCGAGGTCAATTCTGACCTGAGCGTGGTGATGACCGAGGACCGAGGTCAATTTTGACCTAACTCAGGTGATGATCCAAGACCGAGGTCATTTCTGACCTAAGAGTGGTGACAAATGAGGACCGAGGTCAATTCTGACCTAATTCAGGTGACAATCCAAGACCGAGTCAATTCTGACCTAAGAGTGGTGATGACCGAGGACCGAGGTCAATTTTGACCTAACTCAGGTGACGATCCAAGACCGAGGTCAATTCTAACCTAAGAGTGGATAAAGATTGGATTTTGATTCTGCTGGAGAAAGTGACTTGTGGTTTTGATCTGAGCTTGGGAGATGATAGCTGAGGAAGCTTTTGTTTCTTTAGGAGGCCTCGCAGGGGGACAACCAATTTTGGTGCTATAAAAACTCCATTGGGGAAGCGATCAGGCGATCTTTAGAGATCCTCCGGGGCTTTGCCGGGAGGAGATTCACTTGGTTTTTTAGGATTCCGCTGGGAAAGAGGGGTTACGCTTGAGGTAATGCAAAATTTTCCTCGTGAAAATGTTCTAAATCCTTCCTGGGATTTTTAGGAATTTTCAAAGGATTTTTTGGGGCTTTCTGGTATTTTTTGGGAATTTTTGTACTAAATTTAAGGGGGGTGCCGGTTGACATGGTATGAGGGGTGCCATTCAGCAGTGGCACAAACTTTTGGACTGACTCGGGAAGGTAAGGAGTCAGTACCGATCGGTATGGTTGGGGTCAGTGCCGATCGGCATGGCATTTGGCATCCTATATAAAAGGATCGAATCCCTTCATTTTTTCTACAGCTTCTTTGCTTTCTCTCTTTCTGTGATTTCTCTACAAATCATTATAGCATTCCGATCTTCAAGAAATGGCCGCATTTGTGAGCACTGCAGTCCATAGGGAGTGGTTGACTGTTGATGACTGGGCTAGTGGAGGGCCAAGGCGACTCTTGCTTTGGGGAGTGAGAACTCCTTTGATGCGTTTGAGCCTGTTGCAGATCAGCAGACTTTGCAGAAGCACCTTATACTCTTGACTCACTTGAGTCTATATTGTATAAGTGTTCATCTAGTTTGGAAATTGTGACAAAATTATGTCTAACCTAGAATCCAAAGAACCCCAGAGCTTGCACTACTATTTCATCATTGATTGAAGTGATCTAGACCTCATTACCAATACTCACACACAGTAAGTGTATGTGTGTCCTGATATTATGTATGTTGTGTGTGTATGTGCTCGTTATCAAAATAACCCTAAAGAGAGCCATCTGAATTCTATTAAACGAATCATTAAATATGTAAAAGGCACTCTGAATCTAGGACTTTGGTACACTAATGACACACCAAGCACTATAATTGGGTACACTGATGCTGACTGGGGTGGGTGTACTGATGATCGTAAAAGCACATCAGGAGCATGTTATTATATAGGTAATAACTTGGTAGGATGGAGTAGTAAGAAACAAAACTGCACATCACTCTCAACAGCTGAATCTGAATACATAGCCGCTGGCAGCTGTTGTGCTCAACTACTATGGCTTAAACAAATGTTGAGTGATTATGGTATTCAAGAAAACCAATTGCATCTCTATTGTGATAATCAAAGTGCGATCAATATTTCTAAAAATCCAATTCAACACTCGCGAACAAAGCTCATAAAAATAAGACATCACTTTATACGCAAATTAGTTGAAACTAAAGAATTAGAAATCAATTACCTTCCTACTGATTTGCAACTTGCAGAGATATTTACCAAACCTTTAAATTACAATCGGTTTATTTCTTTGCGTAAATCTATTGGTATGGTGTGTGCTGATTAATCTCTTTGATCTTTTTATTTTTTCCCTTTGTCTATTTGAGACAAAATGGGGGAGAAATTTGAGTCTAATGAAATTCATATATGCTAAACAGCTTGATCTTAGTGATTCATTGCAGGATTCTGTACAGTTATTCCCAACAGTTGTAATAGGGTATTAAATTGTAAATAGTTGAGTTATGTACTTTTGCTTTCTAGGATTTGGGTAGATAGATTTTTGTAGGAATAGGTTTCCTCATTCTTGTTGCCCTACGAGTTCTAGATGACTCAAAGGAGATTTTGTCTCATATTTCCAAAGGGGGAGATTGAAGCACCTTATACTCTTGACTCACTTGAGTCTATATTGTATAAGTGTTCATCTATTTTGGAAATTGTGACAAAATTATGTCTAACCTAGAATCCAAAGAACCCCAGAGCTTGCACTACTATTTCATCATTGATTGAAGTGATCTAGACCTCATTACCAACACTCACACACAGTAGAATGGATCATATACATCTCATATTGCATAATTATGTGTGTACATATGTTGAGTGTGTTTAAGTCCCTAATATTGGTTTTTAAATATTTTTTTGGGATTTTATAAACTTTTTAAAATAAGTTTTTATTAATTAAAACTTGGTTTTAAAAGTTTTTGGGGTCAATCTGCTATTTCATATTGCTGGTTTTATTGACCTAAAGTTACCTTAGGTAGAAATCGGAAGCGGCAGAGACTTCAGGGTGTGATTTTAATTAACTTTAGACGCGCGTTTTATCTCGTCTTATATGCCAACATGTGTTGTCTTCTGATTGGTGGGAAGTGTGTTTCTTTGCTGAGACTAAACCAGTGATCATTTTTATCCCTTGGATCATTTTTATCAACGATCTGCATGTCTCCTTTCTTAATCCATGTGAACCCCTTATGAACCAATCAGGAGAACTTTAATCACCGTTTATCGCGAACCATTCAATCCAAGTCAATTGATCTTGACTAAATCTGATCCCTTGATTTCAATCCTCTTTCTCGAACCTTCTCAGCCTCCTATAAGAAGGCTCCTACTCTCAGCCTTCAGAGACTTTTTGCCATTTCGTTCTTTGAGAGAAAAAAAGAGAGTAGATAGAGAAGAGAGAAAATAAAGAGAAAGAAAGAAACCAGAAGAGAGATAAATAGTTAGAAAACCTAACCCTAACCCTAAATCGTCCAAACAGTTGAAACCAAAAATAAACCTTCAAACCACTATATTTTCCCAAACACAACCTTGAGTGTTTGAGACGTGATTTGAGAGTTGGTTTGTTGTTGTAACCTCTTCGTTCTTTAGATCTTGTTTCCAACTTAATCATTTTTCTTAGATCTATTTTTCTGATATATAGAAATTTCAGATCTGAGTTCTTCATGGTATATTACACTTAGTTTGCATTTTTTATTTCTCAGCTTGAGAAATATATTGTTGATTTGCTTTCTGCAAATTTTTTTTAACTTTGAAATCAACAATAATGTTTTCTGTTTCTAGTTCTCTTGAAACAAGACCTTTGACCTATTTTGGAATCGCACTTGGTGGTTTTCAATCTCAAAAATCTTTTCAAAAACTGAGATTGATTAAGATCTTGATACATCTTCTGAGCAAGATAGCCGTGGATTTTGGGATTGCTTTAAAGGTCAAAAAGGTTAAGTTTTGTGAGAAGGGAGAAAAAGAAAAGTCACTGCATATAGTCTTATATGTAATTTGTTAGGACTGATTGTACATAATAAGTGTGTGTGTGTGTGCATGCATGTGTTAGAGAGCACCTCCATAAACACTTTCACCCTAACACACGAAAAGTGTTGATAATAAGATCTTGTGAACAAGAGTCGACGTAAAGAACTTGCACAAATTGGAAGTTAACAAACTGGGAGAACAACATCAACAATCAGAACTGCAGAGAAGTTATAAGGACACCAGAGGGTACATTCCTAAACTTATATAGGTTTGAGTTGTATGCATGTTTGTTATATAGTTTGTAACTGTTAAAATTTATTTATAGTGAATTTTTATTTTACTCCGTAGAGGGAGTCGTGGATGTTTCCTCGGTTGGGTGAGGTTTTACCACGTAAAAATCTTGTTCTTAATCTTCCTATATATTCTCATCTCATTCTTAGTTGTGCCCAGTTTAAAGTTTGTTTAAACTATTTTATAAACCTGTTGATCAAATCTTGAATAGATCTCGTACATACTTTTATTAAACACATCTTGTGTTCAAATAGTTTTGGTTTTTAAGAAAAGAGTTTCTTCAAAAAACTGTTCGGAGTTACTTAAATAGTTTAATTTTATTAAACGGCTTGAGTAACAGAATTTCATTTGCTGCTGGAGCCGTCACGTCATCGCTCTTCGAGAGTGAATCCTGGCGGTTATGCAAGTAACTCGACCTTTGGCATTCCTTTCTTTTTGGTGATTTTTCTTTCTTTCTTAATTTTTGATGAGATTTTTTTTCCTTTTTGCCAGTCTGATATGTCTTTGAAGAACATGCGTGCCCGCGGGACGACGGGGCTCAGGGATGTCTGGGAGAATCTCCCACCTGTGGTGCATTGGGTGGTATCATCAGCGGGTTTTGGGAGGTTGGCATCTGCGCTGGATGAGACGCCTCGTTCGACAGCGATCCTGTGAGCTTTGGGGAGAGGTGGTAGGATACTACTCATACCTTCCATTTCAACTTTGGGGAGATGACTATGACTCCCATAGATGTGCAGCAGCTATTGGGGCTGGATTGTGATGGAGAGCAGATAGAGGTGGATCGCTCTTTGCTGGTGAGACCGGGGGTAGTGCGTGCGACACTTGGTGATTGTTGATGTAAAAAACTAGATTAATCTAATTATTTAATCACAGATAAATAAATAAATAAATAAGACAAAAGATTTTAAAGTGGTTCAGCCTTATATGAATGGCCTACGTCCACTGTTATGTTATTGCTGAGTGTTTGAGAATTCTCGATTACAAGTGCTATCATGAAATTCCGGTCCCCTTGAATGAGGGTGATACAAGGTATTTATAGCCCTTAGGCTGTACATGAAAGGGGTGATATATTAAATGATATACATATGAAAGGGTAATACATTTAATGCAGCGTGTGTATCAAGATAATAAGCATTCAATGAATAGTTGAACTGTTGATTATCTGGCAATCAATGTTGGGGCCGAGATGCAGCTCGGACCGCTTTAGTTGCTCGTTACTCAAGAGTTCCTCGGAGCGCTGGAGTTCCTCGGAGTGATAGAGTTCCTCGGTGTATCCTTGTTGCTCGGAGAGAACATGATTTGGTCGGGGAAATGAACTTCCTCATTTCTATTGTGCCACGTAGATTGACACGTGTCTTCGTATTATTCGTCCATATCAGCATATTAATTTTGGTATCAACAGAAGCCCCCAATGTTTCATATTTCGAATTTTGAGGAGTATGGAACATTCTTTCTCGGTATATGGCAATATTAAATGACCCTCCTGGGTTTTAGGAACTTTTTCTTCGTATTTAAATTTCCTTCCAAATTCGCAGAATCCGCCTTTTTGTATTTTTAAAAGCGCTTCGATCTTTGTGCATTTTTTGTCCTTTTAGTCGTCGGTAGAGTAATAGTTTCCTTTCTGTAATCATTTATTTCGCCGTTTCCCAAGGCAAGGTATTTAAACTTCAGAGGCAATCCCATCGTCTTCTACCTTTTCAATTTCTGCTTTCGAGTTTTCTAAAGCTTTTCTCTCTCTTGTGCGTTCATTTCCTCCTTCGTTTGTTTGTCAACAGATCTCCTTTTTTCCTGTAAGATTTTCTTCCTTCTTCTTCATTTCTTTTTATTCACCATGGTTTATATTATCGAATATCTTGAGAAGTTCCGCTCTGACTTCTCTATTCCTTCTTGGGTAACTTTGGAGAGTCTTTCTGAACCTTCAACTTATTTTAATTTGGCTTAGGGACACTGGTTCCCTAGCCTATTTATTGCTGAATGTTGATTTTCTTTTCCACCAAATCCGTTGTGTTTAGAGTTCTGTCAGTACTTCGATGTTGTCTTTGCAAAAATAGCCCCCAACACATGGAGAATAGTTAATGGGGTACATAGGTTAAATCAAACTCATGGAACTCGTATAGGAATTCTTGAGATTATGTACTGTTACAGATGGGCTATTTTAGACAATGTTTTTTTATTTAAAAACTAGGTTTTTGAATAGGGCCTTAGTAGTCAACCTCCCTAATGCCAGCATGGATTATTTTGAACACGGGGTAGTTATAAAAAATTGGCAACATGCCCCTTTGGTTGTAGATGCAGTATATGAGGGTCCTAGATGCCCCCCATATGGCAATGGGATAGGTCATTTTCATCTTATTTTGTTTTTGAAATTATGATTTCACTGTATTTGATAAAATGTATGACTGATATTTCAATATGTTCTTGTTTGCAGTTGACAACAAGAGAAAAACTAAAAAAGAGTCAGAAGTTAATATAAAGCAATTGAAACATATCTGGAGTTTGCATCAGAGGGTTGCAGACGAGCACATCAGGTCTGCTTCATATTTGTTGCAGTACAGGAGCTACACATCATCCTTTACTGCTCGTCCTGTTGTCAGCATTAGTGACCCATTGCCAGCTTCCGAGGAATCTTCACCAGAATCTCACATTCCTCTAAGTCAAAAGATGGGCAAGAGAAGAGTTCATGCTATCTTAGAGGAGACTTCCTCTGCCGGGGATGGAAAGAGGAACAAGGCTGAAGTCCCAAAGGGGACCAAGAAAATTGATGTTGTTCCTTCTGTTGCTATTCAGAAGGCTGTCGAGAAGCCTCCAATGGTACTTCTGTGGAAGTGGTCACTATTTCCCCTACCAAAGGTTCTTTGGCTGAAACTGCTGAAGTTCCACTGAGGAGATTGAAGAAATCCTCCTCGGTTAGTTTTCTGAAGCCATTCCCCAGCTCAAAACTAGTGGAGCTGGTGTTCCAACCATCATTCCCCCGAGCTCTGCAATGAGATCGGTAAAGACTTGGATTATTCCTGAAGTCCAAGGCATCGAGGAAAACATGCCTAGGGATATGCTAACATCCCTAGCTACTCGTCACATTGCTTCAGTAAGTTTCTTTTTATCTTGAATTTTTCCTTCTATTAATATATGTATCTCGGCACTAACTCATCACTACCCCCTTTTTTCAGCTGGTGAGTTGTTTTAACACCATTGTGAAGAAAGATGAAGTGCTCAAGGCTTTAAGCTCTTCGTCTGGAGTAGAGGATGCATTCCAGGGTTTGGCCCAATCTCTGAAGGAATCCCGTCAGAAGTACGATGAGGATAAAGGTGAATGGGAGAAGAAATTGGCTGCATCTGAAGCAAAGAAGGTGCAGTTGGGAAACAAAGTGAAGGACTTGGAGAGGGAGAACAAGAAATACTCCGAGAAGCTCACTACTTTCGGAGAGCTTAAAAATAAGCTGAAATCAGCTGAGGAAGAGCTGACACATCTGCGCAAAGCAAATCGTCAGAAGGAGGAGTTGCAGGCCAAGCTGAAAGCCTCCGAGGACCTTCTATCCGAGAAGCTCTCCTCGGAGAAGATGAAGAGAAAAACAGCTGTGAAGAAATCCTTTCGAACTGGTTGGGATAAAGGATGGGATAGGGGGTAGCAGCAATGATGACCAAGGTGAATTATGGAAGTTTGAAATACTTCCATGATGGTTGGGTTGCTGCCTTGCAGGAATTGAAGGTGAGCGAGGACTCCGAGCTATTTCAACAACATCTCCCTGGTCCTCCTCCATTTATTGAAGACGAAGATGAAGACGAAGCTGCATCTGAAGAATCTTCAATAATTGTGGGTGATCAAATCCTTGCTCCTCAACCCAACCAGACATCTGCTGAGGAGATTTCTTCTTTGCCTGCTTCTCTTGAACAAATCCCAACTTCAGCCGATCAAATCAGTGTTCCCACCGAGCAACCAAGCTCCTCGTCCCATCCTCCCGAGAAAGTCTTGGGAGACAAGGAAAAGGTGTGAAGTTGTTCGGTACTATCTTTCTGTTTTTCTTCTTACTTGTAATTTATATCTCATATCTTTGTAACTTTGCCTTATGATCTAATAAAATCTCCTCTTTTTGTTCCTCTACATTGTTGATGCTCTGTTTGCTTTTTTTATTAACTCTTGCCTTCTCTCCTTTATTAGTTTATGGCTAGAATGGAATTGATATCTACCCATGATACAAAGTTGATGCAGCAATGCTATGAATATTATAAGGCTGGTCACACAGACCTGAGTGTATCAGAAATTGCTGACATCCTTGGCCATGATGCTTCAGAGCAAGCAGTTGAGGCTTATCGGTACCTGAAGGATTTACTTGATCGAGCTGTGGCCAATAATGTGGCATACTACGAATTGATCGAGGAGCTTCATTGTACCCTAGAAGATATTCAAAATCAACACAATGAATCAACTGCCCTGTTGCACGAGGAGTATGAGAATAGATATCAACAGCTTTCTTCCGAGACAGGCCACAAAAAGATCATTGTTGGGTACGATGTCAGGGAGAGAACCCTAAAAGGTGAATTTGAGGCCTGCAGACAGATCGCCGAGCTGCTGGAACAAGAGAACAACAATTTGCAGAAAGAGTTGGCACAGTATAAGTCTGCAGCTTCATCTTTCACTGCCTTGGTAACAGTCTCCGACGAAGGGTTCTCATTCTTAGAGGTTGAGAATGCCAAATTAAGGCAAGAATTGGATACCTTAAGAAGGTCTGGTATTTCTGCTACTGCTCGGGGACGAGGAAGTGGTTCTCGACCTGCTCGGGGAGGATCAAGGGCTCTTAGTCGTAATGTTGAAGAAGCTCGTACTCAATCAACATTGGAAACTCAAGCGTTCCAATTGAATGCGAAAGATCGGGCTTTGTCTGAAATGTCCAAGAAAATCCTAACTCTGGAGGATCAACTTGCATCGACCAAATCTGCTCTGGATAATAAGGATGCTCTTGCCAAGAACTTTCATGAGCAGTTAGAGAAATTAACTTTCCAATTCCACAAACAACCTCGTGAGTTCTGGATGGAAGGCTACAATGAAGCCCTTTATCACTTGGATGCTCGCATTGAAAATGCCAATAATGAAGGTTATAAGAAGGGATGGTTGAACGCCCTGGGTGTATTAAAACTGGAGCAAGGGCATTATTTATGGGATTATCATACTCCTGGGCTACTAGATTTGCCTGTGCCACCTTATAAATTGGACATGGAATGGATCCCAGCTCGTGCCATTACTCGGAGCTTAATTGCAAAATACCTCGGCGACTATAATCTTCATTCACAAATCGAGGTATCTCGTCCCGAGCATCTACTGGATACACCTTCTGTGATGAACGTCAGAATGCTCAGAGATATTAACTTCATTAATTCTCCTCTTTGCCTGGAGGATCCTCCTGCTGGCGAGGAGCCTGTTTCAAAAGCTAAGGGAAAGAAACCAATAGAGTAGGAATCTCAATGTAATAGTTAGCACACATGTAATTTGTAATTCCTTTTGAATTTTAATGAAAGACTTTCATTTTCTGTTTGCAAATCTGTATTGCTATTATTTTGTACTTGTCTAACACTTTTATATTTGTGATTGCATAACAATTCTTTTTGGTTCATCGACCAATCTAGTAATAAAAGATTACAAGTATAAAAAATGTTTCTCGATCACTTAATAATAAAGTAATGAGTATAAAATGTTTAAAAATTTTCCAACCAACCAAGGTTGTTAAATTGTGCTCGTAGACTAATTACAATTAGTGAGAGTTTTTATCCCCGACTAACCATACTTGGTAATTTTTTTTCATAAAATGTTGTCCGACCAACCAAGGTCGCTAATTTTATCCTCGTCGACCAACTACAGTTGGTGGATTTTTATCCCCGACCAACCATACTTGGTTCAGTTTGGAATATCTTGTATTTTCTGGAATAGTTTTACCTTCCGACCAACATAAGTTGGCATATTTTGTCTCTTAACCAGCTAAAATTGGCATTTTTAAGAATGTTGTTCTTTCCCTTTTACCAACCGGAGTTGGTCATGGGTTTGAACTATCATGTCCACTAACTCTTTTACCAACCGAAGTTGATCACATTAGTGTACGCATCCTATTCAAAGGAGTATAGTCTGTTCTCGCTATTTTACCAACCGAAGTTGATCACGCTCGAACTATCAGTGTCCACTAGTTATTTTACCAACCGGAGTTGGTCACGCTAGTCTATGCCTCCTAACCAAAGGAGTATAGTTTGTTCTCGCTATTTTACCAACCGAAGTTGATCACGCTCGAACTATCAGTGTCCACTAGTTATTTTACCAACCGGAGTTGGTCACGCTAGTGTATGCCTCCTAACCAAAGGAGTATAGTTTGTTCTCGCCCTTTTACCAACCGGAGTTGGTCGTGGGTCTGAACTATCTACTAGTTATTTTACCAACCGTAGTTGGTCACGCTAGTGTATGCATCCTAACCAAAGGAGCATAGTTTATTCTCGCCCTTTTACCAACCGGAGTTGGTCGTGGGTTTGAACTATCATCTTCTTTTTGCTGTCGAGCAGCGTAGTGTACAACACTAGTATTCCCCGAAAAACTTTCAAACAAAGGAGAGAAAAATGGTGAAACATCATCGTTTTATTCATATTGATGGACCTGCTGTACATTTTACATCACTGATAATACTTGCGAAGGTGTTCAGCATTCCAAGCATTCTTGAATTCCTCTCCTTCTAGAGTTGCTATTGGGTAAGTTCCTGGTCGAACAACTTCTGTTACTCGGTAAGGTCCATGCCAATTTGCTTCCAATTTATTGTGCTTCTGAATGACCTTCTTTAGCACGTAATCTCCTTCCTTTAAATCGCATTTTTTCACCCTCTTGTTGTAAAACAGAGCCGTTCGTTGTTGATATGCAGCATTCCTAATGGCTACTTCTTCTCTAACCTCCTCGAGCATGTTCAAATCTAATCTTCTCATCAAATCACTGACTGGGGAATTGAAATTCAGCACTCTGTGTGTTAGTAGACCCAACTCGACAGGTATTACAGCCTCACTTCCAAATGCCAGCATATATGGGGACTCTCCAGTTGCTGCTCGGGGTGTTGTTCGGTAAGCCCACAATACTGACTGTAGCTCATTAATCCAATTTGCTTTAGCCTCATTTAACCTCTTCTTCAAACCATTTAATAATGTTCTATTCGTCACTTCAGTCTGTCCATTGCTTTGAGGATGGCCTGGTGCTGAATGAACCTTCAAAATGTTTGATTAATGACAATAGGAGGCAAACTCCTCGTTATCGAATTGTGTTCCATGATCTGTGATGAAGGCATGAGGGAGACCATATCGGCAGATGATGTTCTTCCAAACGAATTGGTACACCTTCTCGTACGTCATATCAATCAGAGGCTCAGCTTCTACCCATTTAGTAAAATAATCCACTGCGACGACGAGGTACTTGAATCTTCCTCTGGTCGTTGGCAGTGGTCCAACCAGATCAATTCCCCACATGGCAAATGGACAAGGGGAAGTTATGGGTGTCAATAATGCTTGTGGAGTACGTCGGATGGAAGAAAAACGTTGGCATTTATCACATTTTTTAGCATAGGCTATACAATCAGCTCTCATCGTTGGCCAGTAGTATCCTTGCGTCATCACCCTTTGCAAAAGTGTTCGACCTGCTACATGGGCTCCACAGGACCCTTCATGGATTTCTTCAATCAATTCTTTCACCTCAGAGGGATGCACACATCTTTGCAAGCCTGTCAAAATTCCTCGTCTATACAAAACACCATTAGTTAGTATATACCGAGCAGCTTTAAACTTCAATTTCTTGGCAGCAATCTTGTCCTCCGATAATTCTCCTTCCTCGACATATGCCCTGATGGGATCCATCCAAGATGGTCCTAAATCAAGGGAAATAACATTCATCGTCAAGCTTTCATCTATGCTTCGACTTTCTAACACCTCAATTGGTATCGTTCTTCGCAACTCGGTACGAGTAGCTGATGCTAGTCGGGCCAGTGCGTCTGCTTGTGCATTCTCCATTCTTGGTATTCTGATCAACTGAATGGCATCAAATTCTGCCAAGAACTCCATCGCCTTTGCATGATACTTGACCATTAATTCTCCTTTAACTGCATACATTCCCATCATCTGATTCACAATTAATTGAGAATCACTGAATACCATCACTTGTTGCGCTTCCATAATCTTTGCTAAATTAAGGCCTGCTATCAAGGCTTCATACTCAGCCTCATTATTGGAAGCTTTAAATTGGAATCGTAAGGAATATTCCACGTCAATCTCGTCTGGGTGTTCAAAACCATCCCTGCTCCACAACCTGTTGTACAAGATGACCCATCTACATACAATCTCCACGTAGGTAACTCGTCTTCAAAATTCTTATCTGACAGCGTTCCTCGATGAAATATTTACTGTTTTGTTTCATCCTCCCCTGGTATCTTTCGCTCCTCGTCGACCATCTCTTCTCGCCCTTTTACCAACAGTAGTTGGTCTGGGTTTGAATTTGATGATCTTTCTACATCCACAAGCCCTTTTGCCAACCGGAGTTGGTCTGGACTTATGTCTGTTGATCCTATAACATCCACAGGTTGGTCAGCGAGCAACTTTTGTTCCTCGGGGGTATCAGGATATGTAAACTCTGCTATAAAGTCTTCTACAGCTTGCCCTTTTAAGGATGATCTGGGTTCATACACAATATCATATTCACCGAGCTCTATTGCCCAATACATCAGTCTCCCTGACTTTTCTGGCTTATGAAGGGCTTGTCTTAATGGCATGTCGGTATACACGATGATGGTATGGGCCTGTAAATATGGCCTCATTCTTCTACTTGCTTCAATTAATGCCAACCAATTTTTCCAACTTTGGGTACCTAATCTCTGCACCTCGAAAAGCCTTACTTGTGTAATAAATTGGTTTCTGGACTCCGTTCTCCAATCTGATCAATGCCGAGCTGACCGCATTTTCTGATACTGCCAGGTATAAGTACAACTTTTCTTCCATCACTGGTCTAGACAGCAATGGAGGTGTTCCCAGATATTTCTTAAAGTCTTGAAAGGCTTTTTCACATTCATCATTCCACTCAAAAGTTTTTCGGAGTGTTTTGAAGAATGGAAGGCACCTATCAGTTGCTCGAGATACAAATCTATTGAGCGCTGCAACTCGTCCTGTAATACTCTGCACTTCTTTCTTCGTCGTTGGAGATCGCAACCCTAAAAGAGCTTTGATCTTTGCTGGATTTGCCTCAATGCCTCGCTGGTTGATGATGTACCCGAGGAACATTCCTTCTCGTACTCCAAAGGTACACTTCGTCGGATTGAGCTTCATCTGGTATTTATCCAGTTGATCAAAGTTCTGACCTAAGTCAACTAGATGCTCAGCAGCTTTCTTGCTCTTTGTCAGCATATCGTCGACATAGACTTCCATGTTGCAACTGATTTGTTCGGCAAAAACCTTATTCATCAGCCGTTGATACGTCGCTCCTGCATTTTTCAAACCAAAAGGCATAACATTATAACAATAAGTTCCCCTAGGGGTAATAAAAGAAGTGCTTTCCCTGTCTTCAGGTTTCATTTTGATCTGGTTGTAACCAGAGTAAGCATCCATGAAGCTGAGCAGCTCGTGCCCCGAGGCAGCATCCACTAGTTGGTCAATTCTGGGCAATGAGAAGTGATCCTTTGGGCAGGCCTTATTGAGATCAGTGAAATCAACACACATTCTCCATTTATTATTTTTCTTCTTTACCATCACCACATTTGCCAACCAGTCCGGATACTTCACATCTTCAATGAATTGGGCTTTCTGGAGCTTGTCGACCTCCTCTTGAATAGCTTGATTCTTCTCGGGGCTAAATACCCTTCTTCTGTGATTTACAGGCTTGATCTCCTTATTCACATTGAGCTCATGACACAAGAAGTTTGGATCTATTCCTGGCATGTCTTCATGACTCCACGCAAAAGTTTTCTTTCTGTTTCTCAAGAAAGTTATCAATTCCTGTTTTATTGAAGCATCCAACGATGAACCTATCTGGGTTACTCGTTCAGGGTGTTCGTCGTCCAGAATAACATTTTCTGTAGATTCTACCACTTGTCCTTTTACAAGTTGGGATTCATCTCTTGGATCAAGTGTTTCAATTTCCGTACTTTCCTCCACCTGGTAAGTAGTAGTCTTTTTCCTTAATTCTTCAAGATCCTCTTGCTCGGCAGATGAATAATAGCATTCTCGAGCTACTTTTTGATCACCTTTCACCACTCCCACTCCAAAATTTGTTGGGAATTTTAAACATAGATGTACTGTAGATGGGAATGCTTCGAACTTCTTCAAACCAACTCTTCCCATGATGATGTTGTAGGCTGACTACATATTCTTATCCATCACAAAGAAGCGTATTCTCTCTGTTCGATAAGCAGGCCAAGTTCTAATGAATATATCCAACTTGATCGTCCCAAGTGGAAAAGCTTTCTCGTCGGCGAAACCCAGAAGAGGTCTGTGATAAGGCTCCAATTGAGATAACTTCAAATTTAAACTGTCAAAGCATGAATAGTACATGATGTCTGCCGAACTGCCATTGTCTACCAGCACCCTTGAAATCACTACTTCTTTCATCCTTATTTTGATCACCAAAGGGTCGTCGTGAGGGTAAAGAACACCTGCCAGGTCATTTTTTGAAAAGCCAATAACCAGCTTCTCTTTGTTTACCTTCCTCGGGCGATCCTCCTCGGCCAAATTTATTCACTGAATGTACGAGCAAGCTTGTGCCTCTCCGAGGTAAGCTTTTCTTTCTGCAGTAAGATCTCCTCCTCCTGCATCTCCTCCTGTAATACCATTACAATCAAATGACCCAAAACGTATGGAAAATACCTCTCGTTCTGGCTGCCTTGGTTTCTTAGGAAGATCAGGGTCATCCTCGGCATCATCTTCATGGCATCTCTTCTTTTTCTCCTCTGCTCGACGAGGAGATCTAGATCTTTCTCTAGTTCGATCATTATTTCTTCTTTCACCTCCCCGATCAACATACTTTGCTAGCTTTCCTCTTCGGATGAGTGTTTCAATCTCGTTCTGAAGAGCTATGCAATTTTTAGTCATATGGCCATGATCTTTGTGAAACTGGAAATATTTGTCCCTGTTCCTCGCATCAGGATCTGACCTCAGTTTCTTCGGCCACTTTACTTCCTCTCTATTCTTGATTTCTTCCAAGACATGATTAATACCCATTTTCAAGGGAGTATAATTATCGAATTTCTTCAGGACTTCCCATGATGACTTATTATTTCTGGAACGCTTGTCACCGCCATTGCCCTTATGCTCTTTATTTTTAGACTTGTCGACGTCCACCTTGGTGTCTTTATCTATATTCTTCTTTGCAGCCATAGCTTCCTCGGCATTCATGATTTTGGCCGCTTTTGCCATCAACTCTGACATAGTTTTAGGTGGATCTTTCGCCAAGGTGTAATACAACTTATTAGGCAACAACCCATTCATCAAGGCGGTGATTGCTGTCTTCTCCTCGTAATCTAAGACTTCCAGCTTCTCGTTATTGAAACGAGTTATGTAATCTCTAGTACTCTCACCAGATTTTTGTCTAACACTTAACAAATGTGCTACTCATTTTACTGGCTTTGCTCCGAAACAGAAATTGTCAATGAACAACTCGGCCAACTGAAAGAAAGTTGAAATCTTACCCCGAGGAAGATTGTTGTACCATATCTGGGCAGCTCCAGTAAGAGTTCCTGAGAATTCTCTGCATCTCATCTCGTCGGGGACAGCATAGATATCGGCGGCAGCTTGATATTTCTCTATATGAAGAACAGGATCTGTCTTTCCATCATATTTAGGGGTCACTACTGGTGCTTTAAACTTTGACGGTGTAGGAAAATTCACAATGGCCTGGACAAAAGGTGTCCCTTGAACAAAAGTTCGTTGTAGGGGATTCTTCGCCCTAGACATTTCTCCCAATCTATCCTCCAATCACTGAAGGGACCCTTTCCACGCTTCATTTCCTTCCTCGGGCCTATTGGTTCGAGCAATAGATCATTCTGAAGTAGCCTCTTGAGATCTATCTTGACGAGCAACTGGTCGTGATTGTGTTGATCCTTCTATTAGATCTGATGGTTGTCGAAAACTCCTCGACATGGTCTTAGGTGGACTCCTATTCCTCCTAGGGCCTAACCGACTGAAAGGAGACACCCTACTCAGTCTTTCTAAGGCACTGGGTCTTTCTGGAGAGAGTGTGATACGTTGATCAGTATCTGTAGCCCTTATTGACGAAGTTCGCCCAGGTTGATAAGAGAAGTCATCAGACTCCTCATTATGATATGACTCAGTACGTCTGGATCATGAAGAAAGTAAATAAGTTTGCCTCTGACCACTTCGCTGTCTTGAACGTACAGGTGCACCGCCATGAAGGGTTTGTATGAGTTGCCTCATTGTGTCTTGCATGGCGGTTTGTCCTTGAGCCAGATTCATCATAATCCTGGCCAGATCTGGAGGTGCAGAGGGATTTCCAGCATTTCCAGCATTTCGATTGCTAGATTCTGGATTATCCGCCATTGATGATGAATGATTTTTGGTGAAAAACGATAATAACAATCGATTCCCACAGACGGCGCCAATCTGTTGATGTAAAAAACTAGATTACTCTAATTATTTAATCACAGATAAATAAATAAGACAAAAGATTTTAAATTGGTTCAGCCTCATATGAATGGCCTACGTCCACTGTTATGTTATTGCTGAGTGTTTGAGAATTCTCGATTACAAGTGCTATCAAGAAATTCCGGTCCCCTTGAATGAGGGTGATACAAGCTATTTATAGCCCTTAGGCTGTACATGAAAGGGGTGATACATTAAATGATATACATATGAAAGGGTAATACATTTAATGCAGCGTGTGTATCAAGATAATAAGCATTCAACGAATAGTTGAACTGTTGATTATCTGGCAATCAATGTTGGGGCCGAGATGCAGCTCGGAACGCCTTAGTTGCTCGTTACTCAAGAGTTCCTCGGAGCGCTGGAGTTCCTCGGAGTGATAGAGTTCCTCGGTGTATCCTTGTTGCTCGGAGAGAACATGATTTGGTCGGGGAAATGAGCTTCCTCGTTGCTATTGTGCCACGTAGATTGACACGTGTCTTCGTATTATTCGTCCATATCAGCATATTAATTTTGGTATCAACAGTGATGTAGGGTGGATAGTTTTTTGGGATTCTATTCGGCTATCCTTGTTGAAGAATGTCCTGTTGGGCAGGGTGATTGATGTGGAGGACAGGCTATAAGTGAGGCAGATGGCCCAGTTATTTATTTTTCTTGTGTTGGCAGGTTTTATGGTGGTGTCGAGCGGCGACGTCGTCCATTTGTGGTTCTTGCCGTACTTGAGGATGTTTTCGAACATCCCTTTCTATGAATGGGGGATTCTGACTTTGGTGACCCTTTACTCTTCTCTGGATGCATTCATCCAGTGCTTCCAGTAGACCTTTACTAGAGCCACGTACCTTCTTGAGGTATTCTTCAATTTGCGCATTTATTTTCATGCATTCGCATTTTCCTTTCATGCATTCTCATTTTCCTTATGCATCTCTTTTTGTTTGTAAATTCTTATCTTTGACAGACGTGGTTTTATGAGGTGATTGGCTGCAATACCCCGCTGATCTCTCTGAAGGATGACACTGTTGGGGACTCCTGCCGATTGTATCAATGGCGTAAGGCCAATCGGCAGTCGAAGGGATCTCTCTCTCTAGAGGCGGTGCGTCAGGTCTTGAATGACCTGACCAGTGGTAGGGTAAGACTCTTTCCATTTTCAGTCTTGTTTTTTCTCTTTCTGATCTTGTACTGCTTGTAGATTTTTATGTGACCTTTTATCCCTAGGGATAGCCATTCAGGATGCGGGGACGACGGGGGTGAATGCACAGATGAGGCGTTTGCTGGCGCATGAGTTTGTCCATTCCTGGTATCTCGGGGAGAGGTTGGTTTGTCAGATTACTGAGGAGGAGGTGGTGGTGCCACCTGCGTAGCCTCCTACGTTTATGAGGCAGGAGCGACTGTTATCGGAGGATGCGAGGATCGCGGTGATGATCGGTGAGTCCTATTTGTTGTACACTGATACGGCTACACCGTATGACTATATGGACTTTGTGACGAGCTAGTTGATGGCGCCCAGCATATATGATGCCCTGCCTTTCCCTCCTATGGGTTTGAGTTGGGTGGTGGGATCTTCCCACAGTGGAGGCGGTCCGAAGGTGTCTGTGCGGCGGTGACCTCGGAGGTTCCTTTCGTGCGACTGCACACTCCTTCGTATAACATTCGATGGGATGATGGAGAAATGGTGCCTATGTTGCATCTTCCTCATGCGATGGATTCAGAGGAGTTGGGTTTGACAGAGGAGGTCCTCCGACCTGCTGTATACCTTTATGTTCTTTTCTTTCTTTCTTTTATGTTTTGGTTATCTCTACTTTGATACTGATTTTGCCTTTTTCTTGTAGCAAGTCCGAGTGTCGACCACTTGGCTAAGAGACATCAGAGACTGGATATCTTCGACGAGTGCCCATATTCGGGATGCGGTTTTTGTTCCTTCTTGCTTGGTTCCATCTGCTTCGTTCGAAGAGGACTCTGACTTGGGTAGTGTTGGTGCATCATCTCACCGCGGGGGAAAAAGAGCACGTCATAAGGGTGGAAGCTCTTAGAGAGAAAGTAGGTGAGAGAGAGAGAGAGAATGTGGGTTCGGGCTGAGTCCGTTGTTTTTTCTTTTTCTTTTTATTTCCTGCAAAATTAATGTAACACAGAAAACTAATAGATGCAATGCAATGGAGTTTTTTTATTATCTTTTATTAATGATGAATGAATGCATGCACATGCGTTTTTTACTTTGCTGCTGAAATCGTAAAAAGGAGTATTTTTGGAATTTTTGAAGGAAAGTTTTTATTAAAAGGGGAAATTATATAAGGAGGAAAAGGGATTTTGAAATTTTGTTGTGAATATCAATTTATTTTTATTGAGTTTGCTGATTTGACAAAAGAAATAAAAAAGGGAAATTTCTAAAAATGGGGGGTTGCCGATCGGCAAGCACCCTGTCGTGCCTATCGGCAGTTCAGTCCAGTGCCATCAATTCAAAGCTTTGATTGGTACCCTCTTCAGCCTTTTGTATTTTGTAGGTTAGGATTCCCTTCGATTTCTGCAAGGATTATGTCTCTTGTGAGGGTTCCATTTGACTAGATAATGAGGGTTTCTCAAGCACGTATTTGATGGGATCCGTTCGGGATACAAGTTTGATGGGGAAGGCAAGTATGTAGTGTCATAACTTTTGGGTGACCCAGAGAAGTGCTACACACGCCTTTTCCAAAGAAGTGTAGTTAACCTCGTACCCGGACGATTTACGACTAGTGTAATATATGGCTCTTTCTTTGTGCGAGTCTTCAAGGTATTGGGCTAGCAAAGCCCCAGCTGCAATGTCAGTTATGGTTAGGTATAGGATCAAAGGGAGACCAGGATATGATGGCATGAGCACTGGAGGTTGGGTCAGATATTATTTGATTCGGTCAAAAGCTTCTCGGCAGGCCTCGTTCCAAACCTTGGTTGAATCCTTTCGGAGGAGCTTGAAGATCGGTTCATAGATGGAGGTTAGCTGGCTGATGAACCGTCTGATATATTGTAATTTCCCAAGAAGACCTCAGACTTCTTTCTCTATTCGAGGCGGTGGCATCTCAAGTATGTCCTTCAGCTTTACGGGATTTGCTTCTATACCCTTCTCACTGACCATGAATCCCAAGAGTTTTCCCTTTGTAAAGCCCAAGACACATTTCTATGGATTGAGACTCATCTGATACCATCGCAGTCGTTTGAAGAACTTTTGGAGAGTGGTAACATGACCTTCTCTAGTTTTGGACTTGATAATCATATCATCCACATAAACCTCGACTTATTTGTGAATCAGATCATGCAGGATGGTTGTAGCAGCCCTTTGGTAGGTAGCCCCGGCATTCTTGAGACCAAATGGCATAACGGTGTAGTAAAAGATTACCTATGGGGTGATGAATGAAGTTTTTTTTTTTGGTGGTCAGGGTGCATCTTGATTTGGTTGTATCCCGCAAACCCGTCGACGAATGACTTGAGAGCATAATTGGCTGTGCTGTCCACGATCATGTCGATATTAGGTAACAGATAATCATCCTTTGGAGAAGCTTTTTTTTAATCTCGATAATTTACACACATTCGAACCTTCCCTCCCGATTTCGGCACAGGTACTATGTTGGCTAGCCATGTGGGATATTCGATCACACGAATGAAGCCCACGTTCAACTGTCTGACCACCTCTTCTTTGATCTTAAGTGACCATTCGGTGCAGAGCTTTCTCAATTTTTGTTTAATCGGCTTGTAATCTAGGAGTGTGTGGATCTCGTGCTTAGTTATTTCAGGATCAATGCCAGTCACATCATCATAGGACCATGCGAAGACATCCACAAATTCCTTTAGCAATTCTTCGAGTTGTGCACGCTCATGCTCGTCAAGGGCGGCCCCTATCCTAATCTCGCGCAGTTGGCTACTAGAACCGAGATTAATAATAATAGTATCTTCTTCATTAACTTAAACGTGGTTATTTTGTTTATTATTAACCTTATTTAGATCAGTTAAGAATTATTCATTTGCAAAATCATCGTTATTAAAAGTATGATTAGAATCCAAACAATTAATGTAAGGCACAACAAGATACTCAAAATCTTCGTTTATTTTATTTATAGGAAAAACAGCATTGAGAACCTTATCAAAAGAGGTCTCAATTACATTTGAATAAGGATAGACAACATAAGAAGAAATAGGGTAAACATTGGGGTTAGGGGAGATTTCAAGAGGTAGAACTGGCACAGCATGCTAGTTGAGGAGGGGTGTATCAGCAGCTTTAATCACATGGGATGGATCCATTGATGTAGTGCCTGAATGAACTATGCAGAGTGCCAGCCCGAGTGTTTGTAAGTTGAAGGAATCTTTGAAATCATTTTCCTCAGTCTCTTTGATATCTTTGATGAGCGGATGTACTCAGTGTTGGAAACTTTCGGCCCATGGGTAGCTATCTTGGAAAAAGATCTCCATTCCAGGCTTCATCTTCTTGTCTGTATAGTCATACCATGGTCCTGGAAAACCGTAAAAGGGGAAGTCTTCGCCTTCTTTGATGAATCATCCATTCAAGGAGTCTCCTGGTACAGTTTGGATGCAGTCTAATATTCTCTTTGGTCGAGACTAGTGGATCATTCTGAGATCTTATTCTGATGGTTGATACCCCCAAGCCACAAGGAGGGAATCTTTCTGCAGTTCGATGTGCTCAAGTATCCCTTGCTGGCTTTGCCCAAACCCCAGTTCGGGCATGAAGTGCATGTTTCTGAACATCTGAATCACATTGACATTGCCATGAGGGTCATATTCTAGACAAACCCTTTTTTTGAAATTGTCCCCTGTCGGGAGTAGGAGTGGCTCAACTCGGAATCCTGATAGGAGCATATCATTCAACCTGTGTTGTATCTCAATGATTGGACTGCTGGTGCTTGCACCCTCGACATTTTTATCGTCGCCCAAAATGGTGATGACTCACCTGTCGATGAAGAACTTCAATTTCTGATGGAATGAGGAAGACACACCCTTGATATTGTGGAGCCAGGGTCGTCCGAGCAATAGGTTGAAATAAGCTGGGATGTCTATGACTTGTAATTCAACGACACGATTTATAGGTCCAACACCTATTACAAGTTTTATGAATCCCATCACCTCCCGGTGAGTATTATTGTAGGCACGTACAGTAGCGAAGGTTGGAGCGAGGTCGCATTCTTTCAGGCCTAAACACTTGAAGGTTCTCAGTGGGCAGACATTCAAGGCAGATCCATTATCGATAAGAGAGAGTGGCACGGCCTTCCCCATAACTTTGACGGAGGTGTTGAGTGCGTGATTGTGATTTGGCCCAATTTTGGGGATTTCTTCTTCAAAAAATGATAGCATTTTGGGGATTTTCTGTAACACAATTTTTTTACATTCCAATTTTTACCACTCAATTCTCCCACTCCCTCTGGAATGGGGCTAAGGCTTCCTAAAATCCTCACCAAGTTTAACCGAAATTCATCATTTGTGATCCAAAATTTTCAATCTCACCGCGCGCTCATTTTTCACTCTTGGGACGGATGTCGAAAAATCAAAATAATTTCACTATCACTAAATCTCACGGGACTCGCTCCTAAACACACGACGCACTCACATGACTAAAAAGTATAATAAAAACTCACCCCATACATGTCGAGCTACGACGACCTCTCTTCAAAACCTACTTATCCCCATACATAGGGTCCGAAAATAAAATTGTCTCCACTTTCCCCAAATCGTAAATCAAAAGTCTGAACAATTGGGAGTCAACCCAATAGACAAAGTACACACATGGAGGCACATAATGAATACGGTGAGTGAAATTATAGAGACGCAGTCACATTATAGCCTAAATTGTCAGACTTGAAGATACTATCATATTGAAATTTGGAATGACACATTAAGCTTAGATTTTTCTCAAATTCAAGAATGAATAAATTGGGATCCAAATCAGAAAATACTCTAGTCATGTCCTCGATCTCATCCAAAAACTCAAATGGCATGGGTGGATGTGGTGGAAAAAGACAATGAAGTATAAAAAAACATGCGTCACCGGGTTGAAATGCTCGAATGATTTTTTTCATCATGTCATCACTAATAGAGAAAACCTCACATTTCAGCATGCTCAAAAGGCACGGGTTCACGTTCACACAGAGGAATTGATCTATCCTATCATTCCAGTCTCTGTCATCTAAGTGACAAAATGAGTCCAATAACGACTGGACTTTAATAGTGAGAGATCCTCATCAACTGGGCTAAATTCTTTCTTAAACTTTCAAGACTCATGTCTAAAGAAAAATCAGGTGGCCAAGCACATGGATCGGTTGTGTCACTATCCCGTGGGGTCTTGACAACATTCACTTCTTATATGTACTTGACTTCATTATCACCTAGCATCTCCCTCGTCATACTCAGTGCATGATTATCCTCTGAATACTCTCCCTTTTCCTCGACACTCAGCACTAAACACGCCTCTAGTGCATCCTCAAAATTAGTACCCTCAAAGTGCTTTTGAACTACCTCCCCGATAAGATCCAGGTCGTGTAGATCATCCTCATCACCCATTTGCTTGGTGATGTTGAAGATATTTGTCTCAAGTGTCATATTCGCGAACGTGAGTTGCATTTCCCATTACATAAATTAATCAACGCATTAGAAGTGGCTAGGAAAGGGAGGCCAAAAATGATGGGAACATGATGATTCAATGGGGAGGAGGGCTCCGTGTCCCAAATGAGTGTCAACTTATATGATCACCCCCTCAACTACCCCACGAGGTAACTTCATGGAAAGATCCGCGAGTTGGAATGATGGGCTTAAGATCTCCCAAATTGAGCTTAGTATACATGGAATTGGGTATAATGTTGACACTAATCCCTAAATCTAGTAAAGATCTTTCGATTTTATTATCTCCAATAATGGACAAAATGGGGGGGGGGGGGGGGGGGGCTCCCGGATCTTTGAACTTTGGTGGAAGGTCGCTTAAAAGTACCGATCTAACATTTTGTGCAAGAAAATTTTCTTCTTCACCTTTAACTTTCCTTTCACCGTGAGCAAGCATTACACCAAAACTGGCCACTTATTAAAATCAAAAGCCTTAACAAGTTAACCTTGTCACGGTAAAAAACCATGACATGTCCTGGGGTGACAACAAATTTGTCATGTACGTGTCATTGTCAAACTCCGTGAAAAGTTTGACCGGGTCACAGATGTGTCACAGTAAAAAACCATGACAAGTTTGTCACATGGCATGGGGTGGCAACATAATTATCATAGACAAGTCGCGGACAAAGTTCAGACAAGGTCATGACAAGGATAACTTGTCACGAACTTTGATCGTGACATGTCCTTGAAAACTCTACTTGCCATAGACATATCACAGTCAAAGTTCGTGACAAGTTATCCTTGTCATGGCCTTGTCACAGTCAAAGTTCATGACAAATCTGGGCAGCAGTATCAAAAAATTGCTGAGCAGTATGGTGACTGCCACTACCCAACAGTATATTATCACTTGTAACAACAAAATATATGACATATTTTCTCAATAAATAAAAACAACCAACATTCAAAAACCTCAATAATTAAACACTAAACAAATATAAATAAGAAACTAGGCCATATGATATTCATTCATTATTAAACACTAAACAACATTAAATATTCATGATAATCAAACACTAAACAAATTATAATCAAGATATTACATATTGTTCATTCATTATCAACTTGAAGGAGAAAGCTAGGCCATATTACTTAAGAATTGACACAACCTTCAATAGTTCATACGCCACACTATTCGTTTGACCACGTGGCTTAATTCTCTTTTCCCACAAACACTTATATGACGTGAACCCGAGCCTCGTGTGGTTGTAATGGACTGTTATGTACAAAGGAAGATGGGGGTATATTTGGGTCCCTCAACACCCTGGTTATTCTATCCCCACTTCGTAAATATACTAAATACACTCTATCCCAACCAATTGTAAATGACCTAGTTAGGACAAGGGAGTATGGGTGGGGGTGGAAAATATGTCATATGGAGATGAGGGGGTATCAGTGAGGGTGAGGGTAAGAAAGACAGAGCAGTGGTCCCATCATCCACCACTTTCTCCTTGCCCTTCCCTGAGTTGGACCCATCTTGGACTTGAAGAGCATGCTTGACAAAAAAAACATTTTATTCAATGTTTTCTCCGAGTTCTCAAACTTCTTGGCGTTGTTGGTCTGCAACTCGTCCACCTTGCATGCCATAAAGTGAGGCTATTTGTCTTTGCGAATTTCATAAATTCATTAGCACCTCTACGAAAATCATCCCCTAGTCCATTTGTCTCACCCATCCACTCTTTCTATAGAGGATATCACACCACAGCTACTACAAATCGTTGTAAGAAGCATATATTCATGGATTAGTATAAACAAAAGTGTGAAAAATTCAAGAACCTTATTATCGGTAACAAATATAACATATTTATATTTTATATAGAGAGAAGAAATTGATTTGGTCACCTGAATCGATAGGGTTATATTTTATATAGAGAGAGAATAAATCGATTTGGTCGCCTAATTTGATAGGGTTATATTTTAAAGAGAGAGATAGATAGAGAATAAATCGATCTGGTTGCCTGAATCGATAGGGTTATATTTTAGAGAGAGAGAGAGAGAACAAATCAATTTATTCGCCTGAATCGATAGGGTTATATTTTGTTTTTGTTGTTACAGTCGTGTCAGGATCAAAAAGCGCGACAATAAATAATCATTGTCACGGTCTTTGATAATGGCACTATCGTGACAAATGCATTTCATCTTTCAGTTATTATTGACCAATGGTTCATGGATTAGTATAAACAAAAGTGTGGAAAATTTAAGAACCCTACTATGGGTAAAAAATATAACATATTTATATTTTAGAGAAAGAGAACAAATCGATTTGGTCGCCTGAATTGATAGGATTATATTTTAGAGAGAAAGAACAAATTGATATGGTCACCTAAATCAATAGGGTTATATCTTAAAGAGAGAGAGAAAACAAATCGAACTAGTCGCCTGAATCGATAGGGTTATATTTTAGAGAGAGAGAGAACAAATCTATCTGGTCGCTTGAATCGATATGGTAATATTTTATAGAGAGAGAACAAATCTATTTATTCTCCTTAATCAATATGGTTATATTTATTTTTATCATCACGGTCGTGTGAGGGTCAAAGACCATGACAATAAACAATCATTGTTGTAAGGACACAAGTCTCCGATTGAGTCTTAATGTAGTGTTGGATCAATTCCGGACAAACACATTTGAGTCATAGGATAGTGTTTAAGTGTATCCATTCAGGCCTATGACGTGTTAGTTGAAGACGTCGTGGCCAAGATCATAAATCTTCATCATATGCCGGGTTTATTGTGCCTCGTTTCTACATCAACAACATTGGTTACAATGCTCCTAAGGTATGAATGCATTATATATATATATATATATATATATATATAGGAGCTTGGAAATTTATTGGGTGTATTTTATAAATTTTTTATAAATAGTTTTAACGACTTTATTGTACTCAGAAAATACTTTTTTAGAACTTTTCATAAAAAAATTTGGGCTTACAAAGATTTTTCCATTTTCTGACATGTCGTTCGAATGAACTGGAATCTCGTTCGAACGAGATTCCAAGGTCGTTCGAACGAGACTTCTAATGAGATTTTCTTTTACTCACTGGAAGATCGTTAGTAAAGTTGTTCGAATAAAAAAGTCGTTCGAACGAGTTTGGTGGGAACAGTTTTGTTCCCACTACTTTTTCCCCAGTCCGTTATTTTATTTTTCAGAATTTATTTCCCAAAATTCATTCGCAATGTGTCGCACTTAATTCCCCCACCACTCCTAATTATACTACCTTATAATTGTTAAGAATTAACTCCCATAATTAATTTTTTTCCTCTTAATTATGCTAGGGGAATTTGCAACTAAAATTTTTACCCATATAAATCCCTAAGCCAAACTGTCAAAAAATCTGAAGGGTCGATCGATCGACCCCCAACCGTCGATCGATCGATCGAACAGGTGGTCGTCTTCTCCACCTTGTTGTTTCCTCCATTAACAAAATTTTCCAATTTCTAACCTATACCGTGGTCTAACCCAAGCACAATCAACATCATGACTATATAAGAACATGATCAGGGCCTCTCATAGAACCTCAAGCATAAATTTAATTTCACAAATTTCTACCATTCTGATTTGAGAGAAATCCCGGGTTTTTACTCGTTAGGTTCCAATTTCATCTACTTACCCCAAATTCGTCCATAATTGCTATGGGGTTTTTCACATGTAAATCAAATATCCTCACAGAACCATGTCACCCCATTAATTTCCACATTAAATCTCATTTAAGTGTTCATTTCATAAAAACCCCATTTTGTACCCAATTACCCAAAACGAATTTCTGATTTCACTTCACAAAAATATGAATTGATTAACATCAATTAATTTCACAGCAAGTTAACCACTTGCCTTATGATTTCATAGGGTCTGATCCGAGGGTGTGATTTGCAAGGTTGATGATGAACTCCCAATTGGCTCCCTGCCTTGCCTCCAAAAGACTCCAATTTGCAGTGTCACCACTCTCTATGGGTTCCTCTCAATACCCTAGGTTCTCTCTTGTGTTTTCGACTGTTTTTATTTTCTCCTAAATTAGGTATTAAAGCTAAATTACGTTTTAGCCTAATGGGCCAAGCCCGAGTGACCCAAATACCCCGTGTGGGTCGATTATGTCTAAAAAAAAACTGTGACTCATTTACTATCCCCGGGTACACTTTTCCGACTATCTCGGCCCATCCAGACTCAACCGTGCACTCAGAATCGACATCCAAATTAATTTATAAAAATTCCTATCTCACACCCAACTTAGCCTATACCGACTCCCGACTGAGATAAATAAATGTCACATCACTAATACACGTTAAGACGTAATTAAATTATTACTATTCACTTAGTAATTAAATTTCCCTAAATATTAGCCATTACTCTCTGATTAATATTTAAATAAATACTACCATAATTAATACAATTAAATTACGTCACACGAGTAATTTAAAATTTTCCTAAATTAATTAAATATTAAAAGCACAGAAATACGGGGTGTTACGCTTGTGTGATATTTAAGAAATCCTTTCCAAATGTGGTGCATGGTGACAAATGGTCCAATATTTATTTGGTGACCAGTGGATCGATTCCTTTGAGGGATAAAAATATGTACCATAGCATTTGGCTTTCGTGCTGAATCCTATGTAACAACCCGCCTAATAAGATACCAGGCGATCACTCCAATATTAAATTAAAACAGGAGTCACAAATGGATGATCCTTAACATCACTGTCGAAAATCCATTTAATTACTAATATCCTATTAGGTGGCCGTTAAAAACTTTTATCTAACTACTCTTTTTAGCGCACAAATTAAAACATTCACAATTAAATGCGTAATGAACTGAAATGGAAATGAAAGGAACTAAAATAACCGAACACTCGGTCCAAATATACAACCATATCGAATGCTGTACAGAAAGAATAAATAAATGCAATTGGGAATTGGCTCGAGTGTTTATACAATATCTCCTATCTAGAGTACAAGGAAAGAAACGTCTACCGATAACCTGCAAGCATCCACAGCTGCTGCAGCAGACGTCTGACTCGAAAGAGTTTCCATCCAGGCGTCCCTATGTCTGGACACCTATATATATATATAGTAGAGAGAAAGAAAGGAGAGTAGACAAACGGGTCAGGGCCCGAATGTTTAGAAAATATTTTGCAAGTGCATAAATGCTTTATTTTTAGAAAAATAGTTTTATCTCATATTTAAGTTTGGTATCGCACTCCCATGAGATACCCCTCAACTCTCCGCTAATAGTGCACTCCTAGCGCATCTATCTAGAACATCTAGTCAAGCTACCCTGCTAAACTAGTCTAATACCCAACCACTATCTAACCTAGATAGTCAAACAGGTGTACTAAGGGCTAAACTTCACTCTAATCTCGACGCTATGCCATGTTCGTGCGTGGGGTGTCTCGCGAAGCGAAATCCAAACAAGGAACCCCCCCGATACAATACTATGCAACAAGGTCGATCTTTGAGATCCGCCAGTCCCTCAGTACAGAAAGATATATATAATATATATACCATAAACATTTAATAATATTAGAGCACTAAGGATTAAACTTCTCCCCAGTCTCAACACAATGCCATATTCGTGCGTGGGGTGTCTCGCGAAGCGAAATCCAAACAAGGAACCCCCCCGATACACTACTATGCAGCACGGTCGATCGTCGGGATCCATTAGACCCTCGGCACTCGATTTATACATATACGTACATCTACAATATACGTCCGGATAATATCTCCCGGACTGAGGATTACTTGATACATATAGTATTTATAAATACTTATCCGTTTCATTTCAAAAACTTCCATTTCCCTTCTCATATCCAGGAAATGTATTTATAAAAGCCAATTCATTATCATGAATTTCTTTAACAAACCATATACTTTTTGAAAGCCAATTTTATTAACATAAAAAGCTTTTCCTTTATCAATTATCCCATTTCCCTTTTTATACTCAGGAAATGTATTCAAAGACATTTTCATTATCATAAAAATTCTTTGATCAAAACATATGCTTCCACATCCCTTCTTCCATCCGGGAAGTGTTACCGAAGCCAATTTATATATAACCCATTTCCCTTCCTATATCCAGGAAATGTAATTAAAGCAAATCCATTATTATGAACTGCTTTAATATAAACGCGTTCTAAGACCGCCCGTCCGAATTTCTCCACTGTGCGCGCCCCTAAATGTCTATCATCTTCCAGGGCCTCCAAGACAACCTGGGATCCTATAACGAAAGACGTCGGGAAGCGACCATGTGCCTGCGGGATAGTCAAGACCACACCCGGAATCTCCTAACCATCGCAGAAAATATAACAACAAACGCTCACATGGCCTATAGGACTATATCCACCCTGCATCATTAGCCAGGGGGCTTCACCATACGAACGCAACTTCCCTTATGATAGCGATTTAGAGAGGTGTGTAATCCATATTTATTAATTATGAAAAACATTTATTTTTCCATTTTGAAAATATTCATTTATATATTTTCAAAATCATTTCCATCATCATATATATATACCTAAAACACACAGTATATACATATCCTATATTTTCTTCCTAGAATATATATAACCGGCCTTAGTGGCCTATAGCATCTAGCGATGACTAAATATCCCAAAGATTCCCTCCAGGAATCGTAATCATGCTTTCATGGTTGCATGATTCTAAATCCAAAGTATTTCTTACTTTGTTCAATACTAATTACCCCAATCATCTCTTAAAGGTTTATTTATCCTCAAAACCCTTATTTAGGAATCCCCATAAAAATCCCAAATGGTAATTCAACTCCCCATACTCTTAAAGGGAGAAAAATTAGAAATTCTGGCCTAAGCGAATCGATTCGCCTCTTTAGCGAATCGATTCGGATGGGCGAATCGATTCGGTTCCCAATCCGAATCGATTCGGAAAGTATTCTGCAAACAGGTCTGTAAATGGCGAATCGATTCGGTCTGTACCCGAATCGATTCGGCCCATTGCAGAAACCCAATTCCCCTTAGGCGAATCGATTCGGCTTGTACCCGAATCGATTCGGCCTGTTCGAGGGTCACAGTTTGGGCGATTTCTCAAACTCCAAAATACCCAAAAATCAATCCAAATTCATTTTCATGGTTTCTACTCTACACCAAAAATCATCCCAAACATCTACACAAGAATTTCTAGCCTTTATTTTTCCAATTTCCGAATTGATTTCCGAGTTGGTACTTTCAACCGAGAGCTGTCATCTTGTAAAAATCATATCAAATCGTAGAAAAATCAGAAAAATACGCTGTCGGCGCCCACGCGACCGTATCGAAAATATCTACAACTTTCATGTTTTGGCCAAGAGCTAAATCATTTATCTTCTTGGCCGAAAATGACCCCAAAGGATACGGGTTCACTATTCATTATCTTCCCCAAACTCTCAAACTCCATTTTTCTCCATTTTTGTTGTTTCTAACCTTATCCAACAACTCAACAAACATCTAATCTATGTTTCACAACTAACACATCAATTATCTTGGGGTATTAAATCATTTCTCTTAGTTTTAAACCCTAAAACCATAAAAACCCCAACTTAACATTTCAACCCATTTTTATACTCCATTAACATGGTTTTAACACTAATTATCATTAAGAGTTTACACTACATCAATATATAAACTCATAATCAACTTTTACCCAATTTATTTTAAGGGTTCTAACCCTAAAATCATGTTTATACCAAATGTGATATGAGAGGATTGCAAAAATAAAATAAAGCAAGTAAACACTTGTCTCGTGGATAAAATCCGACGACCTCGAGTCGAATCCGGCGGAGTTTGTCCGAGATTTTCCTTTTCCTCCTCTTTTCTTCTTCCTCTCTCTCTTCTCTCTCTTTTCTTTCTTTCTTTCTTCTTTCCTTTCCCTTTCTCCCTCTTTAAATAAGAAGAAAGGGGTTATACCCCTTAAAACCCAAAAACGACTCGTTTACCCAATTACGAGTTACTTTTACCTCTAAAATTAACCGAAACTCATTTCCGACAATCGGACACTCTTTTCCGACTATCTCGGCCATTCCGAGAATTATGGCGCAGTCGAAATTCCCATCCGAGGTACTTGACCGCAAATCACTATTCCAACCTAAAATAAATAAATGCGGGTTTTTCAATTAAAAATCTTACCTCGTGTCGCTTTTCTCCACGACGACATATAATTAAAATATTTCGACCTATATAGTCCCAAAAATAATCACAACATCCTTCGAAAATCATTCAATCCTCGAAAATCCCCAAGAATTACTATTTAGGAAAATTCCCCAAATTCCAATTTATATCCAATTATGGAATTTAATCGTCTCCAAAAAGGACGGGTTGTTACATCCTAGTGGTTATGTAAGTATTTATTATTTTGTCTTTTTACTTTAATTGGATTTTCTCTTTCTCATTTTGGGTTGAGTTCTTATTTTTTTGGATTTTTAGAATATTTTAGACTTATTCCTGGTGTTCTTTGAAAGTGGGGATGCCTTATTCGGTCATCTATGCTCGAGGGTCAATATGGGTGAAGAGTGTTTAGGAGAACTTTACTGAACATGTGCAAATCCTAGTGTTGGGCACTAGCTATGGAAATTTAATAGGTGTGTAGAATGAGACACCGTGATTATCAACGATTTTGTGAGCTTTAGGGGAAAGGTGATGGGATTCCACCCACACCTTCCATTTTAGAGTGGGGGAGATGACGATTATGCCGTCAAATGTCTATCAGATTATTACATACAAGGGGACGCATATTGTGCTGTCCCTCTGCCTCATGATGAGACTATGAAGTTGGCTCTAGGGACGGTGGACTGAGTCGGCTCATGAGAGTCAATGAGCATAGCGCATCTAAAGGAGGCCTTGATGATGCAAATGGTGGATGTGACAGATGCGCAACAAGTTTGATAGATGGTGCGATTTTTTGCCTTACTAAAATTGGGAATTATGTTGCTAAGGAAGATTAGTGATGTTATCCACATGTGGGGTCTACCATTATTGCATGACTTCACACAAATTCATTTCTACGACTTAAGGAGTTTGGCGATGGCCTTATTATATGCTTCTTTGGATGCCTTCAGTCGGTGCTTGAGACCTACTTTCACTAGGGAACCATATCTTTTGGAGGTATCTTTTTATGTGGTTTTTGGATCTTGTTGTATTTTTTATTTTTTTGAATATTTTTGAATTTTCTTATTTTTCATTGTTACAACTATGAGGCGATCGAGTATAACACCCGATTGATACGTCTGAAATAGTAGGAGTCGAAAGGGTGGCTTATAATGAGGAGGTAGAGGAAGGAGAGAAAGTTTTATGAGTCCCTACCAACTCTCAAGGATATGAGGAGGATCCTAAACACCCTCATGAGCAATCAGGTTGGTTATTACTATTTTTTGATTTTTTTTGCATTTGTCTTCATAATTTTTTGGATTGTAATTTTATGAATGAATTTCTTTGAGCATGTAACATTCTTTCTGTTGGAGGTCGAGATACACGGAATTAAAAAATTTAGCCCTTGAATGTTGATTAATCAAACAATATAAATTAGAAAAGACAAAGGTTGGTTTCAAGAACAAACCTAGAGTTTTGATAATAATACCTTTGTGGATCCGTTTGCAATCTGATGGGGAGAAAGGTATTTGATAGAGATGAGGGGTTGTCGTATATTGGATCTCTAAAATCTTTCAAAAACATTTCAAAAATCTAGTATATTATATTATATGATCATCCAAAATCTATATAGGTGTGTGAACACCATTGAAGAAGAAAACATTCTTTGAATGAGATATGGTCCTCTGTATCTAGTCTTCATCATAAAAACATGAATAGTTTTTTCTCTCACCCATATCAAACCTTAATAATGAATTATTCAACTTATAACCCTGACTTAAACAAATATATACTATCTTAGTACGTGGTCTTCAGTCGAGTGGTATTTTATAATAATTTGGGCCTAACTAATTAGGTATGCGGACTATATTAGGGACCTAAGATAAATAATTAAATTTAATTTCAAATAAATACTCAAAAATCCCGAATTATGAATCTTATAATTTATTTTCCTTCTTTATTTAATTGTAATTAATTCCACTAAATAGTTATAATTTCATTCCAATTCAATTATGTCAGAAATCATTCGGACACATTGAGGTTTTATTTGCAAAGTTGATATTGGTGCACAATATGATTCCTCGCGTTAATCTTTCAATACCTACTTAGTCAAATCAATTTTTTATTGATTGACTTTAATTAACAAATAATCGTTTCCTTTATTCTCAGATCCACTAATCAAGTTTGATTGGTGGAAATAAATCTTATAAGTCTATCAAGGAGTATCACAATCCAAGGTATCCCCAGACACGAATTCCTCTGAATTATGATCCCATTCCTACTAACATAATTGTCAACCAATATGCGAGGATTATTTTATTCAATCTAATATCGAATTGAAACCATATTAATCGAAGCAACAATAATTCTAGCATTACCATGCTCATAAATCTTAGGTTAAGAATTTATGCATTTTTTTAAATATTGTGAGATTACCTAGGTCTAATCAAGATAACACTTAAACTTAAATCTCATGGGTGACCCTGTTCATTACATTCCTTAATGCTCCAATCAAAAACCTCTTTTAAACTATCATACAAGTTCTCGAACCATTAGATAAGTTCCCTTAGTTTGAGATAAAATACTAGGATTTTATCGCAAGTCATTCTGATAGGATGTCAACTCCCTATTTAGGTTATGAGTTATTTAATAGTACTATAATGAGAATTACGATCTCCTATGATCAATTCGAACCCAACTCACCGACTGAGTACCATTGACCGACATATATATGAAACAATATATTCAAACACATGAATATAAATCATTCTCACAATCAAGAGTCTCATTTCAAAATGAACAAGTGAATCCTTTATTGATTAAAATAAAATGTATGTACATAGTTTTAAAAATAAAAACCCAACATTTTTCTTGTAGTCGGTCGATAGATGGCATGGAGATTACCAATTTTAATATGCAGATGCATTGATTGATGTCGAATAAATTTGGGCATGCCTTGTATTTATGGACTGGGTGATTAGGCAGGTCATGTTAAGACATATGGTGGTCTCTCCAATGAATCCTCCTTTATATATGCAGGATCCCGAGAGGATGTCTGAGGAGGCGAAGACGAAAGCTATGATATGGGAGCACTACTATATATCTATCTATCTAACTATATATATAAACATACGATAATGCCACATGATTATTTGGAATTTTTGACAATCTAGTTGATGTCATCCTCTATCTATGAAGTGAATGGGGCTCCACCCCCTGCATCTAGGTCAGGAGGCAACGGGGTACCTCGATCATTAAGACGGGCTTTAGATAGTGGATCTAGAGCAATAGATCCCCCTCCGCTGTGTGAGAATGGGTTTCCCTCTCTGTATTTATGGTGGATATTACTCATCACCCATATGATGAGCTGGATGGATTTCCTCCCTTATCGAGGAGACGGTCGGATAGGGGTAAGTATACATTTGTTCACTTTTTTATTTCTTCATTCTAGATTCTTCTCTTTATTTGCGTACTAATTTTGATATCTCTTCTTTATTTTTCTTTGTCGATTGTATCTTTGTGGCCTTCCTGAGTATAGGATATTCAGGATTAAATGGCTTCAGGAGCCGAACAGATGCAGGTGTTGACTTGTGCTTGCACTGCTCTAGCAGTCTCTAAGGAAGACGTTCCTTCTTCTAGCTTTGGGAGTGGGGTCTCCACTTCTAGCCATTTCAAGAATCATCCTTGATGCGATCAATGATGGATGTATCCCTTTTAGGATTTGGAGGAAAGTTTTTGTTGTGTCCTAACAATTTTTCTTTCTCTTTTTGTTATTTTGCTTTCTTTATACCTGAAAGTCAAAAGAAATATATAAATGATGCATTATTATTTTTGTTATCTTGATTAAGTGTATTACTCTACATGCACTTTAAGTTTCCACTTAAGGTTTTTGTGAGATGAAAATTATGTAATGATTTGAAAATTATTTTTAGATAAAAATAAAAGAAATGACAAGGAACCTTTTTAAGGTGAAAAATCACTTATTGGGGTATCTATTTAGACAATAGAAGGGCAAAAACGGGAAGAGGTAACTTGCTTAAAATGGGGAGGGGGAGGGGGTGTCGGTCGACATTCCCATGGCTTACTTGATGACATGTCAATGTTAATTACTTGGTTGTGTATCCTTTATTAATCTATTATTGCAACATTGGTACAATAATTCTTGCATTAACTTGGTAGCTCAGTTGCCTTGTTGTCTTGTGGATGACTTTTGCTATAAAAAAAGGAGTTTAAGGTGGGATTTTTATAATCAACACTCTCTTTCATTTGTGCTTTTTTGCTTCAAATATTTTCTTTAAATGGCTAGTCCTATGAAAGAAGAGTATTATGCCTATCTTGAATATGCAGTCTTTAACTTGTGAATGATTACTTTATGGCATAATCTTCTGATCAAATGGCATCTTCTAGAGGAGTATCCGCAACTATGGTACCCCGAGGACCTTATGCTTCGGGATAGATGAGGTATACCCCACTTATGAGTAGTTTTCTTTCTTATTAGGCATATATTCACATGTTCCGTCCACTATGCTGTCACACCCCGCCCGCCCGGGGAGAGCGAGCGGAGCGCTACTGTCGATAAACTAAACCAATTCCGAAAATAACAAGGTATAGAGCATCTAAATCCCATAATAGAAAAGAAACCACTAATCTCATCTTCAAATAAATACATCAATTCTCTCGAATAAATTACAACATCTAACTCGAAAATAAAATACAAGTATCCAATGCTCTATACATCAAAATAATACAATCTTCTCATTGCATTCTCGAATAATCTTCCCAAAATAATCCACGCTAAAATCAAATCCAAAGCGCCCAAAATCCACGCTAACCTGCCACTAAAAGAAAATATGGGGAAGTACACAATACGACAGGAAAGATGCTCAACAAATATTAGCGGCGAATAAAACGTAACAATACGAATATGAATATTCAAATCAAAGCGAATCTCATAAGCAATTATATCAATATAATTTCTCAACAACACATTAACTGAGTCACCAGGCCTCACCACCGTACCGCGCCTATGCATTTTTCTAGCATATCCCGAAAAAGGATATTGGCGGGTGCTCAACTTCAGTGCCATATTAAAATCTCATGACAACATGCTCAACACCAAAATAATACCACGTGAATCAAAATTAGATTCCAACAAAAATTTTCAGATTCCAATGAATTTAAAATTCGAATATGAGTCAATAATCACAAGAAAACAACGGGAATAACACTCGCGAGATTAAGGAGCATATTGTGTAAAACCCCATACCTCAAAACCATCAAATGAATCATCGCATAATTCAGCCTCAAAATCTAATCACACCATCTCGTTCTTCTCGCGAAAATAATCAAATCTCGTTCTAGCCCAAACTCGAGAAAACACCAAATAAGCCTTCAAATCTCAGGTTGAAATCTTGAATAATCTTGGGGCTATGGTTTGTAGATAAAAGGGAGTAATTTTGGAGACGTCTTCTGGTTGAAAAGTTTGAGAAAAAGTGATTTGAAAAGCCAAGCCACGAATTTATTGATATATACAGGGTTAAGAGTTTGATTAAGAAAAGAGTTCTAATCAGATACAAACACTAAAAATTTTATTTCGGACGATCGGACCGTTGGAATCGCTTGAAATTTTAGTATATTATAGAGAACGGCGAGACAGGACTGCTGATAAAAATTCAGCTTGATCGGACGGTCGAATTTTCAAAAATATTGTTTTTACTAGAAAGTTTTATGTTTTGAGTACTCTTAGAGAGTTTTATATTTTGAGGACTCTTCTAAATAATAAAAATTCAATTAAAACTCCATTTTAATTCCGATTTCGAAACCGTTTGAAATTCTCGCCCTTACAAATAATAACCAACATATTTGAGTAATAAAAATAATTTCTCTCAAATTTATTTTTCCTCTTAATTTCGAAAATACCCCCAAAATTACGCGGGTTGTTACATATGCCTGATGTTTCTCCTTCTCCACGGGATAAACTATTGCACATTTCTCCTTATATTTCTTAACCATTAGTATATGGACGAGAAATTAATCTTTTCCTAGTGCTTGAGTGGTGCATCACTAAGATGTTCGGACCACCGGGTTCAATGGGGTTATGGCGTTAAGATTGACTACCAAGTTTCTTATGGTGACACATGACATCAGTGTGAACAAACAAGTTATTGATATAGTCTTGTGGATGCATTGTCATTACAATCTTATTGCTTTTATCCTAGAAAATATGATGAATGGCCTTAATTAATGGAAAGAGGACCAATCTACCTTTCTACAAGGAATCCCTATAATGTTATATATGTTGTTGGTAAAGAGGTTTGATTTGGTTATGCCCCTGTATTTCTTTCACTTACTATGAACAACTTATTCCTTTAGACTTATGTGGACTTTGGTGCTTTCATGAATGGTTGGTTTGTAGTGAATGGTGCAAGTTTTTTGCTTTGGTTCATGTAATGGTGGGGTAAATTGATACTTGTAATGAAGTTGTATGACTATCGATACATCCAACTTGTGGGACTTCATCAGGCTTCCTTTCATCTTTCTTGGAGACTCTTAAATCAGGGGGTTTGGGAGAAAATCTTCCCTTATCGCATAAGTAATCTCTATCCTATAGGGGACCTACCTAAGTATTTGAGGATGTAGCTGGGGAGTCTATGGAAACATCATAGTCCTGCTCGACATTCAACCCTATCTCTAGGTAACGATTAGGTGGTTTCAATATATTACCTTAAGTGCTTGTGAACGTATTTGGTCTTAAAGGCATGTATAGAGGAATTAATTCAAAGTTGGATTGTTGCAACTGAGGTAGTGGCAGTGGGTGAGGTGATCCTTGTTAAGATCTTTAGGATATATCATTGTATCGAGCGCACATGGGTATGGATCCAAAAAGGGGATTACTAGGGACCTCTAAGAGGTAAGATGACAGTAGTGATGATGAAGCAGGTCATTATGGAAGTTAGTGTCGATTTTTATAAATCACTAGTTTTAGTGCTGGCCTGTGTATGTTGGTGTATAGATGATGACTGCATTATAGGTTTAGTATAGTTTTGGATATGGGTCTTCGCATATTGGTGTCAGAGTTAGTGTATCTGAACGTTTGGGTTTAGTTGTTGTAGTGTAAAGAGGAGGTATTAGTGATGTTGTGTCGCATGTATTTGAATGAAATGTGCTTTTATGAAATAAGTGTTAGTATTGGTGCTCCTTTGCAGAAGAATTATTTATGTTTGAATTATCTATACTAATCATCAAGGCATAAATAATCCTTTTTTTAAATTGAAGTTATGAGGGATACCTATGCCTATTTATGGGAGAAAAAGAAAATAATTGTTTGAAAAAGAAAGGACCGAACCCAAGGTCTCTTTAGGGGTTGCCTACGTACCTGTTTGGTTATAAAAGAGTTTCATTGTTTGAAAAATGTTTTGATAGGATTAGGTCCTATGTAGTTTTAATAGGGAGAGATAAGAAGAGTTTTTTTAAATAGAAAAGAAGTGAGAACTACGTAGCATGATGAGATTCAGATCAATGATATAAATATTTATGCGATTAAGGTTGAGTGGGCATGCCATTTCTTTTCAGTCGGGATCAGTAAGCATAGTGGCACCTCATGATAAGATCTTCTTTGTAACATATGGTGTTCTCCAATTAGGATTGAGTTTTCCTCGAAGGTCCCAAATAGGTTGTATGATGTCTTTAAAGGCGAGGTGATCTTCTCGCACACCACCATATTTGACTTTTTAATTGAATTATCATGAAATACGGTGATGATATCCTTGTATGTGATATAAATCCTTTGGTCTCTTTTCATCTAAGAGTGCCAACTCATCATAGCGGGTTCAGTACCAATAAACTTCTCCCACTTGGATTTCAAGCATGCTCTAGACTAAGGAGTATGGGGTAGCCCATGTGTGAGTTATGATAGACGTACGGTATCCTAAAAGGGCGTAAGGGATTCTTCCAGCCCAATCCTTACAACTTTTAATCAACTTATTAATAATGGACGAGGCTATTATTTATAACTTTGAAATCCTCAATGATTTATGATCTGTATGGTGAGGAAATATGTATTTTAATTTTGTTTTCCTCGACCACTTTTATGACTTCATCTTCGAAATGGAGGCCATTATTTTATACGATTTTGCGAGGGACCCCATAGAGGCAAATGATATTCATTCAGATAACTCGGTCAATTTCTTGGCATTCAACACGATGTATGACTCGACTTCAACACATTTATTGAAGTAATTAAGATATATTAATACCTATTATACTCTTAAGGAGTGACTTTCCCAATGATGTCGATGCCCTAAATTGATAAGGGTCATGGAGGGGTCATGTTGTATAATTAGCAGGTGACAGATATTAAAGATTAGCGAATTGATCACATTTGAGACACTTGTTAATGTATGTTTTGCAGTTTTAGACTATGGTGATCCAATAATATCCTTATGGAATTATTTATTTAGCAAGATTGGGTCCCTTAATATGGGGGCCACACTTACCATCGATTTGTTACATGATCTCTTCGGTGTCAGACCCTGTTATGCATTGCAAATGGGTAATGTCAAAATTCCTGTAGAATAGAGATTCATCATAAATAATGTACTGGGATGCTAGTTTAAGAGTTATACGATTTTCTAGTAAACCCTTTGAGGGTATCCCAACCATACTTGAGAATGAACTATTCCTAATACCACGATATGACTATTTGATTCTTTCACAGTTGTGAGCTCTATGTGGTAGCAATGAGTTATCTTGGACCATTTCTGGACTTGAAAGGGGCAATCATTATTCCTTCTCGCATGTCAACCATAGAGGCTAGTGTTGCAAATGCGTTAATAAAGATATTTCTGATATGACAAAGGTAATGGTAAGTGGCGTCTTTGAATCCTGAAGCAATTTCTTTGATATGAGCGTGATAGGGTAGGAGGTTTTTGCCTTTCAGTTTACATTTCTAGAGGATTTATCCTATGATGAGGGTCGAATCTCTATAGACAGCGAGGTATTGAATTCCCCTGTCGAAAGAAACGTTTCCAGAGCAACTTTGAGACCAAAGGTGCATGCCTCGTGCTCTCTCATTTTTTTTGGGAAAATAAAGTATAACTTGATGGAAATGGGAGTAGTTATGGCCATCCCCGATCCTCACAGCGGTCGGGCGCATGAAGGAGGATCCTCGGGTCCCGCGCGTCCCTCTCAGGAGCACTTCGGCCGGCGTCGTTTGAGATGAGGTGTAAAAATATAGAGAGATTTAGAGTCGCCAGTCTATTTTACTCAAAATAGACAAAAGAAAAAGGGGAAGCCATCCCGAAGGACGGCATCCAAAGACATATTGGTGCATACAAAACCAAAATGATTCGAGAAAGGTTCGGAGGCTAAGTTACAAAATGGGAAGGTGTTAGGCATCCATTTCGCCCTTTCGGTCTCTCATGGATGTTTTCTATTTTCCTTTTTTATTTTCCCCATGATATGTGTGCATGTGTATATATATAGTGGAGATAGGAATCCTCGACTTGTATCATAGAAGAGATAAAGCGAGTCATCCGTAGGAAGGTATAAAAATAATATTAAAAAATAAGATTTACGCGATTACCCTAACGTTGATCGTTATAACGGAACGATAACTCATATGGGGTGATACGTCACTAAGAAAAATTATTTAGAATATAAGAAAATTGGATTTAGAGAAGATAGAAAGTGAGAGAGAAAGTGAGAATAGGACTCAAATCTCGGGTTTTACCCCGAGACGTCTACGAGCCTATAAAGGCATCAAAGTCCACGTAGTTCGCATACAAAATGAGGGGTGGGGTTTATCCCATAAATTCAAATGGGGTATCTCTTATTTGTGAGTGTGTGTAGAAAAAGTGTTTTAGTTGTGAGAAAAGTGTGAGAAAAGTATGAGAATACCTATTTGGAATTTATGAGAAAACCCTCTTTTTCTTATTTTTTGGGTTTTATTTATATGAAAATAAGAGGTGTGCAATAATACTAAATAAAAAGTATATTAGGATGTGTGAGATGAGATAATAAAAGTGCTAGGTAATAAAACAAGTTATTGCGAATTTAAGAGAATTTGAAGAAAAGGTTGAGAAAGTTGGACCTTCTTGAAGATCTTGAGCTTGATCTTGAATGTTGGAGAGCAGACCAACTTGGATGATGATGGATAATGGATAATTCACCAAGTTTGATGAAAAGGATGGTGAAAGTTGGAAGTTAGAAAGGGATTTGGATGTTGAAATCGCGCTTTCTTCTAGAGAGGTTTTTGGGATTCGCTGAGAGCGATTTTTATCAGATCTGGGTTCCCCTTGCAAACGAGGTGAAGGCCTCCTTTTATAGGCCCAGGTCACTGCCGATCGGCATAGACCTGGTCCTGCCTATCGGCACCTGTCGATAGGCAGGGTCTGGAACCTGCCATTTGGCAGTGTGTTTCAGGACTTTTTGGAAAATTGGTTGCCGAGGGCAAACCGTTGGTCAGAATCATGCACGAGGCAAACCATTGGAAAGGTAATTCAGAAACCTTTGAAAGTCCCTTGGACCACTCCCGGCTTCGAGAGTTGACTTTGGGTTAAATATGGCTTGGAAGCGTTTGTCGGTCCATTGGACGGGGAATCATTCGAACTCAAACGGTTCATTCGTCAGCGTGATAAGTCTGAATCATGCACGGGGTGGACCGTTGGAAAGTTTAGGAGATGTACTTCGACATTCCAAAGAGTTTGACCTAGTTTGGGGAGTTGACTTTGGTCAACCGGGCCCTGGAAGCATTCGGTGACCTCTTGGAGTCAAACGGATCGTTCGTCCACGTGGTAAGTCCGAATTGTGCACAGATCAGACCATTGGAAAGGGGTTTCAGTTCCCTTCAAATATTCATTCAGTCTCAGTCGATCTGAAGAGTTAACTTAGGTCAAATAGAGCCCGAGAGCGCCCAGTGGCCTTTGGATCAAGTTTCGGATGCAAACGGATCGTTCGTCCGCATGGTAAGTCAGAATCGTGCACAGGATGGACCATTGGAAAGGGATTTTAGTGCCCTTCGAAGATTCATTTAGCCTTGGTTGAGCTGAAGAGTTTGACTTTTTGGTTAAATGGATCCTGGGAGTGCCCGATGGCTTCTAGGTTAGTACTCGGGGTATGAACTGGGTTTGTAGTGATGAAGGGAGGTACTAGGGACCTAAGGAGAGTTAGGGGGTAACATAATGGGGTGTCTATAGATCCCCTCAATGGGTGAGTTTGGAACAAATGATAACCGTCTAATAGACACCACATGATGCTTTTGAGGGAGCATGACTGATTCAGAGGGTTGAGGCCGATTCTGAGGACCTGAGGGGTGTGATGGGGATGGTTTGAATGAAGATCAAAGGTTTAGGTCTATTCTGAGGACCTGAAGTGATGTTAGGGGATGACCAATTTTGTGAGTCAAAGCCAAATCTGCGAGCTTAAGTGATGAGGGTGATCGATTATGTGGGTTAAAGCCAATTCTGCGGGCTTAGGGTGAAGATCTAATAACCAAGGTTAATTCTTACCTAAGAGTGGTGATAATCAAAGACCGAGGTCAATTCTGACCTAACTCAGGTGACGATCCAAGACCGAGGTCAATTCTGACCTGAGCGTGGTGATGACCGAGGACCGAGGTCAATTTTGACCTAACTCAGGTGATGATCCAAGACCGAGGTCATTTCTGACCTAAGAGTGGTGACAAATGAGGACCGAGGTCAATTCTGACCTAATTCAGGTGACAATCCAAGACCGAGTCAATTCTGACCTAAGAGTGGTGATGACCGAGGACCGAGTTCAATTTTGACCTAACTCAGGTGACAATCCAAGACCGAGGTCAATTCTAACCTAAGAGTGGATAAAGATTGGATTTTGATTCTGCTGGAGAAAGTGACTTGTGGTTTTGATCTGAGCTGGGGAGATGATAGCTGAGGAAGCTTTTGTTTCTTTAGGAGGCCTCGCAGGGAGACAACCAATTTTGGTGCTATAAAAACTCCATTGGGGAAGCGATCAGGCGATCTTTAGAGATCCTCCGGGGCTTTGCCGGGAGGAGATTCACTTGGTTTTTTAGGATTCCGCTGGGAAAGAGGGGTTACGCTTGAGGTAATGCAGAATTTTCCTCGTGAAAATGTTCTAAATCCTTCCTGGGATTTTTAGGAATTTTCAAAGGATTTTTTGGGGCTTTCTGGTATTTTTTGGGAATTTTTGTACTAAATTTAAGGGGGGTGCCGGTCGACATGGTATGAGGGGTGCCATTCAGCAGTGGCACAAACTTTTGGACTGACTCGGGAAGGTAAGGAGTCAGTACCGATCGGTATGGTTGGGGTCAGTGCCGATCGGCATGGCATTTGGCATCCTATATAAAAGGATCGAATCCCTTCATTTTTTCTACAGCTTCTTTGCTTTCTCTCTTTCTATGATTTCTCTACAAATCATTCTAGCATTCCGATCTTCAAGAAATGGCCGCATTTGTGAGCACTGCAGTCCATAGGGAGTGGTTGACTGTTGATGACTGGGCGAGTGGAGGGCCAGGGCGACTCTTGCTTTGGGGTGTGAGAACTCCTTTGATGCGTTTGAGCCTGTTGCGGATCAGCAGACTTTGCAGAAGCACCTTATACTCTTGACTCACTTGAGTCTATATTGTATAAGTGTTCATCTAGTTTGGAAATTGTGACAAAATTATGTCTAACCTAGAATCCAAAGAACCCCAGAGCTTGCACTACTATTTCATCATTGATTGAAGTGATCTAGACCTCATTACCAATACTCACACACAGTAAGTGTATGTGTGTCCTGATATTATGTATGTTGTGTGTGTATGTGCTCGTTATCAAAATAACCCTAAAGAGAGCCATCTGAATTCTATTAAACGAATCATTAAATATGTAAAAGGCACTCTGAATCTAGGACTTTGGTACACTAATGACACACCAAGCACTATAATTGGGTACACTGATGCAGACTGGGGTGGGTGTACTGATGATAGTAAAAGCACATCAGGAGCATGTTATTATATAGGTAATAACTTGGTAGGATGGAGTAGTAAGAAACAAAACTGCACATCACTCTCAACAGCTGAATCTGAATACATAGCCGCTGGCAGCTGTTGTGCTCAACTACTATGGCTTAAACAAATGTTGAGTGATTATGGTATTCAAGAAAACCAATTGCATCTCTATTGTGATAATCAAAGTGCGATCAATATTTCTAAAAATCCAATTCAACACTCGCGAACAAAGCTCATAAAAATAAGACATCACTTTATACGCAAATTAGTTGAAACTAAAGAATTAGAAATCAATTACCTTCCTACTGATTTGCAACTTGCAGAGATATTTACCAAACCTTTAAATTACAATCGATTTATTTCTTTGCGTAAATCTATTGGTATGGTGTGTGCTGATTAATCTCTTTGATCTTTTTATTTTTTCCCTTTGTCAATTTGAGACAAAATGGGGGAGAAATTTGAGTCTAATGAAATTCATATATGCTAAACAGCTTGATCTTAGTGATTCATTGCAGGATTCTGTACAGTTATTCCCAACAGTTGTAATAGGGTATTAAATTGTAACTAGTTGAGTTATGTACTTTTGCTTTCTAGGATTTGGGTAGATAGATTTTTGTAGGAATAGGTTTCCTCATTCTTGTTGCCCTACGAGTTCTAGATGACTCAAAGGAGATTTTGTCTCATATTTCCAAAGGGGGAGATTGAAGCACCTTATACTCTTGACTCACTTGAGTCTATATTGTATAAGTGTTCATCTATTTTGGAAATTGTGACAAAATTATGTCTAACCTAGAATCCAAAGAACCCCAGAGCTTGCACTACTATTTCATCATTGATTGAAGTGATCTAGACCTCATTACCAACACTCACACACAGTAGAATGGATCATATACATCTCATATTGCATAATTATGTGTGTACATATGTTGAGTGTGTTTAAGTCCCTAATATTGGTTTTTAAATATTTTTTTGGGATTTTATAAACTTTTTAAAATAAGTTTTTATTAATTAAAACTTGGTTTTAAAAGTTTTTGGGGTCAATCTGCTATTTCATATTGCTGGTTTTATTGACCTAAAGTTACCTTAGGTAGAAATCGGAAGCGGCAGAGACTTCAGGGTGTGATTTTAATTAACTTTAGACGCGCGTTTTATCTCGTCTTATATGCCAACATGTGTTGTCTTCTGATTGGTGGGAAGTGTGTTTCTTTGCTGAGACTAAACCAGTGATCATTTTTATCCCTTGGATAATTTTTATCAACGATCTGCATGTCTCCTTTCTTAATCCATGTGAACCCCTTATGAACCAATCAGGAGAACTTTAATCACCGTTTATCGCGAACCATTCAATCCAAGTCAATTGATCTTGACTAAATCTGATCCCTTGATTTCAATCCTCTTTCTCGAACCTTCTCAGCCTCCTATAAAAAGGCTCCTACTCTCAGCCTTCAGAGACTTTTTGCCATTTCGTTCTTTGAGAGAAAAAAAGAGAGTAGAGAGAGAAGAGAGAAAATAAAGAGAAAGAAAGAAACCAGAAGAGAGATAAATAGTTAGAAAACCTAACCCTAACCCTAAATCGTCCAAACAGTTGAAACCAAAAATAAACCTTCAAACCACTATATTTTCCCAAACACAACCTTGAGTGTTTGAGACGTGATTTGAGAGTTGGTTTGTTGTTGTAACCTCTTCGTTCTTTAGATCTTGTTTCCAACTTAATCATTTTTCTTAGATCTATTTTTCTGATATATAGAAATTTCAGATCTGAGTTCTTCATGGAAGTTAACAAACTGGGAGAACAACGTCAACAATCAGAACTGCAGAGAAGTTATAAGGACACCAGAGGGTACATTCCTAAACTTATATAGGTTTGAGTTGTATGCATGTTTGTTATATAGTTTGTAACTGTTAAAATTTATTTATAGTGAATTTTTATTTTACTCCGTAGAGGGAGTCGTGGATGTTTCCTCAGTTGGTTGAGGTTTTACCACGTAAAAATCTTGTTCTTAATCTTCCTATATATTCTCATCTCATTCTTAGTTGTGCCCAGTTTAAAGTTTGTTTAAACTGTTTTATAAACCTGTTGATCAAATCTTGAATAGATCTCGTACATACTTTTATTAAACACATCTTGTGTTCAAATAGTTTTGGTTTTTAAGAAAAGAGTTTCTTCAAAAAACTGTTCGGAGTTACTTAAATAGTTTAATTTTATTAAACGGCTTGAGTAACAGAATTTCATTTGCTGCTGGAGCCGTCACGTCATAGCTCTTCGAGAGTGAATCCTGGCGGTTATGCAAGTAACTCGACCTTTGGCATTCCTTTCTTTTTGGTGATTTTTCTTTCTTTCTTAATTTTTGATGATATTTTTTTTCCTTTTTGCCAGTCTGATATGTCTTTGAAGAACATGCGTACCCGCGGAACGACGGGGCTCAGGGATGTCTGGGAGAATCTCCCACCTGTGGTGCATTGGGTGGTATCATCAGCGGGTTTTGGGAGGTTGGCATCTGCGCTGGATGAGACGCCTCGTTCGACAACGATCCTGTGAGCTTTGGGGAGAGGTGGTAGGATACTACACATACCTTCCATTTCAACTTTGGGGAGATGACTATGACTCCCATAGATGTGCAGCAGCTATTGGGGCTGGATTGTGATGGAGAGCAGATAGAGGTGGATCGCTCTTTGCTGGTGAGACCGGGGGTAGTGCGTGCGACACTTGGTGATTGTTGATGTAAAAAACTAGATTACTCTAATTATTTAATCACAGATAAATAAATAAATAAGACAAAAGATTTTAAAGTGGTTCAGCCTTATATGAATGGCCTACGTCCACTGTTATGTTATTGCTGAGTGTTTGAGAATTCTCGATTACAAGTGCTATCATGTAATTCCGGTCCCCTTGAATGAGGGTGATACAAGGTATTTATAGCCCTTAGGCTGTACATGAAAGGGGTGATACATTAAATGATATACATATGAAAGGGTAATACATTTAATGCAGCGTGTGTATCAAGATAATAAGCATTCAATGAATAGTTGAACTGTTGATTATCTGGCAATCAATGTTGGGGCCGAGATGCAGCTCGGACCGCTTTAGTTGCTCGTTACTCAAGAGTTCCTCGGAGCGCTGGAGTTCCTCGGAGTGATAGAGTTCCTCGGTGTATCCTTGTTGCTCGGAGAGAACATGATTTGGTCGGGGAAATGAACTTCCTCGTTTCTATTGTGCCACGTAGATTGACACGTGTCTTCGTATTATTCGTCCATATCAGCATATTAATTTTGGTATCAACAGAAGCCCCCAATGTTTCATATTTCGAATTTTGAGGAGTATGGAACATTCTTTCTCGGTATATGGCAATATTAAATGACCCTCCTGGGTTTTAGGAACTTTTTCTTCGTATTTAAATTTCCTTCCAAATTCGCAGAATCCGCCTTTTTGTATTTTTAAAAGCGCTTCGATCTTTGTGCATTTTTTGTCCTTTTAGCCGTCGGTAGCGTAATAGTTTCCTTTCTGTAATCATTTCTTTCGCCGTTTCCCAAGGCAAGGTATTTAAACTTCAGAGGCAATCCCATCGTCTTCTACCTTTTCAATTTCTGCTTTCGAGTTTTCTAAAGCTTTTCTCTCTCTTGTGCGTTCATTTCCTCCTTCGTTTGTTTGTCAACAGATCTCCTTTTTTCCTGTAAGATTTTCTTCCTTCTTCTTCATTTCTTTTTATTCACCATGGTTTATATTATCGAATCTCTTGAGAAGTTCCGCTCTGACTTCTCTATTCCTTCTTGGGTAACTTTGGAGAGTCTTTCTGAACCTTCAACTTATTTTAATTTGGCTGAGGGACACTAGTTCCCTAGCCTATTTATTGCTGAATGTTGATTTTCTTTTCCACCAAATCCATTGTGTTTAGAGTTCTGTCAGTACTTCGATGTTGTCCCTGCAAAAATAGCCCCCAACACATGGAGAATAGTTAATGGGGTACATAGGTTAAATAAAACTCATGGAACTCGTATAGGAATTCCTGAGATTATGTACTGTTACAGATGGGCTATTTTAGACAATGTTTTTTTATTTAAAAACTAGGTTTTTGAATAGGGCCTTAGTAGTCAACCTCCCTGATGCCAACATGGATTATTTTGAACACGGGGTAGTTATAAAAAATTGGCAACATGCCCCTTTGGTTGTAGATGCAGTATATGAGGGTCCTAGATGCCCCCCATATGGCAATGGGATAGGTCATTTTCATCTTATTTTGTTTTTGAAATTATGATTTCACTGTATTTGATAAAATGTATGACTGATATTTCAATATGTTCTTGTTTGCAGTTGACAACAAGAGAAAAACTAAAAAAGAGTCAGAAGTTAATATAAAGCAATTGAAACATATCTGGAGTTTGCATCAGAGGGTTGCAGACGAGCACATCAGGTCTGCTTCATATTTGTTGCAGTACAGGAGCTACACATCATCCTTTACTGCTCGTCCTGTGGTCAGCATTAGTGACCCATTACCAGCTTCCGAGGAATCTTCACCAGAATCTCACATTCCTTTAAGTCAAAAGATGGGCAAGAGAAGAGTTCCTGCTATCTTAGAGGAGACTTCCTCTGCCAGGGATGGAAAGAGGAACAAGGCTGAAGTCCCAAAGGGGACCAAGAAAATTGATGTTGTTCCTTCTATTGCTATTCAGAAGGCTGCCGAGAAGCCTCCAATGGTACTTCTGTGGAAGTGGTCACTATTTCCCCTACCAAAGGTTCTTTGGCTGAAATTGCTGAAGTTCCACTGAGGAGATTGAAGAAATCCTCCTCGGTTAGTTTTTTTGAAGCCATTCCCCAGCTCAAAACTAGTGGAGCTGGTGTTCCAACCATCATTCCCCCGAGCTCTGCAATGAGCTCGGTAAAGACTTGGATTATTCCTGAAGTCCAAGGCATCGAGGAAAACATGCCTAGGGATATGCTGACATCCCTAGCTACTCGTCACATTGCTTCAGTAAGTTTCTTTTTATCTTGAATTTTTCCTTCTATTAATATATGTATCTCGGCACTAACTCATCACTACCCTCTTTTTTCAGCTGGTGAGTTATTTTAACACCATTGTGAAGAAAGATGAAGTGCTCAAGGCTTTAAGCTCCTCGTCTGGAGTAGAGGATGCATTCCAGGGTTTGGCCCAATCTCTGAAGGAATCCCGTCAGAAGTACGATGAGGATAAAGGTGAATGGGAGAAGAAATTGGCTGCATCTGAAGCAAAGAAGGTGCAGTTGGGAAACAAAGTGAAGGACTTGGAGAGGGAGAACAAGAAATACTCCGAGAAGCTCACTACTTTCGGGGAGCTTAAAAATAAGCTGAAATCAGCTGAGGAAGAGCTGACACATCTGCGCAAAGCAAATCGTCAGAAGGAGGAGTTGCAGGACAAGCTGAAAGCCTCCGAGGACCTTCTATCCGAGAAGCTCTCCTCGGAGAAGATGAAGAGAAAAACAGCTGTGAAGAAATCCTTTCGAACTGGTTGGGGTAAAGGATGGAAGTATTTCAAACTTCCATAATTCACCTTGGTCATCATTGCTGGCCTTGCAGGAATTGAAGGTGAGCGAGGACTCCGAGCTATTTCAACAACATCTCCCTGGTCCTCCGCCAGTTATTGAAGACGAAGATGAAGACGAAGCTGCATCTGAAGAATCTTCAATGATTGTGGGTGATCAAATCCTTGCTCCTCAACCCAACCAGACATCTGCTGAGGAGATTTCTTCTTTGCCTGCTTCTCTTGAACAAATCCCAACTTCAGCCGATCAAATCAGTGTTCCCACCGAGCAACCAAGCTCCTCGTCCCATCCTCCCGAGAAAGTCTTGGGAGACAAGGAAAAGGTGTGAAGTTGTTCGGTACTATCTTTCTGTTTTTCTTCTTACTTGTAATTTATATCTCATATCTTTGTAACTTTGCCTTATGATCTAATAAAATCTCCTCTTTTTGTTTCTCTACATTGTTGATGCTCTGTTTGCTTTTTTTATTAACTCTTGCCTTCTCTCCTTTATTAGTTTATGGCTAGAATGGAATTGATATCTACCCATGATACAAAGCTGATGCAGCAATGCTATGAATATTATAAGGCTGGTCACACAGACCTGAGTGTATCAGAAATTGTTGACATCCTTGGCCATGATGCTTCAGAGCAAGCAGTTGAGGCTTATCGGTACCTGAAGGATTTACTTGATCGAGCTGTGGCCAATAATGTGGCATACTATGAATTGATCGAGGAGCTTCATTGTACCCTAGAAGATATTCAAAATCAACACAATGAATCAACTGCCCTGTTGCACGAGGAGTATGAGAATAGATATCAACAGCTTTCTTCCGAGACAGGCCACAAAAAGATCATTGTTGGGTACGATGTCAGGGAGAGAACCCTAAAAGGTGAAGTTGAGGCCTGCAGACAGATCGTCGAGCTGCTGGAACAAGAGAACAACAATTTGCAGAAAGAGTTGGCACAGTATAAGTCTGCAGCTTCATCTTTCACTGCCTTGGTAACAGTCTCCGACGAAGGGTTCTCATTCTTAGAGGTTGAGAATGCCAAATTAAGGCAAGAATTGGATACCTTAAGAAGGTCTGGTGTTTCTGCTACTGCTCGGGGACGAGGAAGAGGTTCTCGACCTGCTCGGGGAGGATCAAGGGCTCTTAGTCGTAATGTTGAAGAAGCTCGTACTCAATCAACATTGGAAACTCAAGCGTTCCAATTGAATGCGAAAGATCGGGCTTTGTCTGAAATGTCCAAGAAAATCCTAACTCTGGAGGATCAACTTGCATCGACCAAATCTGCTCTGGGTAATAAGGATGCTCTTGCCAAGAACTTTCATGAGCAGTTAGAGAAATTAACTTTCCAATTCCACAAACAACCTCGTGAGTTCTGGATGGAAGGCTACAATGAAGCCCTTTATCACTTGGATGCTCGCATTGAAAATGCCAATAATGAAGGTTATAAGAAGGGATGGTTGAACACCCTGGGTGTATTAAAACTGGAGCAAGGGCATTATTTATGGGATTATCATACTCCTGGGCTACTAGATTTGCCTGTGCCACCTTATAAATTGGACATGGAATGGATCCCAACTCGTGCCATTACTCGGAGCTTAATTGCAAAATACCTCGGCGACTATAATCTTCATTCACAAATCGAGGTATCTCGTCCCGATCATCTACTGGATACACCTTCTGTGATGAACGTCAGAATGCTCAGAGATATTAACTTCATTAATTCTCCTCTTTGCCTGGAGGATCCTCCTGCTGGCGAGGAGCCTGTTTCAAAAGCTAAGGGAAAGAAACCAATAGAGTAGGAATCTCAATGTAATAGTTAGCACACATGTAATTTGTAATTCCTTTTGAATTTTAATGAAAGACTTTCATTTTCTGTTTGCAAATCTGTATTGCTATTATTTTGTACTTGTCTAACACTTTTATATTTGTGATTGCATAACAATTCTTTTTGGTTCATCGACCAATCTAGTAATAAAAGATTACAAGTATAAAAAATGTTGCTCGATCACTTAATAATAAAGTAATGAGTATAAAATGTTTAAAATTTTTCCAACCAACCAAGGTTGTTAAATTGTGCTCGTAGACTAATTACAATTAGTGAGAGTTTTTATCCCCGACTAACCATACTTGGTAATTTTTTTTCATAAAATGTTGTCCGACCAACCAAGGTCGCTAATTTTATCCTCGTCGACCAACTACAGTTGGTGGATTTTTATCCCCGACCAACCATACTTGGTTCAGTTTGGAATATCTTGTATTTTCTGGAATAGTTTTACCTTCCGACCAACATAAGTTGGCATATTTTGTCTCTTAACCAGCTAAAATTGGCATTTTTAAGAATGTTGTTCTTTCCCTTTTACCAACCGGAGTTGGTCATGGGTTTGAACTATCATGTCAACTAACTCTTTTACCAACCGAAGTTGATCACATTAGTGTACGCATCCTATTCAAAGGAGTATAGTCTGTTCTCGCTATTTTACCAACCGAAGTTGATCACGCTCGAACTATCAGTGTCCACTAGTTATTTTACCAACCGGAGTTGGTCACGCTAGTGTATGCCTCCTAACCAAAGGAGTATAGTTTGTTCTCGCTATTTTACCAACCGAATTTGATCACGCTCGAACTATCAGTGTCCACTAGTTATTTTACCAACCGGAGTTGGTCACGCTAGTGTATGCCTCCTAACCAAAGGACTATAGTTTGTTCTCGCCCTTTTACCAACCGGAGTTGGTCGTGGGTCTGAACTATCTACTAGTTATTTTACCAACCGGAGTTGGTCACGCTAGTGTATGCATCCTAACCAAAGGAGCATAGTTTGTTCTCGCCCTTTTACCAACCGGAGTTGGTCGTGGGTTTGAACTATCGTCTTCTTTTTGCTGTCGAGCAGCGTAGTGTACAACACTAGTATTCCCCGAAAAACTTTCAAACAAAGGAGAGAAAAATGGTGAAACATCATCGTTTTATTCATATTGATGGACCTGCTGTACATTTTACATCACTGATAATACTTGCGAAGGTGTTCAGCATTCCAAGCATTCTTGAATTCCTCTCCTTCTAGAGTTGCTATTGGGTAAGTTCCTGGTCGAACAACTTCTGTTACTCGGTAAGGTCCATGCCAATTTGCTTCCAATTTATTGTGCTTCTGAATGACCTTCTTTAGCACGAAATCTCCTTCCTTTAAATCGCATTTTTTCACCCTCTTGTTGTAAAACAGAGCCGTTCGTTGTTGATATGCAGCATTCCTAATGGCTACTTCTTCTCTAACCTCCTCGAGCATGTTCAAATCTAATCTTCTCATCAAATCACTGACTGGGGAATTGAAATTCAGCACTCTGTGTGTTAGTAGACCCAACTCGGCAGGTATTACAGCCTCACTTCCAAATGCCAGCATATATGGGGACTCTCCAGTTGCTGCTCGGGGTGTTGTTCGGTAAGCCCACAATACTGACTGTAGCTCATTAATCCAATTTGCTTTAGCCTCATTTAACCTCTTCTTCAAACCATTTAATAATGTTCTATTCGTCACTTCAGTCTGTCCATTGCTTTGAGGATGGCCTGGTGCTGAATGAACCTTCAAAATGTTTGATTGATGACAATAGGAGGCAAACTCCTCGTTATCGAATTGTGTTCCATGATCTGTGATGAAGGCATGAGGGAGACCATATCGGCAGATGATGTTCTTCCAAACGAATTGGTACACCTTCTCGTACGTCATATCAATCAGAGGCTCAGCTTCTACCCATTTAGTAAAATAATCCACTGCGACGACGAGGTACTTGAATCTTCCTCGGGTCGTTGGCAGTGGTCCAACCAGATCAATTCCCCACATGGCAAATGGACAAGGGGAAGTTATGGGTGTCAATAATGCTTGTGGAGTACGTCGGATGGAAGAAAAACGTTGGCATTTATCACATTTTTTAGCATAGGCTATACAATCAGCTCTCATCATTGGCCAGTAGTATCCTTGCGTCATCACCCTTTGCAAAAGTGTTCGACCTGCTACATGGGCTCCACAGGACCCTTCATGGATTTTTTCAATCAATTCTTTCACCTCAGAGGTATGCACACATCTTTGCAAGCCTGTCAAAATTCCTTGTCTATACAAAACACCATTAGTTAGTATATACCTAGCAGCTTTAAACTTCAATTTCTTGGCAGCGATCTTGTCCTCCGATAATTCTCCTTCCTCGACATATGCCCTGATGGGATCCATCCAAGATGGTCCTAAATCAAGGGAAATAACATTCATCGTCAAGCTTTCATCTATGCTTCGACTTTCTAACACCTCAATTGGTATCGTTCTTCGCAACTCGGTACGAGTAGCTGATGCTAGTCGGGCCAGTGCGTCTGCTTGTGCATTCTCCATTCTTGGTATTCTGATCAACTGAATGGCATCAAATTCTGCCAAGAACTCCATCGCCTTTGCATGATACTTGACCATTAATTCTCCTTTAACTGCATACATTCCCATCATCTGATTCACAATTAATTGAGAATCACTGAATACCATCACTTGTTGCGCTTCCATAATCTTTGCTAAATTAAGGCCTGCTATCAAGGCTTCATACTCAGCCTCATTATTGGAAGCTTTAAATTGGAATCGTAAGGAATATTCCACGTCAATCTCGTCTGGGTGTTCAAAACCATCCCTGCTCCACAACCTGTTGTACAAGATGACCCATCTACATACAATCTCCACGTAGGTAACTCGTCTTCAAAATTCTTATCTGACAGCGTTCCTCGATGAAATATTTACTGTTTTGTTTCATCCTCCCCTGGTATCTTTCGCTCCTCGTCGACCATCTCTTCTCGCCCTTTTACCAACAGTAGTTGGTCTGGGTTTGAATTTGATGATCTTTCTACATCCACAAGCCCTTTTACCAACCGGAGTTGGTCTGGACTTATGTCTGTTGATCCTATAACATCCACAGGTTGGTCAGCGAGCAACTTTTGTTCCTCGGGGGTATCAGGATATGTAAACTCTGCTATAAAGTCTTCTACAGCTTGCCCTTTTGAGGATGATCTGGGTTCATACACAATATCATATTCACCGAGCTCTATTGCCCAGTACATCAGTCTCCCTGACTTTTCTGGCTTATGAAGGGCTTGTCTTAATGGCATGTCGGTATACACGATGATGGTATGGGCCTGGAAATATGGCCTCATTCTTCTACTTGCTTCAATTAATGCCAACCAATTTTTCCAACTTTGGGTACCTAATCTCTGCACCTCGGAAAGCCTTACCTGTGTAATAAATTGGTTTCTGGACTCCGTTCTCCAATCTGATCAATGCCGAGCTGACCGCATTTTCTGATACTGCCAGGTATAAGTACAACTTTTCTTCCATCACTGGTCTAGACAGCAATGGAGGTGTTCCCAGATATTTCTTCAAGTCTTGAAAGGCTTTTTCACATTCATCATTCCACTCGAAAGTTTTTCGGAGTGTTTTGAAGAATGGAAGGCACCTATCAGTTGCTCGAGATACAAATCTATTGAGCGCTGCAACTCGTCCTGTAATACTCTGCACTTCTTTCTTCGTCGTTGGAGATCGTAACCCTAAAAGAGATTTGATCTTTGCTGGATTTGCCTCAATGCCTCGCTGGTTGATGATGTACCCGAGGAACATTCCTTCTCGTACTCCAAAGGTACACTTCGTCGGATTGAGCTTCATCTGGTATTTATCCAGTTGATCAAAGGTCTGACCTAAGTCAACTAGATGCTCAGCAGCTTTCTTGATCTTTGTCAGCATATCGTCGACATAGACTTCCATGTTGCAACTGATTTGTTCGGCAAAAACCTTATTCATCAGCCGTTGATACGTCGCTCCTGCATTTTTCAAACCAAAAGGCATAACATTATAACAATAAGTTCCCCTAGGGGTAATAAAAGAAGTGCTTTCCCTGTCTTCAGGATTCATTTTGATCTGGTTGTAACCAGAGTAAGCATCCATGAAGCTGAGAAGCTCGTGCCCCGAGGTAGCATCCACTAGTTGGTCAATTCTGGGCAATGAGAAGTGATCCTTTGGGCAGTCCTTATTGAGATCAGTGAAATCAACACACATTCTCCATTTATTATTTTTCTTCTTTACCATCACCACATTTTCCAACCAGTCCGGATAGTTCACATCTTCAATGAATTGGGCTTTCTAGAGCTTGTCGACCTCCTCTTGAATAGCTTGATTCTTCTCGGGGCTAAATACCCTTCTTCTCTGATTTACAGGCTTGATCTCCTTATTCACATTGAGCTCATGACACAAGAAGTTTGGATCTATTCCTGGCATGTCTTCATGACTCCACGCAAAAGTTTTCTTTCTGTTTCTCAAGAAAGTTATCAATTCCTGTTTTATTGAAGCATCCAACGATGAACCTATCTGGGTTACTCGTTCAGGGTGTTCGTCGTCCAGAATAACATTTTCTGTAGATTCTACCACTTGTCCTTTTACAAGTTGGGATTCATCTCTTGGATCAAGTGTTTCAATTTCCGTACTTTCCTCCACCTGGTAAGTAGTAGTCTTTTTCCTTAATTCTTCAAGATCCTCTTGCTCGGCAGATGAATAATAGCATTCTCGAGCTACTTTTTGATCACCTTTCACCACTCCCACTCCAAAATTTGTTGGGAATTTTAAACATAGATGTACTGTAGATGGGACTGCTTCGAACTTCTTCAAACCAACTCTTCCCATGATGATGTTGTAGGCTGACTGCATATTCTTATCCATCACAAAGAAGCGTATTCTCTCTGTTCGATAAGCAGGCCAAGTTCTAATGAATATATCCAACTTGATCGTCCCAAGTGGAAAAGCTTTCTCGCCGGCGAAACCCAGAAGAGGTCTGTGATAAGGCTCCAATTGAGATAACTTCAAATTTAAACTGTCAAAGCATGAATAGTACATGATGTCTGCCAAACTGCCATTGTCTACCAGCACCCTTGAAATCACTACTTCTTTCATCCTTATTTTGATCACCAAAGGGTCGTCGTGAGGGTAAAGAACACCTACCAGGTCATTTTTTGAAAAGCCAATAACCAGCTTCTCTTTGTTTACCTTCCTCGGGCGATCCTCCTCGGCCAAATTTATTCACTGAATGTACGAGCAAGCTTGTGCCTCTCCGAGGTAAGCTTTTCTTTCTGCAGTAAGATCTCCTCCTCCTGCATCTCCTCCTGTAATACCATTACAATCAAATGACCCAAAACATATGGAAAATACCTCTCGTTCTGGCTGCCTTGGTTTCTTAGGAAGATCAGGGTCATCCTCGGCATCATCTTCATGGCCTCTCTTCTTTTTCTCCTCTGCTCGATGAGGAGATCTAGATCTTTCTCTAGTTCGATCATTATTTATTCTTTCACCTCCCCGATCAACATACTTTGCTAGCTTTCCTCTTCGGATGAGTGTTTCAATCTCGTTCTGAAGAGCTATGCAATTTTTAGTCATATGGCCATGATCTTTGTGGAACTCGAAATATTTGTCCCTGTTCCTCGCATCAGGATCTGACCTCAGTTTCTTCGGCCACTTTACTTCCTCGCTATTCTTGATTTCTTCCAAGACATGATTAATACCCATTTTCAAGGGAGTATAATTATCGAATTTCTTCAGGACTTCCCATGATGACTTATTATTTCTGGAACGCTTGTCACCGCCATTGCCCTTATGCTCTTTATTTTTAGACTTGTCGACGTCCACCTTGGTGTCTTTATCTATATTCTTCTTTGCAGCCATAGCTTCCTCGGCATTCATGATTTTGGCCGCTTTTGCCATCAACTCTGACATAGTTTTAGGTGGATCTTTCGCCAAGGTGTAATACAACTTATTAGGCAACAACCCATTCATCAAGGCGGTGATTGCTGTCTTCTCCTCGTAATCTAAGACTTCCAGCTTCTCGTTATTGAAACGAGTTATGTAATCTCTAGTACTCTCACCAGATTTTTGTCTAACACTTAACAAGTGTGCTACTCATTTTACTGGCTTTGCTCCGAAACAGAAATTATCGATGAACAACTCGGCCAACTGAAAGAAAGTTGAAATCTTACCCCGAGGAAGATTGTTGTACCATATCTGGGCAGCTCCAGTAAGAGTTCCTGAGAATTCTCTGCATCTCATCTCGTCGGAGACAGCATAGATATCGGCGGCAGCTTGATATTTCTCTATATGAAGAACAGGATTTGTCTTTCCATCATATTTAGGGGTCACTACTGGTGCTTTAAACTTTGACGGTGTAGGAAAATTCACAATGGCCTGGACAAAAGGTGTCCCTTGAACAAAAGTTCATTGTAGGAGATTCTTCGCCCTAGCCATTTCTCCCAATCTATCCTCCAATCACTGAAGGGACCCTTTCCAAGCTTCATTTCCTTCTTCGGGCCTATTGGTTCGAGCAATAGATCATTCTGAAGTAGCCTCTTGAGATCTATCTTGACGAGCAACTGGTCGTGATTGTGCTGATCCTTCTCTTAGATCTGATGGTTGTCGAAAACTCCTCGACATGGTCTTAGGTGGACTCCTATTCCTCCTAGGGCCTAACCGACTGAAAGGAGACACCCTACTCAGTCTTTCTAAGGCACTGGGTCTTTCTGGAGAGAGAGTGATACGTTGATCAGTATCTGTAGCCCTTATTGACGAAGTTCGCCCAGGTTGATAAGAGAAGTCATCAGACTCCTCATTATGATATGACTCAGTACGTCTGGATCGTGAAGAAAGTAAATAAGTTTTCCTCTGACCACTTCGCTGTCTTGAACGTACAGGTGCACCGCCATGAAGGGTTTGTATGAGTTGCCTCATTGTGTCTTGCATGGCGGTTTGTCCTTGAGCCAGATTCATCATAATCCCGGCCAGATCTGGAGGTGCAGAGGGATTTCCAGCATTTCCAGCATTTCGATTGCTAGATTCTGGATTATCCGCCATTGATGATGAATGATTTTTGGTGAAAAACGATAATAACAATCGATTCCCACAGACGGCGCCAATCTGTTGATGTAAAAAACTAGATTACTCTAATTATTTAATCACAGATAAATAAATAAGACAAAAGATTTTAAATTGGTTCAGCCTCATATGAATGGCCTACGTCCACTGTTATGTTATTGCTGAGTGTTTGAGAATTCTCGATTACAAGTGCTATCAAGAAATTCCGGTCCCCTTGAATGAGGGTGATACAAGGTATTTATAGCCCTTAGGCTGTACATGAAAGGGGTGATACATTAAATGATATACATATGAAAGGGTAATACATTTAATGCAGCGTGTGTATCAAGATAATAAGCATTCAACGAATAGTTGAACTGTTGATTATTTGGCAATCAATGTTGGGGACGAGATACAGCTCGGAACGCCTTAGTTGCTCGTTACTCAAGAGTTCCTCGGAGCGCTGGAGTTCCTCGGAGTGATAGAGTTCCTCGGTGTATCCTTGTTGCTCGGAGAGAACATGATTTGGTCGGGGAAATGAGCTTCCTCGTTGCTATTGTGCCACGTAGATTGACACGTGTCTTCGTATTATTCGTCCATATCAGCATATTAATTTTGGTATCAACAGTGATGTAGGGTGGATAGTTTTTTGGGATTCTATTCGGCTATCCTTGTTGAAGAATGTCCTGTTGGGCAGGGTGATTGATGTGGAGGACAGGCTATAAGTGAGGCAGATGGCCCAGTTATTTATTTTTCTTGTGTTGGCAGGTTTTATGGTGGTGTCGAGCGGCGACGTCGTCCATTTGTGGTTCTTGCCGTACTTGAGGATGTTTTCGAACATCCCTTTCTATGAATGGGGGAGTCTGACTTTGGTGACCCTTTACTCTTCTCTGGATGCATTCATCCAGTGCTTCCAGTAGACCTTTACTAGAGCCACGTACCTTCTTGAGGTATTCTTCAATTTGCGCATTTATTTTCATGCATTCGCATTTTCCTTTCATGCATTCTCATTTTCCTTATGCATCTCTTTTTGTTTGTAAATTCTTATCTTTGACAGACGTGGTTTTATGAGGTGATTGGCTGCAATACCCCGCTGATCTCTCTGAAGGATGACACTGTTGGGGACTCCTGCCGATTGTATCAATGGCGTAAGGCCAATCGGCAGTCGAAGGGATCTCTCTCTCTAGAGGCGATGCGTCAGGTCTTGAATGACCTGACCAGTGGTAGGGTAAGACTCTTTCCATTTTCAGTCTTATTTTTTCTCTTTCTGATCTTGTACTGCTTTATGCCTGCTTGTAGATTTTTATGTGACCTTTTATCCCTGGGGATAGCCATTCAGGATGCGGGGACGACGGGGGTGAATGCACAGATGAGGCGTTTGCTGGCGCATGAGTTTGTCCATTCCTGGTATCTCGGGGAGAGGTTGGTTTGTCAGATTACTGAGGAGGAGGTGGTGGTGCCACCTGCGTAGTCTCCTACGTTTATGAGGCAGGAGCGACTGTTATCGGAGGATGCGAGGATCGCGGTGATGATCGGTGAGTCCTATTTGTTGTACACTGATACGGCTACACCGTATGACTATATGGACTTTGTGACGAGCTAGTTGATGGCGCCCAGCATATATGATGCCCTGCCTTTCCCTCCTATGGGTTTGAGTTGGGTGGTGGGATCTTCCCACAGTGGAGGCGGTCCGACGGTGTCTGCGCGGCGGTCCGACGGTGTCTGCGCGGCGGTGACCTCGGAGGTTCCTTTCGTACGACTGCACACTCCTTCGTATAACATTCGATGGGATGATGGAGAAATGGTGCCTATGTTGCATCTTCCTCATGCGATGGATTCAGAGGAGTTGGGTTTGACAGAGGAGGTCCTCCGACCTGCTGTATACCTTTATGTTCTTCTCTTTCTTTCTTTTATGTTTTGGTTATCTCTACTTTGATACTGATTTTGCCTTTTTCTTGTAGCAAGTCCGAGTGTCGACCACTTGGCTAAGAGACATCAGAGACTGGATATCTTCGACGAGTGCCCATATTCGGGATGCGGTTTTTGTTCCTTCTTGCTTGGTTCCATCTGCTTCGTTCGAAGAGGACTCTGACTTGGGTAGTGTTGGTGCATCATCTCACCGCGGGGGAAAAAGAGCACGTCATAGGGGTGGAAGCTCTTAGAGAGAAAGTAGGTGAGAGAGAGAGAGAGAATGTGGGTTCGGGCTGAGTCCGTTGTTTTTTCTTTTTCTTTTTATTTCCTGCAAAATTAATGTAACACAGAAAACTAATAGATGCAATGCAATGGAGTTTTTTTATTATCTTTTATTAATGATGAATGAATGCATGCACATGCGTTTTTTACTTTGCTGCTGAAATCGTAAAAAGGAGTATTTTTGGAATTTTTGAAGGAAAGTTTTTATTAAAAGGGGAAATTATATAAGGAGGAAAAGGGATTTTGAAATTTTGTTGTGAATATCAATTTATTTTTATTGAGTTTGCTGATTTGACAAAAGAAATAAAAAAGGGAAATTTCTAAAAATGGGGGGTTGCCGATCGGCAAGCACCCTGTCGTGCCTATCGGCAGTTCAGTCCAGTGCCATCAATTCAAAGCTTTGATTGGTACCCTCTTCAGCCTTTTGTATTTTGTAGGTTAGGATTCCCTTCGATTTCTGCAAGGATTATGTCTCTTGTGAGGGTTCTCAAGTATAAAAAGGGGTAAGGGTGGAGTGTTTTCATCACACCTTCGCATTCTTACTTACTTGCCCACTATCTCTTAGACTTACAAGATGGCTCTCCCTGGTAGCATTGAGTTTGCTAACTACCTCGAAGCCTTGGAAGCAATGTACTCTTATAATGTCGACTATGATGCTTTCAACATGCATCGAGTCTCCTTGTGGCGTAATCGGCCTATTTAGTGGAACATGCTGATGGAGGCGGTACAATTCTTGTACCCTAAAGACCATGTATTCCGATTTGGGTTGGATGAAGTTTTCCCTACCTACGAGAAATTTTCTGCCATGCTGGGTATAAATCTCAGTGTTGCTGCGACTTTGCCCGAATTTTCCCATTCTCCCAGGGATTTGTTGGCCGGGCTTCTTCATATTTTGCCTTCGACTTCTAGATCATTGGTTGCTGGAGGAATGATATCCCTCTCCGCGGTGCTTCAGTCCGTGCATTTGCGAGAAGTAGGTGATGCTAGCTATGCTGGAGCCGTTGCTCTAGCCCTGGTTTCAAAATTGTTGTTGGTGACTGGGGAACTGCGGGTGGACCCACAACTTGTATCCATTACTTCATGGATGTCATATCGTCGCAATCTTGTGGCGGTGATACTGACGGAGACCTTGAATGGCCTGGATGCCTGGAGAGAAAGTCGTTCTAACTTTCTGAGGGGTAGCCCGTGATGCTGTTCATGTGGTTGTCTGAAAGACTCCGCTTGGTGGCCCTTCCAGAGTATCCTTTATCGGTTGTACCCAACTTCTTTTCGCGTTACTTCTTCAGCGTTGGCTTGGATATTGAGAGCTGGGAGAACTGGTTTGTGGAGAATGGGACTCGAAATTTGTATTGGTCAATGCCTTAGTGGGGGCAGTTACTGCTTGTTCTGGAGCTAGGAGAGTACTCATATGTGCGGCCGGTTGGTCTCAGACAGACCTCTTTTTATTTTCCTTGATGGCTTATGTGCCAATTTGGCTGCGCACAGGTCGTGCCACCTCAGACTGCAAATTTCTTTTTGGTGGAATATTTGACTGAGCGTCTACGCATGCGGCTTGGCTCCTTATGGGAAAATCGGCGTCCGTCGACCCGTCCCTCTCAGTCTGTTGGGAGAGTTTGGCATGTCCCTGGGGATTATATGAAGTGGTTATATAGGAGAGTAGTCAGCAAGATGTTAGCGGTGGAGACTGGACAAAGGTGGTTTGTTTCATTTAACACCATGGAAGGGGGTGTTGTGGTTTTTTCGAAGTTGGTTCAGGCTTATCGGTCCATGGAGTGTTTACAGCACTCTGTTCTGGTAGGGGAAATTTGGGGACCCCAGGATGTAGGTGATGAGGATGCAGGCTCCTCTGGTAGCTGTGGGTAGGACTCTTAGAGAGTTTATTTGTGTAATAGGGAATAAATGCGGGGATTTTATTTGGCTTTTTATGGCAGTAGGGGGAAGGGAGTTATCTATTCCTTTTCTTGTGTAATCTGTGTTGTAATTTCTTATTAATGAAATAAGCAAGTTTCTGATCATCCAGCTGTGCCTTTCGATGAATTTTGTATTTTTGAATTATCTATACCAATCGTTAAGGCATACATAATCCTTTTGTTCAAGTATTTGTTAGAATGAACTGCCATTCTCGGAGATAAGAAAAGAATAGTATTTTGTGAAAAAGAAAGGGCCATGCTCCTGTAAGATGTATGAGCTGCCTACGTACTTCTGGGGATTTTGAAATTTTTTTATTTTTCTTGAAAAATGGTTTTTTTGGCAGAGGATCAGGCTCACGTAGTTATGGGTAGAGGGAAATGAAGAGATTTTTTTTTTAGATTGAGAAGAGTCCTAGTGCACCGAGATTCTAGACTAGGGGTAGAATCTCTTGAGACGGTCCAGGTTAACTGGACGAGCCATATCCTCCCCATCTAGGTCAATGAGCATGGTGGCACCGCCGGATAAGATTTTCTTCACAATGTAGGGACCGCTCCAATTGGGTTTAAATTTTCCTTCGGGGTCCCAGATGGGTTCTATTATCTCCTTGAGGGCTAAATCCCCTTTCCGGACACCGCGGTCTTGACTCTCTTGTTGAATGATTGCGCTATTCTGTGATGGTACCCCTATATCTGGTAAAGATATTTCAATCTCCTTTCATCTAGGAGGGTCAGTTCGTCGAGATGGCTTTGGTACCAGTCTTCTTCGCTAACTTTGCTTTCAATCATGACGAGTAACAAGGGTATTTCCAGCTCCACAGGTAGGACTGCTTCCATGTCGTAGACCAGAGAGTAAGGGGTAGCCCCAGTAGAGATTCGGATTGAGGTTCGATAGCCCCAGAGGGTGTACGAGATCCGTTCGGCCCAATCCTTATAGCTTCCGGTTATCTTGCTGATGATGGCTTTGAGGTTCTTATTGGCGGCTTCAAGTGCACCATTGGTCTGAGGTCGGTAGGGAGAATATTTATGTCTCTGAATCCCGTACTCATTGACTACTTCTGTGACTTATGATTCGAAGTGCAACCCATTATCTAACACTAACTCGTGCGGGACCCCATATCGGCAGATGATATTTTTCTCGAGGAATTTGGACACTTTCTTGGCGTTTAATACTGTTTATGACTCAGCTTTGACCCATTTGGTGAAGTAATCAATGGCAACTAGGATGAATTCATGTTCATTTGAAGCCTTTGGTGTAACCTTCCCTATGATGTCGACACCCTAAGTGGAAAATGTCCAGGGAGAGGTCATGTTGTATAATTCTCGCGGAGGAAGGTGTTGAAGATTGGAGAACTGTTGCCATTTGAGGCATCTTCGCACATAGGCGGTGAAATCTTGGGCCATGGTGATTCAGTAGTAGCCTTGTCAGATGATATTCTTGGCAAGCATTTGACTGTTCATGTAGGGCCCGCATTCTCCACTATGGATCTTCTACATTATCTTCTCAATCTCAGCCCCTGCGATACAGAGTAGATGAGTTCCATCGAAATTCCTCTTGAGTGGAGCTTTATGATAGATGATGTATTGGGTGGCTAGTCTTTGGAGGGTCATTTGGTCTATTTTTTTGGAACCCTCGGGATACCTACCATGTTTGAGGAGGCACCAGATATCATAGTACCAGGATTGTTCTAAAAAACTCGCCTAGGCTCCGCCTAGGCACGCCTAGGCTTGAGGCTTGGGAGAAACGTCCCGCCTTAAGATTTTGACGCCTTATGCTTGGTAAAACCCTTAAGGCGTACTTTTTCTCTAAAAACAACAATGCTTGAGTGAAATGATTTCGCCTTTTAAAGATTTTTTTGCAAATCGGATCATTATCTCATCCAAAATAATCAAATAGTATTTTTATTTGCAAATATTCAGACATATTTTTATGATATGTACAATTTTAGTATTTTAATAGCCTTATTATGGTTAAAAAATATTAAAATATATTAAAAAGACCTAAACGCCTTTTCATGCCTTTTTACGCCAAGGCCCGCCTAGGCTTCTAAGGCTTAAGGCTTGGCCTCCACGCCTCGATCATGCCCCGCGTTTTTTAGAACCTTTGTACCAGCAATCGGCTAGTTCGGGATCTTCGGTGGAGATAAGCTCAATATGGTAGCATTGGGTTGGTTTGTCTTGATTTTGAACTAGGAAGGGGGTCATTGTTATTTCTTGGGGCATGTCGACCATGGAGGCCAAGGTAGCGAGAGCATCGGCTAGGTTATTCTTTTCTCGAGGTAGGTAATAGAAGGTGATATCTCAGAATCGGGAGGCTAATTCTTCTAAGTGGGCATGGAAGGGTTGGAGCTTTTCGTCCTTGACTTTCCACTTTCTGAGCACTTGATCGATGATGAGGGAAGAATCCCCGTAGACATCAAGGTATTGAATACCTTTCTTGAGAGAAACTTTTAGGCCTACTGTGCATGCCTCGTATTCCGTCATGTTATTGGTGCAAGGTAAATCCAATTTTATGGCGATGGGAGTATGGGAGTCATCTGGGGCGATCATAAGTATCCCAATTCCATATCCCTTTTTATTGGCAGTGCCGTCAAAGAACATTTTCCATCGAAGGTTATCTTGAGCGGTGCAGAGGATATTTTCAGCTGGGAATTCGGAGATCCAGACATCTGCTTCTTCTACGGGGTAATCAGTGAGGTAGTCAGAGATGGCGTACAATATATTGAACTTGGTTAGTAGCATCAACCATCGTTCCATTTGACTAGATAATGAGGGTTTCTCAAGCACGTATTTGATGGGATCCGTTCGGGATACAAGTTTGATGGGGAAGGCAAGTATGTAGTGTCATAACTTTTGGGTGACCCAGAGAAGTGCTACACACGCCTTTTCCAAAGAAGTGTAGTTAACCTCGTACCCGGACGATTTACGACTAGTGTAATATATGGCTATTTCTTTGTGCGAGTCTTCAAGGTATTGGGCTAGCAAAGCCCCAGCTGCAATGTCAGTTATGGTTAGGTATAGGATCAAAGGGAGACCAGGATATGATGGCATGAGCACTGGAGGTTGGGTCAGATATTATTTGATTCGGTCAAAAGCTTCTCGGCAGGCCTCGTTCCAAACCTTGGTTGAATCCTTTCGGAGGAGCTTGAAGATCGGTTCACAGATGGAGGTTAGCTGGCTGATGAACCGTCTGATATATTGTAATTTCCCAAGAAGACCTCAGACTTCTTTCTCTGTTCGAGGCGGTGGAATCTCAAGTATGTCCTTCAGCTTTACGGGATTTGCTTATATACCCTTCTCACTGACCATGAATCCCAAGAGTTTTCCCTTTGTAAAGCCGAAGACACATTTCTATGAATTGAGACTCATCTGATACCATCGCAGTCGTTTGAAGAACTTTTGGAGAGTGGTAACATGACCTTCTCTAGTTTTGGACTTGATAATCATATCATCCACATAAACCTCGACTTATTTGTGAATCAGATCATGCAGGATGGTTGTAGCAGCCCTTTGGTAGGTAGCCCCGGCATTCTTGAGACCAAATGGCATAACGGTGTAGTAAAAGATTACCTATGGGGTGATGAATGAAGTTTTTTTTTTGTGGTCAGGGTGCATCTTGATTTGGTTGTATCCCGCAAACCCGTCGACGAATGACTTGAGAGCATAATTGGCTGTGTTGTCCACGATCATGTCGATATTAGGTAACAGATAATCATCCTTTGGAGAAGCTTTTTTTTAATCTCGATAATTTACACACATTCGAACCTTCCCTCCCGATTTCGGCACAGGTACTATGTTGGCTAGCCATGTGGGATATTCGATCACACGAATGAAGCCCACGTTCAACTGTCTGACCACCTCTTCTTTGATCTTAAGTGACCATTCGGTGCAGAGCTTTCTCAATTTTTGTTTAATCGGCTTGTAATCTAGGAGTGTGTGGATCTCGTGCTTAGTTATTTCAGGATCAATGCCAGTCACATCATCATAGGACCATGCGAAGACATCCACAAATTCCTTTAGCAATTCTTCGAGTTGTGCACGCTCATGCTCGTCAAGGGTGGCCCCTATCCTAATCTCGCGCAGTTGGCTACTAGAACCGAGATTAATAATAATAGTATCTTCTTCATTAACTTGAACGTGGTTATTTTGTTTATTATTAACCTTATTTAGATCAGTTAAGAATTATTCATTTGCAAAATCATCGTTATTAAAAGTATGATTAGAATCCAAACAATTAATGTAAGGCACAACAAGATACTCAAAATCTTCGTTTATTTTATTTATAGGAAAAACAGCATTGAGAACCTTATCAAAAGAGGTCTCAATTACATTTGAATAAGGATAGACAACATAAGAAGAAATAGGGTAAACATTGGGGTTAGGGGAGATTTCAAGAGGTAGAACTGGCACAGCATGCTAGTTGAGGAGGGGTGTATCAGCAGCTTTAATCACATGGGATGGATCCATCGATGTAGTGCCTGAATGAACTATGCAGAGTGCTAGCCCGAGTGTTTGTAAGTTGAAGGAATCTTTGAAATCATTTTCCTCAGTCTCTTTGATATCTTTGATGAGCGGATGTACTCAGTGTTGGAAACTTTCGGCCCATGGGTAGCTATCTTGGAAAAAGATCTCCATTCCAGGCTTCATCTTCTTGTCTGTATAGTCATACCATGGTCCTGGAAAACCGTAAAAGGGGAATTCTTCGCCTTCTTTGATGAATCATCCATTCAAGGAGTCTCCTGGGACAGTTTGGATGCAGTCTAATATTCTCTTTGGTCGAGACTAGTGGATCATTCTGAGATCTTATTCTGATGGTTGATACCCCCAAGCCACAAGGAGGGAATCTTTCTGCAGTTCGATGTGCTCAAGTATCCCTTGCTGGCTTTGTCCAAACCCCAGTTCGGGCATGAAGTGCATGTTTCTGAACATCTGAATCACATTGACATTGCCATGAGGGTCATATTCTAGACAAACCCTTTTTTTGAAATTGTCCCCTGTCGGGAGTAGGAGTGGCTCAACTCGGAATCCTGATAGGAGCATATCATTCAACCTGTGTTGTATCTCAATGATTGGACTGCTGGTGCTTGCACCCTCGACATTTTTATCGTCGCCCAAAATGGTGATGACTCACCTGTCGATGAAGAACTTCAATTTCTGATGGAATGAGGAAGACACACCCTTGATATTGTGGAGCCAGGGTCGTCCGAGCAATAGGTTGAAATAAGCTGGGATGTCTATGACTTGTAATTCAACGACACGATTTATAGGTCCAACACCTATTACAAGTTTTATGAATCCCATCACCTCCCGGTGAGTATTATTGTAGGCACGTACAGTAGCGAAGGTTGGAGCGAGGTCGCATTCTTTCAGGCCTAAACACTTGAAGGTTCTCAGTGGGCAGACATTCAAGGCAGATCCATTATCGATAAGAGAGAGTGGCACGGCCTTCCCCATAACTTTGATGAAGGTGTTGAGTGCGTGATTGTGATTTGGCCCAATTTTGGGGATTTCTTCTTCAAAAAATGATAGCATTTTGGTAGAGGTCAAGGATCTGACCAGATTTACCGCTTCTTTCTGGTGTGGTACAAGGAGGAACTGTGGGTCCAGTGAGCAGCTTGATTAAAGCATTTTTGTGCAGCTGGGAAAACATGAAAAGCCCCCATAGAGTGATGTTAGCTTGAGTTTTCTTCAGTTGATCGAGGATTTTTCTCTCCTCGATGGTTATCTCTGGCATAGGAAGGTTTTCAACTCCCTTCCCTTTGTCATTTGCTGGTAGTGAGCTTGGAACCTGGTAATGTCTCCCTGATCTGGTCATGTGATTTACTGAAGAAGAAAAGAACATGAATCTCATTTCCTCGTTAATCTCGATTTGTTCTATCACCCTATTTATTTCTCCGAGGAGTTCTTCAAATGATATCATCCCACATATGTCGGTTACTGGGCCAGTTCTTCCTGAGGCTTGTTCTTCACTCGAATCTTCGAATTCTTCCCCCCATTCGGTGGCAACAATTATGTCTTTCCATGTAAAGTCAATGCATTCCACAACCTCAATGGCTTCTTCATACAGGTCTTCCCATTCTATGGGGATATGTATGGTTGAAGGGACCAAGCGCCCTTGTAGCTTCAAAATGTCAAGTAACCCGGTGATATTACAAATTCTGTTGGTTTGCCTAAATAATTCTACCATAATCTAGACAACATCATCTAGGCTGACTTCATCGGTTGGTACCACCCACTTTTCTGAATCTCGGGCCCATTTTCGTGCTTCCAAGAACAGTGTACTGAACCTTTGGCAATCGATGACCATCTGTGAGGGCAATTTTAGCCCGAACTCAAGGAGTTGAGTTAATACCTCTGACAATTCCATATTTTCATTTTCAGAACGACTACGGACTGCGATGCATGCTCTGATAAGGAGTGACAGTTCTTGATCAGCGAGGCTAGTACGGTATAGGAGGAAATATGGGTAAATTTGAAGAGGTTTAGGAGAGTATATGGGTGTGATTTGAGTTAAGGGATCGAAATTTGGGTTTTCTTCTAAAAAGATGGCATTGGCATGATTTGGGAGTGGACTGTGAGTAGTGTTTAGCTTAGGATTATATTTTGGAGGCGAAAGCATTGGTCAGTGATATGGCCAGCAGTTTGGTGAAAGGTTCAATGAGCATCGGCCTTGAAATTTCTTGGGAGTGGATTTGGCAATGGAAGGGGATCCAAGGGTTTGATGAGGTTTCAGCTTAACAGGGCTTGGTAAATTTTGGAGAGGGGAGCATGGAGATCATTGTATTCCCTTCGGATAGGGGAAGGGCGACTTTCTGGTGCCCATAATGTGGTTGGTTGAGAGATGTTGTTGATGGTTGATACTGTAGCACAGGCAGTCTTGTTATACTTTCTAGGGGTGAACTCTCCGGACACCTTCTTCGGTTCAACCTCTGTTTTAATAAGGTTTTCTTTGATTTCTACTCCCTCTTCTCAGAGATCTGGGAAGTGGGGATAGTATTGTCCGCCCATCATCGCTCGGACATGGGGCAAGAAGTTTTTCTTCACTATGTTGACATGTTCTTCCTCAGATGGCCGATTGGTCTTGGTAGCTGCTTGCTCCCTCCACCGGGTTATGAAGTTACTGACTGATTCCCCAGGGTTCTATTTGAGAAGCTCTAAATCACGACGGGTGACCTCAAGCTCTTCATTGTATTTGTACTGCGATATGAATTCTCGGGATACATCCTCCCAGCTACGAATTCTGGATTCCTTGAGAGATAAAAACCATCAGAGGGCACTATCCTTCAAAGTTTGTTGAAATAATTGGGCCATCACTTCTTTAGAAGCCCCTAGTAGAGTCGTGGAATGATGATAACTGCGAAGATGAATAATTGGGGGCCCACTCCCTCCGAACTTCTTGATATTTGGCATCTTAAACTTCTCAGGCAACCTCGCTTTAGGATAAGGAGACATGTGGGTGTAGTCTATGTAATTACCAGAGATTCTGACTTGGTCAAACTTCTTGGTGAGCATCTTGAGATCCTCTTTGACTTTATCCAACTCCTCCTCTTTTGGATCAATAACTATAGGCAAGTTAGCCACAGGCTGGGCAATGTTTGGCATCAGAAGCTGGGCAGGCGGTGGCCCATTAATAGGAGGGGCACGTGGAGCGTGCTGATATTCTTCGAGAACCCAGATAGGATCGAGTGGACCCATAGCACTAGGGAATAGGGCCTCGGGCTCTTGATGAATAGGAACCTGGTTTCGTTGCATCTCTTGGACCTCAGTTTGGAGGTTGTCAATCTTGTACACGAGCTAAGCTAGGATTGCCGTCAGATCTGGCTGTATGACTAGTACTTTATCTGTATTCTCAATGGAAAGTGGATGGATTATGAACTCGAAAGAAGTAGTAGAAGAACAGACAAAACTCCGGGATGACTTGACTGAAGACCGAAGCCAATAGGGAGCCAGGCCAAGGGCTTTCGATTGACCTGAGAAGGTGTAGAATGGGATTTATTTTTGAGAAAAAGAGAAGAAACTATTTTTGGATTTTTGATCAAGAAGGGAGAAATTTTTTTGGAGACGGAACTCAGCATGATTATTACTATTATTATGTTCTCACTTGTATTTAATTCTCCAAAATGCAATACCGGACGGGACCCGAGCCTGGAAAAGTTAGATTTTTAATATATGTGAAGCTACGGCTGGACTTGTAACCAGGCTCATGGACAGGGTCCTGTTTTAAAAATGCGCAAAAATTTGGGCGGCAAGCCGACCCAGAATTTCGACAAAGTTTCAAATTGAATCCGGCAATCTAAAGTGAGTGTCCTAGGTTTGACACCTATATGCGGGTATGAAGTTGGTTGGGTGAATCGGAATGGGTTCCCCCCTTTGGCGTAACTTCCATGATATACGTATTTCTCTTGCGGGCAATAGGTACGTGTGGACAAGCCATTTGATATACCTGAGTGTACGTGAATTGCCTCACTATATACCTCGTGGGGATGGTAGATGTGAGAGAGAATTCAATATACTCGGCATACGTGAACGAATTCCCTACGATATACCTCCCGTCATGACTTCGGTCAAGTGGTACGATGCGGGGGAACCGTTCGATATACGTCGAAGGGACTTGGCCAATGGAAGGTGAGAGTCATATCGCTTAGGCTAACTGCACCCTGCCGGACCAGCACCCATCACGAAGTGACCCTCCAGTTACTAGGTAAAATTTGGTCAATAACAATGCTCTTTGGTGATGTCATGTGAATCATGCATGATTCTCTTATTAGTATCTTATGATGAGAATGCTTTTCTTGAATATACCAAACAGGGAGCAAAGTACAAGTACCAAAGGTACACCAAGTATGGATGGGTGATACGTGCAACATGTGGATATATGTGATCATAGGTGCACGTGGTGTGAAGTGTATATGGAGAATTTTCTACAAGTGTGTGAAAAGAAGCATAAGTATGGGATACACATGGAAAAGGGGAACATGCAGATATAGGGGAAATTCAAACAAGTATAATATCCATGTAAATAGAGTCAAGCCCTCAAAACATACATATCCCCAGCAGAGTCGCCACTGTGGACATCCCCGATCCTCCCCACGGGCGGGCGCGTGAAGAAGGATCCTTGAGTCCCGTGCGTCCCTCTCGGGAGCGCTTCGGTCGGCGTCGTTTGAGATGAGGTGTAAAAAATGTAGAGAGATTTAGAGTCGCCAGTCTATTTTACTCAAAACAGATAAAAGAAAAGGGGAAGCCATCCCGAAGGACGGCATCCAAAGACATACTAGTGCATACGAAACCAAAATGATTCGAGAAGGGCTCGGAGGCTAAGTTACGAAATGGGAAGGTGTTAGGAACCCATTCCTCCCTTTCGGTCTCTAATGGATGTTTGCTATTTTCCTTTTTTATTTTCCCCGTGATATGTGTGCATGTGTATATATATAGTGGAGATAGGAATCCTCAACTTGTATCATGGAAGAGATAAAGTGAGTCATCCGTAGGAAGGTATAAAAATAATATTAGAAAATAAGATTTATGCGATTATCCTTACGTTGATCGTTATAACAGAACGATAACGCATATGGGGTGATACGTCACTAAGAACAAGTATATAGAATATAAGAAAATTGGATTTAGAGAAGATAGAAAATGAGAGAGAAAGTGAGAATAGGACTCAAATCTCGATTTTACCCCGAGACACCTACATAGCCTATAAAGGCATCAAAGTCCACATAGTTCACATACAAAACAAGGGGTGGGGTTAATCCCATAAATCCAAATCGGGGATCTCTTATTTGTGTGTGTGTGTGTGTGTGTGTGTGTGTGTGTAAAAAAAGTGTTTTAGTTGTGAGAAAAGTGTGAGAAAATTATGAGAATCCCTATTTGGAATTTATGAGCAAACCCTATTTTTCTTATTTTTTTGGGTTTTATTTATATGAAAATAAGAGGTGTACAATAATACTAAATAAAAAGTATATTAGGATGTGTGAGATGAGATAATAAAAGTGCTAGGTAATAAAACAAGTTATTGCGAATTTAAGAGAATTTGAAGAGAAAGTTGAGAAATTTGGACCTTCTTGAAGATCTTGAGATTGATCTTGAATGTTGGAGAGAAGACCTTGCACTTGGATGATGATGGAGAGTGGCTAATTCACCAAGTTTTATGAAAATTATGGTGAAAGGTGGAAGTTAGAAAGGGATTTAGATGTTGAAATCGCGCTGTCTTCAGGAGAGGTTTTTGGGATTCACTGAGAGTGATTTTTATTAGATTTGGGCTTCCCTTGCAAATGAGGTGAAGGCCTCCTTTTATAAGCCCAGGTCACTGCCGATCGGCATAGACCCTGTTCTGCCTATCGGCACCTGCCGATAGGCAGGGTCTGGAACGTGCCATTTGGTAGTGTGTTTCAGGCCTTTTCGGAAAATTGGTTGCTGAGGGCAAACCGTTGGTCAGAATTGTGCACAGGGTAGACCGTTGGAAAGATAATTTAAAGACCTTGGAAAGTCCCTTGGACCGCTCCAGGGTTCGGGAGTTGACTTTGGGTCAAATATGGCTTGGAAGCATTTGTCGGTCCATTGGACGGGGAGTCGTTCGGACGCAAACGGATCGTTCGTCCGCATGATAAGTCCGAATTGCATATGAAGAAGACTGTTGGAAAGGTTAGGATATGTACTTCGATATTACAAAGAGTTTAACCCGGTTTGGGGAGTTAACTTTGGTCAATCGGGCCCTAGAAGCATTCGATGACCTCTTGGAGTCAAATTGATCGTCCGTCCGCATGGTAAGTCGGAATCGCGCACGGAGCGGACCATTGGAAAGGGGTTTCAGTGACCTTCGAAGATTCATTCAGTCTCGGTCGAGCTAAAGAGCTAACTTAATTCAAACAGAGCCTTGGAGCGCTTGGTGGACTCTATATCAAGTTTCGGACGCAAACGAATCGTTCGTCCGCATGGTAAGTCAAAATTATGCACGAGACGGACCGTTGGAAAGGGATTTTAGTGCCCTTCGAAGATTCATTCAGCCTTGCTCGAGTTGAAGAGTTTAACTTTTTAGTTAAATGGAGCCTGAGAGTGCCCAATGACTTCTAGTTCAGTACTCGGGGTATGACCTGGGTTTATAGTGATGAAGGGAGGTACTAGGGACCTAAGGAGAGTTAGAGGGTAACATAATGGGGTGTCTACAGCAGTGAATCGTCAGGTGCGATCAAACGTATCATGATTCCATATCCCTTCTTATTAGTAACTCCGTCAAAAAATATTTGCCATCGTAGGTCTTTGGGAGTAGTGTAAAGAATCTCTTTATCAAGAAAACTGAGATCCACATCGCCTTCTTCTATGGGGATATTCGCTAGGTAATCATAAATGTCCCTTCCTTTGATGTCATAGATAATGTCAAAGTCGACTAGTCAAATAAAACACTGGGCAGCGAGGCTTGACATAATAAGTTTTTCTAGAAATAATTTATGGGATTTATTCGGGACACTAATTTGATGGGGAATCCAAGCATGTAGTTTTGAAGTTTTTGGGTGACCTAAAATGCGGTAATGCATGTTTTTTCTAATATAGTTCAATTCAATTCATATCTCTCGAGCTTCTGACTAAAATACTAGATAGCTCGCTCTTTGCATGACACTTGATGTATTAGGTTAACATAGCTCCAGTAGTATTATCAGTCACAGTTAAATAAAGGAGGAGAGTTTGGTATGGTTATAGTGGTATGAATATCGGTGGTTGGGTAAGGTACCACTTGATTTTATTCAAGTCTTCTTGGTATGACTCATTCCAGACCTTAGTTTAATCCCTTTGAAGGAGTTTGAATATAGGTCCATAGATATAAGTGAATTATCTAGTGAATCTTTTGATGTACTCGATCATTCTCAAGAAACTACCACTTCTTTTTCCATGGCGAGAAGGTGGCATGTCGAGGATCCCTTTAATTTTGGTAAGGTTTGCTTCAATTAACTTCTCGCTAACTATAAAACCTTGGATTTTTTTCTTTGGTGACACCAAAGATGCATTTTTTGTGGGAGGTGCATTTGGATTATCGCAACTGTTCGAAGAATTTCTTTAAGGTAGGGATGTGATCTTCTTAACTTTTGAATTTAAGATTCTGTCATCAACATAGATTTCTACTTCCTTATGGATTAGATAATGCATGACGGTTGTGGTTGCCCTTTGATATGTATCCCCTACATTATTAAGAACAAATGACATGATAGTGTAACAAAAGGTTCCCCACTGGGTACTAAACGCGATTTCTTTATGATCGGGATCCATCTTGATCTGATTATTCCCGACGAATTCCTTGACAAATGATTGGAGAGTATAATTGGCAGTGTTTTCTATGATCATATTGATGTTGGACAGAGGATAGTCATTGTTTAGAGAAGATATTTACAAATCTTGACTGTCAACCATACTCTCTCTAAATTTCAGTACGAGGACTTTGGCGAGCCATATCTAATAATCGACCACACTAATGAAACCTTTGCTTAAATGCTTGATCACTTAATCTTTAATCTTGATCAACTATTTGGATCGAAGATTCCTCAACTTCTTCTTGACATGTTTGCATTCAGAGTATGTCGAAATCTCCTATTGCACAATTTCGAGATCAATATTTGCACATAATCCTTTAGAAATTCTTTAAATTGTGATCGTTCTTGATCATTAAGAGTTGATCCTATCCTAATCTCACATGGATTTCTACTAAAATCAAGATTAATGGAAATAGTTTCCTCATCATTAGTTTGAACACGACTATGTTATTTATTTTTTTCCTTATTGAGATCAGTTAAAAATTGTTTGAATAGTAGAATCAATAAAATTAATATAAGGAACAATAAGATTCTCAAAATACATATTTATTTCATTGATATTATCATTACAAAAAACAATAATGAGAACCTCACAACGGTCAAAGGAAACGAGTCTCTTAGCATTCAAAGTGCCAACTATGTGGATAGCCTCATCAGGAGACGTAGAAGAAGGAACTATAGCTTACATGAGCAGTTTCATGAGAGTTTTTTTATAAAGTTGAGAAGACATCAATACCCCCCATACTGTAATGTTTTCTTGGGTTTTCTTTACTAGCTAGAGAATTTTTCTCTTCTATAAAATCATTTTAGACATTGACGGTTCTCTAACAACTCTTTTCCCTCTGTTTGTGGGTGCATTGTCTATGAGAGGAACTAGATCCTTATAGTATCATCTCGGTCATGTCATGTGATTCACTGATGGAGGGCATAAGAGGAATATCATTTCTTTGTCCACTTAGGGGATAGAAGAGACTTCATTGATTTCAAATAGTAGTTTTTCAAAAGATATTACCCCATAAAATGAGGCAGGCATATCAGTGGTTTCATTCTCAGGCTCATTTTCTAGTTTTTCTGAGTCGTGGAAGTCATCACCCCATCCCGTGGGGGCTACCTGATTATTCCTTGAAAAGTTTATACATTTAATAAATTCAAAATAAAAAAATTCCCATTTCTAAGAGAAGTGGTTATGAGATGGTACCAATTATCCCCTGAGTTTTTTTGTAATTAAGATATCCGGCGCTTCAAAAATTACTTCATTTATTAAGACTTTTCTCTATAATGACTTGGACTCTACTATCCAAACAGAAATCTTCTGAAGACTTAAACTAGTCATGTGTTCAATGGTGGGTTTCCATATAGAGATCATTAATGTTCGAACATTCTTCCTCTTCAAGAGTCAAACTCGACGAAAATTTCGTTTTGAATTCCTTCATTTATTCAAGGATGACTAAATAATTCATGGTATGTGTATCTGAATTTTTTCAAATAGCTATACAAGATCTTGTAATCAAGTACATGGCTCGATCATAAATAATTTTAGGGTGAAGGAAATTGGCTGGGAATGTTTGTATGGGATTTAGGGAAATATCTAAGGGAACTGGTGAAATAGGGTTATTTATGGGATTTATTTTGGTTGAGGTATTAAAATTTGGTTCTTCCTTAATTAGTATGGCATTTACGCCATCTTGATGTGGAAGTAGAGGCTTTTGGGTAGTGTTTGGCTTTAGTTCATAAGGAGGGGGGATAATCTCTTTGTCGATGAGCTCTTGTACAATATTCTTGAGATGATGTCAATGATCAATAGTGTGTGTGAAGGTCTGATAAAAATCAATGGGAACATAATTAAATTATCTGGGAATTGTACTGGGCAATAGGTGAGGGTTTAATGTCTTGATAAGATTCCAGGAGAAAATGTCTTAGCATTTGGAGAAGAGGGCATAGAGCTCGGTATAATCTCTTTTAATAATAGTAGGACGGAATTTTGGTGCCCGCGGTAGGATTAGAGGATATGATGTTTTTGGGGAGTGAACTGATTCACTAATTTCTTTATTTCTGACTCTACGTTCAAGCTTTAGTTGGTAGCACTTTCTTTTATTTCAACCTCAGCTTCTTAAAGAGATTTCAAACAAGGATAGTTCTGACTACCTATGGTGTTCTTTACAATATTGCCTTTATCTTACTATGATGGGAGGTTGGTCAGAGTTGCATATTTCCATCTCCATCTGGCTATAAAGTTGTTGAAAAATTCTCCAGGTTCTCATTTGAGCATCTCAAGGTCATGACGGCTCACTCACAATTCCTCATCGTACTTGTAATTATCCATGAATTCTCGGGCAGCCTCCTCATAACTTCGAATATAAGATTTTTTAGGGACATGAACTAGCAAAGGGTTCTTTCCTTGAGGGTTTATTGAAATATTTAGGCCATGATTTCTTTAGTGGTGAATAACAGACTCATAATACAGTGATAGTTGAGTAGATGTAAAATGGGAGGTCTACTCCTTCAAACTTATCATTATCCAATATTTTGAATTTATTAGACAGATAATCTTTAGAATAGGGGGCATATGGTGTAATACACATAATAACCTAAATAGTTTCACCTCATCAAACTTGAGAGAGATAATCTTGAGGTCCTCTTTCACCCTACTAAGTTCTTATTCCTTGGTATTTATTTAAATAGGAAAGTTATCCCCTGGTTGAGCAAGTTTTGGCATAGGCAAATGAGTAGGCAAAGTCTTGTCGACAAGAGAGACGTATGAAGGCATTCCGATGTGTGTATCATGCTTGTATTTTTTAGATTCCCACATAGTCTCGGGTATTCCTTGATGCGTAATAGGAAGGGAGGAGAAATTATGATTTAGGAATTTTTTTAATTTGATCCTTTTTCCTCTATAACTCATTGACATGTGACTGCATATTGTCGATCTTGGCACTGAACTAATCTAGCATAGTTATAAAATATGACTAAAGGTTGACTTATTGATTAAGGTTCTCCATGAGGTAGTGCAGTATGACATGTGTATCCCTTTTGAAAAAGTTGAGAGTGATGATGAAGTGAAACTCCAATGTGGTAGAATGGAAGACCAGAACCAGTAGGGAGCCAGGCCAATCTAGACGGAATGGGGTTACACCCAAGAGGGAACTGAAATGACGAACAGGAGAAAAAACGATGATTTTTTTATCTATTTTGAAGAAGGTATGACCTTTGTATCTATTCCAAAGAGGTTTTTTTATTTTTGAAAAGAGAAGTATTTTTGGCATTTTGAAAAGGAGAAAATAAGGGGAAACTACCTTAGTGTAGTTATTTTTTTTAGGTTCCATTTCTATTATACTCTGCCTGGGGTGCAAGTGGAATGAAATACATGACTCGAGGCTAAGAAAAAATTGGGTGCGTAACAAAAGACGCATTTTAACTTATTTCGAGACATGAACATGGTCTTGTTTTAGAAATGGGAGAAAAAGCACGAAACTATGTAGTAAGATGACCCAAAATGTTCATCTTTGGAACTATCAATCTAGATATGAGTATCCTAAGGAATACATCTATATTAAGGTTATGCATGTGAGGTTATTATTAGGGTTCCCTCCTTTGGTGCGACTTCCAAGATATACCTCTTGCCTTTTGGGGAAATCATTCATTTGTATATGTAGAGAAACCATTTTATATACTCGGTTGTACATGAATTGCCTCACTATATACCTTGTGGTGATGCTACATACAAGAAAAAATTTGATATACTTGACATACGTGAATCAATTCCCACCTTCCATCGTGAGTTTAATTAAGAGGTATTATGCAGGGCAATAATTCGATATACGTTGAGGGTACTTGGCTAATGGAATGAGACATATGTACAGTTACTAATGATAAAGTAAATATGAAACATATACAAGTGACGTGGAGAAAAAGAACTACTATATAAGTGAAGTAAAACATGTGAATATGTATAAGTGAAGTGGAGCATGTGAATATACAAGTGGAGTGAACTATGTGATAGAAAACGCGGTATATACTTGTGATAAATAGATAACTATGTACATAAGATGGAGATAAATATATGTGGATGACATAATATGAGTATGGCATATGGAACATGTGAGAATATATAAGAGGGGGTGAGAGAAGTTAATTTAAATGTGAGAAAACATATACACGTGAAGAAAATTATGTAGCACAAATAAAAGGAAAGCCTTTGTATATAGAGTCTAGGAATAAAAAATACTCCCGAGTAGAGTTTCCAGTGTGGCCATCTTGACCCCCGTTTGGCGGAGAGCACACACCAAAGTAGTGGTAAGGCAGAAACATTCCTTCGTGCATTTCGATAATGGACCAAAATGACATAAATGGTCGTCGTAGGAGATGTGAGGTGTATTGATGTGTAGAGATTAGAGTGGACAACCTATTTTACTCCAAACAGAAAAAAGAGGTATTCACCTCTAAATATATAACATAAAAGACAACTAGTATATGTGAAACCAAATGATACATCGGCTCAGAGACTATGTTACAAAGTGTAAAGGTGTTAGGTTCCCACTCGACCATTTTAGTCTCTCATGAGCTATAAGGCGGAGGGCAGTTTTGATCGAGGTGCACAGTTCATGATACACAGTTCATATTAAAGGGGATAAGATGTATTAAGATATGAGTATATCGTCTTGGTGGGTTAGGGTGAAGAAAGATGTGGTACATTTTATGTCCACGTGTGCCACCTATCAACTTGTAAAGATGAAACACCAGATATCGACAGGGGGGTTGCAACGGTTAGATATTCTGAAGTGGAAGTGGAAGATCATCTTTATGGAATTTATTATGGGGTTTTTAGGTCTCCGATGGGCTAAGATTCCATTTGGGTTATCGTCGATAGATTGAAGAAGGTGTCTCATTTCCTTCCAGTGCGGACAAATTATAAATGTTAGAGATTGTACAACTTCTTGGGGTACCATTCGATATTATGTATGACAAGGACAACACATTCATCTCTCGATTCTAAAGGGGATTTTAAGAGGCAATAGAGGTGAAGCTCAACATCAGTAAAAGATTCACCCTCAGTCATACAGTTAGATTGAGTGGGTGAACCAGATTTTAGAGGACACGCTTCGAGCTTGTATGTTAGATCTCAAAAGGAGTTGGTATCAACACTTACCACTAGTGGAGTTTGCCTAAAATAATTGTCGTTATCATCTATTAATATGCCACCTTACGATGCATTGTATGTAAGACCATGTCGTTTGTCTATATGTTGAGTTCAGATAGGGGATCATAAGATGTTTGGATTGAATAATATTCGTGACACCTCAGAGGAGGTGATATTCATCCGAGCACAGATGAAGATAACACATTGTCAATAAAAGAGTCATGTTGAAAAGAGGAAGCATAAACTAGAGTTTTGTGTGGGGGATCATATTCTTTTGAAGGTCTCCCCGATGAAGGGAGATTTTAGATTCGGATCCAAGGGGAAGTTGGCCCCCCAATAAGTAGGTACCTTTACGATACTAAATAAGGTGAGCCTAGTAGCGTAAAGATTGGCCTTACCTGATCATTTTCAACGAGTGCACGATGTCTTTAATGTGTCCACACTGAGGAAGTTTCTGAGGGATGAGTCGACTTATTAGCACTGATGCGATATACTGGGAGAGGCTATAATGTATTCTCGATTGAAGAGGGTAGGCTCTGCAATCGAAGGCCATTCTAATAGTTAGAGTTCAGTGGGGACACATAGTGCGGTTGATTCTACTTGGAATAGAGAGGGTGACATACAGGCGACGTATCCAAAGATCTTCGAGTGAGGGATAACTTTGAATTTAGAGGATGAAATTCCTAGTTTAGGGGGGGTGGAATGTAATACCCTGCATTATTACATGCATTAATTTAATTTGTGAAATTATTATATTTACCTACAATGACATGTGATGTCACTATATATAATTATTAGATTTACCTATAATGACATGTTATGTCACTATTTAAATTTTGTATGTGTTATATAATTCGAAATTAAAATCATACTTAATACACGATAATTTATTAATTAAATATTTTGAAGTGACTGGGTATTATAGGTGATTATGGAATGGTCAGGCATTTGTCATCAAGAGTTTCATTGTTAAGATTATCCCATCGGTGTTGGATTACACCAATCATGATGTAGTTTCTTATAATATCGTGTCGTGCTAAATTAATAATTAATTACATAGTTGATTTTGGACTCGTATCAATATTATATTAGTTAGTTTTTGCTCGTAATCCAGATTGACTTTTAGGACATTTAGAATGCCCATTTATGATTTAAAATGATGAATTTTAAGTCCTAGGTGTTGGTATATGGCTTGGGTAGTGTTTTTCACCTATGAGAGTACTATTTGGTCTCATTGGGTTGAGGCCCATATGGAGCCTAAGGCTAATTTAGCAACCTATCTTTTTTAAGGCGAAGCCAATTTTTAGTGGAAGTATATCATTCGGTCCCATAATGTTGAAGGATTAACTTGGGATTAATTTGAAGAAATTTTCTTTATAAAGTACCTTTCATAATCAGTAAAATATCAGATGACAGTGGAATTTCCAGGGTTGCAATAGCAACAAATGAAACAGTATGACTTTCTCGGTATGCCCACGAGTATGTAGACACAGAAAACAAAAAGTGTAAATACTTTGAACGTGGGTTACAAACAAACGTTAAAACTTATATTATTTCATTTCAAATTTGTGATTTTAATCAATAATATAAGTAGCCTCTCTCGTCGAATGAAATCCATATCTGGAGGAGTTACCCGAATTATAACCCCACCTCCTAAGAACTCATATGCACCAAGAAACCAACACAATTAGAGGAATTGCCCTTATATCAAACTAAAGGATGGTCGAATTTTCAATCAAATCAATTATGGGGGATCCACGATGTGATGTCATGAGTGTGACAGATTAGGGGACATAAGGCCACAATGCCCAAGGTTTCAATAATCTTATCCTAGGAATTTTACTTCTTCACCGTTAACTAAATCCACCAATTTTATCAAACCCCCATTTATCTTACAACTGGTAATCTTAGCAATCGTTTGCTCTAACAAAAGTTTCATAGGAAGAGACAGGAATAGATGAATAGGACTCACGGTCAGAACTTTTCCATTATACTAACCAAAGATCCAAACAATTATTATGTGGTGGAAGGTAATGTATTTTCCACAATGTTTCAGCACATATATTATTTGATTCTCGCTCAATGAATTATTTTATTAGCTATGACTTCACAAATCTATTGAAATTGTCTATTAATCCCTTAAAATATATGTTATACATAGGAATGTCAGCAAGAGAAAATTTTTTAACAAACCAAATTTGCAAGCAGTGTACCATATGGATTGGGACTGGATGTCTTATCACAAAACTTTGCTCACATTGGTTGTCATAAGAAGATAGTATTGTTCAAAAACCCTCATCAAACTTCATTTTATTTTCAGGGGAAGAATTACTCTAATTAAATGTTTTCTCTACTTCACAAAAAATTGTCTTCATTTTCTCTTTCTATTTTGGATAAATATGATGATGTATTTCCTGAAGAAATTTTCGGTATGCCTCCATAACGAGAACTATAATTTATCATCGAATTGTTGCCAAATACCTCTCTACCTCCTTATTGTATGGAATCTTTAGAATTTCAAAAAACTTTCAAATAAACTTGATGAATTGTTAGAGAAAGGTTTATATGACTCATTACAACCCTTTGGGAAGCACCAGACCTATTTTTGAAAAAGAAGGATGGAAGGTTTTGTTTGTACATTGATTATCGAAAACTAAATCAACTAACTATCACGAATAAATATCCTTTGCCTAGGATAAGAGATCCGTGTCACCAATTGCAAGGATTAGAGACATTCTCAAAAATTAATTTACCACCCAAATATCATCAACTCAATGTTAAAGCAGAGGACATACCCAAAACTGCTTTTTGTAATTGGTATTGTCATTTTAAATTTATGGTAATGTCCTTTGGATTAATAAATGCGCCTACAACTTTCATGGATTTAATGCATAGAGTGTTTTGACCTTTCTTAGATCAATTCGTAATTATTTTTATTGGCGATATTTTGATAAAATCTAAGAATGGAGAAGATCACGAAGAATACTTGCGCATAGTACTAGACACTTTACGATAACACCAACTTTACACAAATAAAAGAAAATGTGATTTCATTATGAGAGAAGTGAAGTTCCTAGGCCGTATAATTACCGAGGCGGGTATACAATTAGATCCAACAAAAATTATGACAACGATAGAATAGCAACAACCCATAAATGTTACAAAAATTCAGAGTTTTCTCAAACTCGTAGGTTATTATCGACGCTTTGTAGAAGAATTTTCAAAAAATTCCTTAACTTCATTAAAGTTAGGGATTAACAAGCATTATTTACATTAAAATAGAAATTAACAAGCATTCGATTTACTTGGACCCAAGAGTGTTAACAAGCATTCTTTACATTAAAATAGAAATTAACTACTACCCCAGTCCTTCTATTCCATTAGTAATATTGGCTCCGATGTATAAATCGATGCATCATTACCAGGATTAGGATGTGTACTTATTCAACGAGTAAAGGTGATCAAATATGGACCACTTTAATTAAAAATTAATGATCTCAACTACCCAGTACATGATTCAGAATTAGCTGCAATAGTTTTCACACTGAAAATTTTGAGTTATCATTTATATGGAGAATAATTTCAGTTATTCTCAAATCATAAAAGTCTTAAGTATATATTCACCTAGAAAGATTTAATTATTTGACAACGATGATGGATTGAATTTTTGGAGGATTATAAATTTACCTTACAATACCACCTAGGGAAAGGTAATGTAGTTATCAATGCCTTAAGTCATAAATCATGAGGAAAACTCAATAGTGTGTTTACATTTATAACTACTATAGAGATTATTACTTAAAGAGAGAATCTCCGAAAAATCCAATCATTCTTAGAAATAGCATTGTTTATCCATCCCTCCATAAGATAATTTTGTAACAAAGATTAGATGATAACCAAGAAGAGAAAGATTGGTCCTATAGCCCAAAAAGAGGACTGAGATTTTAAACTCAATTATATGTACTGCTAGATCCTTCCTTATGAAAAAAATACTATGTGAATATAATCATTCAAAATTTATGATTCATCGAGGAAGTATTAAAATGTATCAAGATCTTAAAGGATAATATTGGTGGCAACGCATAAAGCTATACGTAGCCAATTTTGTAGCAAAGTGTCTTACATGTCAATAGGTAAACATTTGACATTAACATCCTGGAGGATTATTACAGCCATTCCCTATTCTAGAATGAAAATGGGATCATATTACAATGGGTTTCATCAGTGGATTGCCCAAAATGTCTCAAGGTTACAATTCAATATGGGTCATGATGCGATCGACCAAATCAGCCCATTTTAACAAAAAACTATTGATTCCTTCCAAAAACTAGGTGAGCATTATATTCTAGAAATTATAAGACTCCACATAGTTTCCATATCTGTTATATCTGATTGAAATCAAAAATTCATTGTAAGATTTTGGCAAGCATTAAAGAAATCCATGGGAATGAAACTTTACTTAAGTACCACCTTTTACCCAAAAACATATGGATAATATGAAAAAAGTAATTCAAAATATCGAAGATATGTTACGAGCTTGTGCTTTGAAATTATCCGGTAGTTGGAGTGATCAACTATCATTAATCGAATTCTCCTACAAGAATAGCTACCAAACCAGCATTCAGGCAACCCTTACAGAGCCTTATATGATAGACCTTATCATTCACCATAATATTGGAATGAATGCGGGGAACATAGTATATTTGGACCCAAAATTATAATCAAAACTATATAAAAGATACGATTAATCCAAGATAGATTGCATATGACCCAAAGTCAATAAAAGAGTTATGTTGATAATAAAAGAAAGCCTTTTGAATTTCAGGTAAACAATCAGGTATTCTTGAAAATATCCCCATGAAAAGAATTACTCAATTTAGGAAGAAAGTGAAATTAGCACCTCTCTATATTGGATCTTTTAAAATCATTGAACATATATGACTAGTAGTCTATCCTTTAGAACTACCTTCAGAATTATCAAACATACATGATGTTTTCCATATCTCATGATCATAAAAATATATACCTAACCCCAAGCATATTATTCCTTGAGAAGGTGTATTTGTACAACCAAATCATGATTTCAAAGAAAACCCTATCAAAATCCTAGATTTTCATAACACGGTTCTTAGTAGAAAACCCATTCCTCTGGTCAAGATTCTTTGGCAATACTATGGCACGAAAGAAGAAACGTGGGAAACTAAAGAGTCTGTGAAATTATGCTACCCAACACTTTTTGAAGGTAATTTTGAGGACGGTTATTTTGGAGAGTAGAATGTAACAACCCGTATATATATATATATATATATATATATATATATATATATATATATATCGTATGCCTTAAAAAACAATTATTATTAAAAGAATTCTAATATTCAATAAGAGTGATGCTATGGGTACCAAACAAATCCCCCAAATCTCCCCCAAATAGCATTAGTGAGTTGTGCCCTGGCGGGACCCATATCACAAGGTATAACACTTAATGCTATTTGGGGGAGGATTTGGGGGAGTTGTTTGGGACATAAAGCATTTCCCATTCAATAAACGTATACAGGGAATATATATCTTTTCCTGTCAATACAAAAGCCTCAACAAACTCAAGATGAGTTAAATATCCCAAACAATCCCAAGAAAATAAGATAAATGCCCTAGTAACCCTCAAAATTTCATTAATTATCAAAATACCCCCATAATATCAATATCCTTATTTAACCCTTACAATGCTCTTATAATTCAACCTTAAACACCAAAATTATCAATATCATTCATATTTTACAAAATTATAGAAACCCATCTCATAGGATTGGGAAATTATAAATTCATCCCCTAAACGTTCAAAAACATATCTAGACACCCTTAAAATACCCCATAACTTAACCAATGATTAAAACTCAAAACCCAAACTTCATACTTAAACCCCCTGTCATGTTTTGACATCTAAAAGCCTAGTTATCTGCTTGTACCACATGCATACACATGGCACCCATATCACCTCACGTTATCAAAACCCATAATCAAAATAACCTTGGTTTACATCCATTCTTACTAGCACCAATCAACTATCCTCACCCAACAGTATAAAAACCCCACTCCAGCACAATAAAAATGTGCCTATCCACAGTGAAAAGAACAACGCAAAGTTTAGATTAATTGGTATTTCTATAATTCTATGTAGAATGTTTTTTCTTTTCAGTTGGTTAAATTTATGCACATTCATAGGTTTTATTTATAGTATGACACTGAATTCCTAATGTAAGAAAAGTACAAAAAATTCTTGAATACTAGAAACCACCACTAAAGCTTGAGCTTCAATGGTAGAATTTGTAATCCTGAATTTAAACTTATTTTAAAGTAGGAGAACTCAAGATCTAGATCTAAGGAACCTAATTTCATAAATTGAAGCTTTTATTTTACAGAGATCAAAATTTCAAAAACTAAATTCGAGTGTTATGGTAAACTATAATCCATGAAACCCAAGTGCTTAAATTCATTTTTCATCTTAGAACACAAATATAATCATGCCATGGTTCCAATTTTATCCAAACTCCACGAATGTTCAGGATAAACTTTTGCCCTTTTTTTAGAAAATTAATAGCTCGATCCATTGCACCTCAATGTTTAAAACCAATATGGTTGGATTCCTCTAAAAGATAGAAAAACAATTATTTAGGAATCAACTCAAATGGTATTTATAACTATAAGAATCATTGGTAAAAGTTTTGACAACCCTAAGTCAAACAATCGAAGGTTGAAGATGATGTGGGTTACATGCGCGAGAGTGAGGTCAAAACTAGACACATATGGGATGTGACCAATGCGTGAGCGCGCATCTCCAATTAGATAATTCTAATTTTTTTCCAAAATCATTATTTTATTTTTTTCGTCAAAAGAGTATATTATATTTTTCTAATTGGTTACCCCGAAAGAATTTTTGAGACAAAACCACTTTGAAAGTTAAAAGCCAAAAATTTTCATTTGCACATAAACCACTAGATTTTCAAACTCTTAAATATTAACCCACAAACTTAAATTAAAGCCCTTTTCAACAAAATATAACCTAAATGTCTCTTATCACCAATCTAAAAAATGAATGAAACTAGATAATAATTAAAGAATAAACTATTACTAATTATATAACTAGCCCGACATAAATTCTAAATTTTAAATAAATTATATATAAACCCCCAGATTTACTTAGATTCTTATTTATTTACCATACCCCAAACATTTACTATATACATGATTTCAGAATCCTCGGTTTATCCCTTTAAACAAGAAGATCATACACATCAAGACCAAAATTAAAAAAGTAGGTAACTTCTATTTTGGAATTATTTCACGTGATTACATTGATTTTGTCAATTGTTTATATCACTTTGTGATAGTCTTAGAGATCTCATCCTCATTTATGAACTCTTTTGTGTAGTTCACAAGTCCCGTGAATATTGTTTCAGTCCTTATCTGAATAAACCCTGACCCTATGATTTCATGTAACCGATGATTTGAGTAAACTAATGATTTCATAAACACAAGACGATTTCATTAAGCCCAGTAGCATACATTATAATTTAGGGAATAAACTTTTGGTATACCCACATGAGTGCTATTTGACTTGTAGGACTCAAGGTTTGAGTTCCTAGTTTGCTTACCATATATATGCCACTCTTCGGAGATGGGTGCAACAGTGTTACTTTGTCTCCAAAGGTTGTGGATTTATTACTCTCCAAAATTTTTGAATGAATGCTATTATAAGGGTATTTCTACACATTTGAGACCTCTATAGCCGATAATTATGGGTTATCCTATTACAGAAAAGCCTGGAACCTTATATTTATAACTCGATAATACTTACCTAGTTATAATGACCATACTATAATTACAAATATCAACAAAATCCATTATACCTTTATTCATTACTGTTGATACTTCATATTGTTCCAAAATGATTTAAACTGGGATATATTATATGTGTTTCATTCCATTCATGCTATCTAAATGATGCAATATAAACTTTTTATGGGAATAGAATATTTACTTATTCGTTTCCCTTCCATAAGGAAAGTGAACTAGAATAAGGAGAGACCCCCCCCCCCCCCCCCCCTCCTCAATGGACTTTTATTCTATTTTACGAAGTAAATCCTTTTCAGTTGCATACATATGGGTGGTAACTAGCAAAGACGGCATCATAAATTGGAACACTTCCACTACTACTTAGAAGCTTATGTAACACTAATAGTACCCCTTTTGTTATATATTATGAGACCTCGAATAATGTAATAAGGTACAGTTGCATCCTACTTAAATGAAGTTTCGCTTTTCTTCCTTCTGAAACTTTATTTTTATTACAATTATTATTCTATTACAATTATTATTATATGAAAAATATTGGGTCTGACAGGTTAACTAAGTTGAAGGATCATTAGAATTCAACTGGTTCACTTTAGAGGTTGATTAGATCCCTAAGTCTAAAGAGAGGAGACACCTAAGAGAGAGGAAGATTTGGAGATCTTTTGGCTTGGATTCAACCATATATTGATAAGGTAAGTTTACCTAGATTAAAGATTTAATTTATTATTTATGTTATAATGATAATTTCTCATTGGAATCTGTTAATTTCATGTATAGTAATATGAATTGGTTAATAAATCTTAATTTTGAAATTAACCAAATCTGGTAATTAAACCTTAATTTATTGTTAATGATACATTAAATCGTAGTTTCCAATATTTTGAATTAAAGTAGATTATTAATGAATCTCGCTAGATATTGAATCATATGCATAAATAAATAAAAATCTTTCCGTTTAATATGTTAAATCTAAGCTTAATTGGACATATTATGGAACTAGGATTCATAACTTTAAATCTGCAAATTAATCCTCAAGTGCATGTTAGAATGACGTACAACTCATTAATATGTGTTAATTATATAGTTAGGTAACTTATATTTGAAGGAGGATGGGATTGATGACCTTTAAAGGCTGTAATTTAGATGTTTTTGGTTGTCAATGTTGGAATTGGAGTTTTGGAGGGGATGAAATCCATCCATCTCATTCAAACGAGTATAGGTTCTCATTTGAATGAGATTGGGTAGTTCATTCGAAAATTTTTGGAGACTCGTCAGAATGAAATAGGTCTTCTCATTCAAACGACTTCCCTATGTCTTTCGAATAACTTATAAAAGCTCGTTTGAACGAGAATCAAAACTTTATTTGAATAAGATTGGAACTGTTTGGAGATTTAATTATTAATGAAAAGTGGTTAGTAAAGAATTCTAGTTTATGTCTTAGTAATATATGAGTTATTAAGATTTTTATTATGTGCTCTTATATGTAAGCATACTATGTGTGAGTACTCGTGGGTGACGTACTAGGAGGGATTTTGATGCGGGGCTTATGACGTTGACCGGGCGAGTACCTTAGTGATAGAGATATGATTTACCCTAGTCCTTTACCTAAATCCTACGACTAACATACACATATACTGATGTGGAGTACATGGGGGAGTTCTACCTTATAGCCTTTAGTTATGGAGTTCGTGTATTATTACGGGAATGCATAGGGATTATCCCATGTTGATGGATTTTGAGGTTATAGATTCGGGATGACATAAAACTATACATAATATGCACGAGTGATCCCTGTAAATGATAGGCATAGGACTTCGTGTGTCTTTATATTCAGACTCAATACTAGTCCATTTAATTGTACGTGTCATGGACCATACTTATTTGGACATTATTCTTGAGATTGTCTTATTCTTATTTGGTATTTTACTTGAGTTGTATACAATGGCATATATGATGAAACCCTCTTAATTAAATTCAAATGAGAAAATAATAATTAAATACTTGGTTCACTTGGCTTTGGACGCGTGTGATATTTAGGGTTGTTTGGGTTGAGATAACTTAAAAATAATGAAAATATGAAAGGAAAATGTGTAGTTATATATTGTATATATAAATAGGCTTAAATATTTATTCTCCATAGACTTGTTGTTTACATTATTGTTGATTCTATTTTTCAGGATCCAGTCCATAGTTGCCGCCTCAGCCATGATTCATCAACTTTCTTTTCTTCTTCAGTTGTTGATCATATAGGATATAAGTGTTGAGCTTGTGTACTCACTCTCTTATTTCTATTTACTTTCAGCTATGTTGGATATTATAGTAGTTGTTACTTTTTTTGGGGAGTAGGATTTATATACGATACAATTGTACTTCCCAAAGTTGGATTCTACTACTGTTGGTGTTTAGGGTATTAGAGGTTTGGTGAGTAAATTATTATTATTGCAATAAGTTATTTACCTTATGAATTTTAGTTTCATTCCAGTCATGATTACAATGATATTAAATTATTTCGGCTCTTGTATTATATATTTTAGACCAGATCAATCTAGTTTATATTTTATGGAAAGTTGGTATCAGAGCATTCCAAGTTCTAATATCCTAGGGATCTTGAGTGCGTCCATCGCTTTTTTCATAGAGTTATTTGATACTTTAGAGCTTTTTAACATATGTTTATGTATTCTTTTCATAGAACATTTATGAATACACTATTGTTTACTATCTATCATATGGTGAACACATGACGATGAGCAGCACAATAGAGACCGATCGCGAGGGCCAAGCCAGAGTCGTGCCTTAGCAGGGGAAGGTACCACCTATTTCACCGATTGATCTAAATACCAATATCGCCCAGACAATAGCAGCGACAATGGAATCATTCTTCCAGCAGTAACCACCACCGTTACCACCTGTGGCCTCACCTGTACCTACCCTAATACTACTTCTCGAGCATGCTTAAGGAGTGCATTCACGACGTTTGCCATCTGAAAGAAAACAAGGTTCGAATTAATACAAATCTCAAGAATACAATAAATCCTAAGCATAGGCTCTACATATCAAAGAACACAACGCAAAACGTAATGAACGCAACACAGATCCTAAGGGCACTAGAACCTGGATGCTCTGATACCAACTGTAACAACCCACATTTTCTAATGTAAAGGTTGGTCAAACACAGTACACCGAAGATGGGGCTTGATATACAATCTATATCATTCTTAATATCAAAACAAATAAAATATTTATTTATAAGCCAATATTTTAAATCTAACTGAAACTAAAATTCATAACCAAGGCAACAATAGAATCTAACAATCATATAATATGAATAAATACCAACATACCCATAAGTATCTCAAAATAGCAATAAATAAAATAGAGATCGGGCATATGCCCATACAATAATCCAAATGTAAAAATGAAAGAACTAAAATGTAGTAGCAACCTAATATAGAATCAATGAGCAGAAGTCTGATGCGCAACATGAGACTACAAGGCTGATTTGTCCACGGTCCTATTATCCCTGTCTAGGAGAACCTAGGGGGAGAAAATATTTATAATTTTGGGTCAGCTCCCTAAAGTGTAAAAGAATTAACTTGATAATTTTATTGTGCATAAATACAGTTAATTCAAAGTGTAGGGTTCCCATCGTCACTCACATGCGTAACATGTCTCACCCTCATCTAAAAGAAGTGCTACACATATAACCACCCAAGTCCCGACACATATGATGGATGAATCTAAATTATAATATAAGAATTCATTTAACAAGATAAGCATGATGAAATAGAGTTGTCTAGCTTGAAGACACTATTTCTCAAATTATCCCTGGCATACTCCCCATTAAATAATGAAATCAACATCATACACACAACGTGGTGTTGGGACTGTGTTTTATAGTCTACATCTTTAGACTTAGGAAATTCTTCCATTTATTTTCATTAATTATATATATGTCCATATATATACAACACTAAGGCACCTACCAATAGTGTCCCGTTCGTGCTCTATCGGTAAGTCCGGAGGAGTCTCCTATCCAATACGGACAACACAATACACATACAGTTTGGGTGGTACCTATGTAGTACACCATTGCACGACCCATATCTAGTGGTGACACATGGATCCCAACATCAACACTTATCTCTCATAAGTGGTGCGGCTACATAGTACCTAAAATATAACCTACACTACGCCTAGCCCACCTATGTCGACGTGTTCTATGGTCCCAAACGTGTGTACCTCGATCGATAGGACAGTCCACGAACATTGGTATGTCAACATAAAATATAGTTGTGTATTACCATATCTAAAGGTAATTATCTCAATAATTACCCCATAGATGCCTCGTAAAGATTATCCGTAATTATACTTAGTTAATAATTAACCATCACATACATTATTAACTTCATTTTCTTCATAAAATATAATTAACCATCTAGTTAATTTAACTATCATTTTTATTGGTAACATTACATTTCCATATTTTAAAAAATTCCACAATTATCCGTACACGGTCCCACTAACTCGCATGGACTCCTAAAAATACCTCGGACACAACCACGGACCCGGAAGCCCGACCCCCCCCCCCCCCCAAGATCCAAACCGATTCGGTCCAGGGGCGAATCGGTTTGCCCTTGCAAGCTCCGTGCGAACCCATTATTTTTTTTTACTTCGGGATTTACATTCTTCCATACAAATCCAATTCCAAATACTTAAACCTTGTGATAATCATTCATAACAGTCCCCATGACTTAGTTTATCCTCTTAGGACTGTTTATTATTGTTTATCCTCTTAGGATTGTTTATTACTGTAACAATCCCCATTTTCTCACGTAAAGGTTGGCCAGACACAATACGCCGAAGATGGGGCTTGCTATACAATCTATATCATTCTCAATATCAAGCCAAATAAAATGTTTATTTATACACCAAGATTTGAAATCAAACTGAAACTAAAATTAATAACCAAGGCAATAATAGAATCTAACAATCACATAATATCAGTAAATCCTAACATACACATAAGTGTCTCAAACTAGTAAGAAATAAAATAGACTTAACGATTATGCCCAGATAATGATCCAAATGAAAAAATAAATGAACCGAATTGTAGTAGTAACCTAATCAAGAATGAATGAGCAAAAGTCAGATGCACAATATGAGACAACAAGGCTGAAAAGTCCACTATCTTGCTATCCTTGCCAAGGAGCACCTGGGGGAGAAAATATTTATAATTTTGAGTCAGGGCATTAAAGTGTGCAAGAATTAACTTGCTAATTTTATTGTGCAAAAGTACAGTTAACTCAAAGTGTAGATTTTCCATCATCTCTCACATTCGTAACATGTCGCACCCCTTATCTAAAAGTTGTGCTATACATATAACAACCCAAGTCCTGACACAGATGATGGGTGAATGCTAATGATAATATAAGAATGCATTTAATAGGATAAGCACACTAAAATAGAGTTTTCTACCTTCAAGTTACTATTTCCCAAATTATCCACAACACACTACCCATAAAATAGTGACATCAACATCATACATACTACGTAGTATTGGGCTTGTGTTTTATAGTCTACATATTTAAACTTAGGAAATTCTTCCATTCATTTTCATTAATTATATATATGACCTCATATATACAACACTAAGGCATATACCAATAGTGTCTTGTTCGTGTTGTAATAGTAAGTCCGGAGGAGTCTCCTATTCAACACAGACAACACAATACACAGGCAGTTGGGGCGGTACATACGCAGTAGACCATTGCACGACCCATACCTAGAGGTGACACAAGGATACTAGCATAAACACTTATCTCTCATAAGTGGTGCTGCTATGCAGTACCTAAAATATGACCTATACTATGCCTAACTACCTGTGCCGACATATGCTACGGTCCCGAACACGCATAACCTAACCGATAGGACACTCCACAAACATTAGTGTGTCAACACAAAATATAGTTACATATTACCATATGTAAAGGTAAGTATCCTAATAATTACCCAATATCTTCCCCCATAAAGATTATCTGTAATTATCCCTAGTTAATTATTAACCATCACGTACATTATTAACTTCATTTTCTTCAAAAAATATAATTAACCATCTAGTTAATTTAACTTTCCTTTTTATTGGTAACATCACATTTTCATTTTTAATCAATTCCACGGTTATCATTACACGATCCCACCAACTCGCATTGACTCCTAAAAATACCTCAGATGCAACCACGGACCCTGCATCCTGACCCCCCAGGAGCCGAACCGGTTTGGCCCAGGGGCGAACCCCTACTAGCTGCGTTCGAATCCATTATTTTGTTTTACTTAGGGATTTACATCCTTCCATAAAAATCCAATTACAACTACTTAAACCTTGTGATAATGATTCATAATAGTCCCCATGACTTAATTAATCCTCTTAGGATTGTTTATTACGTATTTTCCAACCCGAATTAAGTCCCAAATCACAGAAATTAGGATTTTGAAGGTGTTCATGTTTAATCGATTCTCGTCCCTCAATATCCTAACATTTAATACATGTAGGTGTCTAAATTAAATTAAAATCTCAAGATTTAAACAAGGATCAACCCCTTTACATATGAATCATCAAAATCATTACACTAAGGGTCTAAAGCATGAATTCTATCAACATAAACCTTGAAATTCTACCATCCTAAATTCTGGATTTTCCTACCTTAACATCAAAATCAAATATTTCAAGAGTATCATTTAATATCATCATTAAAGTAACTTAAATCCAAAATTTCTACATGGTATTTCAATAGACGATGAATTAAGAAGCAATTTGGACTAAATAAAATAAACAAGAAAATTTGTGCCTTAAATCTTGAACTATTTCTTGATTGGCTTCTTGGGTTCCTCCATGGAACTTTCTCTCCCAACTATCCTACTAGTGTTATGGCCTCTCTCTCCTAAAACGTATTTTTAGGGTTCTTGGATTCAAATTATAAGGAGTTATTAAACTTCTAATTAATGTAATTAAGACTTAAATATCGAGTTGGGCCTTAAGACTAAACTTTAGATCCTCAAATGGACCCAAATACACATCCCAACTATCCCAATAGCCTCCCAACTCATATATATACCCTGGGACCAATTCTAAAGGTCTAAAACACTTAAACAATCCCATAGAACATCCCGAAACACATCCCAAATTTTTTTATCCAACAAATATATTTTTAAATTGTGTCGCACATCATATATCCATTATTCAATGCACATCCAACGATTTTCTACCAAAATTATTTATCATGCAATGTCCAACTCACATAACATTAAGTAATTAATTTATTAATTTACAATCTAACTAATTAAATTTGCCGACTTAATTTATTTCCTATGAATTTTATTTTATTCCAAAAATAGTTTTATTTTATTCTGAGAATACGGGGTATTATATTTTCTCCCCTAATAACAGAATTTCATCCTTGGAATTTAAAACGTACATGGATAGAAGAGTTCTGAATATTTCCCTCGCATGTCGTCCTCCCTCTCCCAAGTTGACTCGTCCACCGTATGATATCCCCACTTACCAACGGAACAACCTTAGATCGAAGTCGGTGCTCCCTACGATCTAGAATAGCTACGGGTATCTCTTCGTAGGTCTGTTTCCCCACATTGATGATTTGTTTGAGCAGTTGAGGGGTGTCGTGTATTTTTTAAAGATCTATTTGAGATCGGGTTATCATCAGTTGAGGGTTTGGGAGCAGGATATCTTGAAGACAGCGTTTCTTACGAGATACAGGTCATATGAGTTTTTGGTTATGCCTTTTGGTCTAACCAATGCATCAGCGACATTTATGGATTTTATAAATCGGGTATTCATGTATTTTTTTGGATCAAGTCGTCATCGTGTTTATTGATGACATCCTGATTTATTCTCTGATTGTGGAGGAGCATGCACAACATTTACGGGTAGTCTTACAGACACTACAAGACCACCAATTGTGCACTAAGTTCGATAAATGTAGTTTTTGGTTGCGAGAGGTGCAGTTCTTGGGCCACATTGTGTCTGAGATGGGCATATCAGTGGACCCGGGGAAGGTTTCTATAGCGATGGAGTGGGGACATCCCACTATACCCACCGAGGTACGCAGCTTTTTAGGATTAGTCGGGTACTACCGTCAATTCATTCAGGGGTTCTCAAAGATAATCGGGGCCCTAATGAACTTGACGAGGAAGGATGTGCCATTTGTATAGTATTATTCATTCCAGCACGTATTTGATGAGTTGAAGACTTAATTGACTACAACATCGGTTTTGGCATTACCTTGGGCAAGGATAGACCACAAGGTCTTTATATATGCATCCTTGATGGGACTTAGAGGGATATTGAAGTAGGAGGAGAGGACTCTAGCTTATGCTTCATAGTATCTAAAGCCTCACGAAGGACATTACCCCAGCCACGACTTGAAGTTAGCATTCGTTGTTTTTACATTGCGAGTGTGGGGGCATTATCTCCTGGGGGAGAAGTTTTAACTATTCACAAACCATAGAAGCATACAGTACTTATTCACGTAGCGAGAGTTGAACATGAGGCAGAGGAGATGGCTAGAGTTTATAAAGGATTACCAATTTGACATTCAGTATAAGCCTGGGAAGGCAAACATCATGGGGGATGCTTTGAACCTCTATTCGATATTGAAGTTGGCAACGGTGTGGAAGGCGAAGTGGAAATCACTTCGTGGGGATGATGACTTGACTCGTAAATTTATAGCGGTTCTCACCATCACACTCGAGATCATTATTCAGGTAGTGAAGGTACAGGCAGGAGATTAATTTTTACAAAAGCGGGGTTCGGCAGCTGTTAGCCGATGGGGCAGAGCACTATTCTATTGGGTCAGATAGCGGATTGAGATTTCAGGGCAGGCTAGTTGTTAAAATTATGAGGAGTTAAAGAGATCTGTTATATCTTAGGCTCATGATTCAAGCTTTACTGTACATCCCAGAGGGGATAATATGTACCATGACATGCGACATCAGTATTGGTAGGTCGATATAAAAAGGGACATAGTAGTTTTTATGTCCAGGCGTACTACATTTCAGTTGGTGAAGGTAGACCATCAGCATCCTGCTGGTGTGTTACAGTCTTTAGAGATCCCGATGTGGAAATGGGAGAGTATCTCCATGGATTTTATCACTGGGCTACCTACATCACAGAGGGGGCACGATTCCATCTGGGTGATCTTCGACAGATTAACGAAGGTGGCTCACTTTTTATCGGTCCAGACATATTAAAGTTCAAAGAAGTACGCTAGGCTTTTCCTCACAGAGATTTTGAAATTACACAGGGTACCGCTAAACATTGTATCGGACAGGTATAGGACATTTTTGTCCTACTTTTGGAGGAGCTTTCTGCAGGCCTTAGGTATAGAGTTGAGAATAAGCACTTCATATCATCCTCAGACCGACGAACACACGTAAAGAGTGAACTTGATGTTGGAGGACATGATACGAATGTGTATATTAGACTTTAAGGGGAGCTAGTAGTAGTATTTGCCCTTGGTGGAGTATGCGTACAATAGCTAGCATTTCACGATTGGGATGTCACCCTTCGAGGCGCTCTACGGGAGACCTTTTTGTTCAAGATTATGCTAGTTGGAGGTGGGGGAGAACAAATTACTGGCGCCAGAGTTCATTCAGGACACCTCAGAGAAGGTGGAGATGATTCGGGCCAGGATTCGGATTTCCTAGGATAGGTAAAAAAGCTATGTGGATACGGGTCAAAGACACTTGGATTTTAATATCATGGATCTGAAAGGATGTGATTTTATAAATGTCCATCTAGAATATAAGCACTTCTGTGTTGTCTTAGATCACAGATACTATGTCGTTTATCATTACATTCGGTACGGCCCAACTCGATCATCCATGATGGCCACTATCTGAATCCTTAGCTTCATGCATCATAATCTCACTCCCATCATCTTCAATGTGAAATATGTACCATTACCATTTTAATCGTGCTCCACATAGTCTGATATCATGCTATGAAAAAAGGAAGAAAGAAGAAAAATATGGAGCAAACTGGTTCGCCTCTTATAAAGGACAATCCGAACCGATTCGATTTGCTAAAAGTCTTGTCCGTGATGGAAAAGCAAATCGATTCGCCTCTTATAAATTCCAAACTGAATCGGTTTGACACGCCGCATTAGATTTCTATTTTTTTTATAAATACCTATTTCAGGAGGGTTTTTAGATAAGACTTTGGAAGAACATTTTTGAGAGACCTACTAAAACAAGTCTTCAATTTTTTTAAATCCCATCAACCTTGAGATTCACTAAAACATTCCAAATCATATATGTGAATCATTACTAAACCCTTTTACTCATCATACCCATTCTTAGAGTAATTCTTGTGGATAAGAAAAGTTGTCTCCATTGTTGATTCTTGGAGATCTTGCGGGATCTCTTGATGACGACAACGAACCAAGGCCTGCGGGTATTCATCTATCAAAATAAGTTGTATTTATATGTATATGTAAGTCGAGGTTTACAATATATAGTAAAATAAGTGGTTTTACCCCTTTGGAGGATTTTTCCTGAAATCGTTTTTGCGTTTGTTAGATTTGCATGCTAGATAGTTTTTATTTCTTTCAATCACGATTAGATGGATGTTTAGGATTTAAGTAAAACTGGTGATAAAATTGGAATTTAATTAAATAAGTTTAGACATTGAACGGAAGTGCACTCTCCAATTTGTATCAAAGCCAATTATACCATTATACCGTGTAATTTTTCACAAAAAATTTCTGGATATCATTTTTTCTAAAAAATGTGATTTTTGAAAAAGCTCAAGTTCAATGAAAAACTTATATAATCGGATGCCAATTTTTGACGGGTCAACTCTTCTTATTGGAAAGCTCGCAGGAAATCAACCTTAAAAGCCATTGATGAACGTGTTCGGATAGTGTGTGAAAGAGTGTGGACTCCTCCCACTACCACCGTAGATAATGTGACCACTCTCAAACTTATTTATAATTAGATTGAGGATGAATTTAAATAGAGCACATAAATTCACGTGGCTTAAGTGCAATTTCTGGAGCTATCTCACCCGATGAGTTTCGACGTATCATGATGTGTACCACGTCAAAAAAAGCATAGGATGTTATTCAACTTACCCGTGAAGGAACAAACGAAGTTAAGGACTCTAAACTATAAAAATTTAACTACTCAATTTAAAATGATAACCATTCTTGATTCTGAAAGTTTTGATGAGTTTTATGCACGTTTGTCAGATATTGGCAATACTAGCTTTAATCTTTGAGAACTTATTCCTGACACACGAGTAGTTAAAAATATTTTAAGATCATTACCTAAGAGTTTTATCCCTAAAGTCATTATGTTGAATTCATTAGGAAATTTAAGTTAGAAGAACTTGCAGGAGACCTCAAATGTATGAAATCGATATGTTTCCTGAAGCAGCTAAACCTAAAGAAAAAGAAATAGAACTTAAAGCCAAATATATAAAAGGTGAGGAGTTAGCTAGAAAGAGAGAGTCATCTAAAAGTAGAGAGGAAGAAATGTCAAATTTTGAATTTAATTTTGATTGATACGATTTGGCACTGTTTGCAAAAAAATTCAAGAAATTTCTCAAATTAAAAAATAATGGCAATTTTAAACATAAAAAGAATTTTGAGAAAAACAAATTTGGAAAGAAATTTGATAAAGATAAACATGACACATCTAAAAGAGATGAAGAGAGATGTCACGAGTGTTAAGGGAGAGGTCATAAGGATTTTTAGTGTCCAACTAGGTTGAAACGTCAAGGCAAAGGCAAAGCTGCTTTAAATGCCTCCCTTAGTGATGACAGTGAGGTCGAGTCGGTGGATTCTGGAGATGAATTATCGCATTAATGTAACTTCACGGAATTCATCTCTTATCATGTGAGCACCGAGATTGAACCTCGCGACGATGAGGATGCTGCATCATAAAGACACCTCGACAGTGAAAGTAATGTGAGTGAGGGGGAGGATGCTACAAGTGAGAGCGAGAATGATCTACGATGCGCTTACGCTGATTTATATGATCAGTCTTTTAAAACTAAAAGTCGTAATAAAGCGTTAGCTCTTAGGATCATCACGTTAGAAAAATATTTAGGAGAGACGAGACGAGAGAGAGAGAGAGAGAGAGAGAGAGAGAGTCCTCCATTAACATGGACTTGAGAGAAGGAAAGAGATAGTTTGTGTAAAGAAAGACTGTTTGGAGAGAGGAGAGTGGTTTTGAAAAATAGAAAGGGGACTTGACCAAACAAGTGGCTAGTCTTACGAGTGACCTCCTTGCATCCATGAAGGCTCGAAAGAAACTTGAAGACCTTGTAGTCCAACTTATTCATCATCTTGAGAGATCTCGAGAGGTCAAGTTAAAGATTGAGGACAGATCTGGAAAGATGGGAAAGATTCTCCTCATCCCCGCATTAGGAAATTTTGAGAGGTTGGGAATAGGTTTCGATGATGCTTCCACGCCTCATGTTGCACCTGAACCTATTCCTGAATTCATTATGAATAGTTATGGAAGAGTTTGGCCAAGAAAAGCAGACCAAGGTCGGCCTAAAATAGTGTACTTTTGACATATTATAAAAGGAAAGGCCACCTTAGGGAGTATTGTTACAGTTTGGGTCGGACTCTACATACACATGCTCCGTCACACAACACTAGTGATCTTACTAGTCTTAGAGAGAAGATTGAGTTTTTAATTGTCACTTCTCACAGTTTGATGGAAGAGTTCCAACGGATGTCTTTGTTGTTTGTGGGTACTTCTAACATCCCAGCTAGAACCAATAACAACAAGGGTAAACACGAGGTTAACATTTCTTGGGTGCCTAAGAATGATGCAAAAGCCATAGTTATTCATGTTTCTCTTAAAGCTCTAAATACCTCATAGTGGTATTTTGATAGTGGGTGATCCACGCACATGACAGGTGACGTCTCAGTTTTTACCTATCTTGAGGATCACAAGAGAGGTAAAGTCACCTTTGGAGATAGGAGCAAATCTATCATAGTAGGACGAGGTACAGTAGAGATACCAATATTTACCAAACTAGATAATGTTTTGTGCGTTAAAGGTTTGAAAGAAAACCGTCTCAACATTAGCCAGCTCTACGACGCTGACTTTCTAGTAACGTTTGACGGGAACAAGTGTAACATTTATGATCAATCCGGTAAACTTCTATTGTAAGGGGTGAGGACTTAAGATAATTATTATGAGATTGTGCCCAAGTCCTCATTTGTATGAAACATCGCCATAATCACTCCTATGGATCTGTGGCATCAACGTCAAGGTTATGTTAATTTAAGAGATTTAGGGCGCTTAGATAATAAGGACCTAGTACGTGGTTTGTCGTCACTTGGGAAGCCAACTTTCACAGTTTGTGGACCCTATTAGTTGGGGAAATAAGTTTGTAGTCCCCATAGAAAGTTGAATTCCATTACCACTTCACGCGTACTTGAGTTGATTCACATGGATATTATGGGTTCTACTCGTACTGAGAGTCTGGGTGGTAATAGGTACATCCTCGTGATGGTAGATGATTTCTCTCGTTATTCCATAGTAGGTTTTTCTGATAGATAAATATGATGTTGTAGAGTTTCTTACGAAAAAGTTTCATGTCCTGCAAAATTAACATGGTGTTACTATCAATAGAATGCGTAGTGACAACGGCACTGAACTTATGAAAGCAAAGGTGGATCTTTATTGTGATAGCCCTGGGATCAAACATGATTTTTTGGCCATAAAAACTTCTCATCAAAATGGGATTGTTAAGAGGAAGAAATAGATGATTCAAGAGATGTCTAGATATATGCTTCTAGGTCGTAGAATTTCTAGGAGATTTTAGGCAGAGGCAGTGTCTACCGTGTGCCACAAGGTGAATAGGTTATATCTTATTCCACACACACTTTAGACGCCTTATGAATTATGGACTGTAAAGAAACCCAACCTTTCATATTTTTATGTCTTTGGGAGAAAATGTTACATCCTATGGGATAGAGAGTACTTAGGAAAGTTTGACACCCAGAGTAATGAGGGGATATTATTAGGATATTCATCTATGAGTAGAGCATACCAGGTTTTTAACCTAAGTAGCTCTGAGGTTGTGGAGTCAATAAACATCACCATGCAAGATGATGAACCATCGACGTTTATTGATCCTATCTTTTTGTGTAAGGATGATACACTTCCTTGTGATGATCCCATTATCCCTCAAATACCAAGGTGGACCCTACTCCTAACTTAGAGGACATAACTTTTTGGGTTCGCAAGAGTCATGACCCTTCTGCCATTTTAGGAGATCCCACTCTAGGATTCAATACTCGCGGTCAGATAGAGAACTTTGTTAGCTTTTTATGCTGTATGTCCAAATTCAAGCCCAAGAACCACAAACGAGATATCAAAGGCGAACACTGGATATCCGCTATGCAGGAAGAGTTGCTTTAGTTTAGAAATAATGATGTTTGGGAACTTGTGCCCCGACCTAGTGAGATGAATGTGATTAGTACTAAGTGGATATTTAAGAATAATATGGATAAGAATGATACCATTATCAGAAATAAGGCTAGGTTGGTCGCTCAGGGCTACACACAGATTGAGGGTGTAGACTTTGAGGAGACATTTTCTCTTATTGCGAGGCTTGAGTCCATCCGCTTACTACTCACCATCGCATGTCATATGCGCTTCAAGTTATATCAGATGGTTATCAAAAGTGCCTTTCTGAATAGCATTCTATAAGAAGAGGTTTATGTGGAAAAACCTTAAGCACCTAGTACACGTCTATTATCTGAGAAAAGCCCTGTATGGTTTGAAAGAAGCGCCCCATGCTTGGTACGAGAGGCTTACTTCCTATCTCTTAGCTCATGGATTCAAGAGAGGGGAAGTAGATATGACGCTTTTTGTTATTAGAGAAGCAGGTGTTATTTTGGTTGCCCATGTCTATGTGGAAAATATAGTATTTGGATCCACGTGCTCCCGCCATGCTTACAACTTTAAAGAGGACATAAAGAGTGATTTTGGGATGAGCATTGTTGGTGAGCTTACATTCTTCCTTGGTGTCCAGGTACGTCATCTAGAGGATGGGATATTCCTCTTCCAATCCAAGTATGTAAGAGACCTCGTGAAGAAGTTTGTTTTAAATCTGCTAAGAATGCACATACTTCGATGAGTACCTCAACTAAGCTTAGCAAGGACATTTCAGGCAATGACGTAGAGCAAACCTTGTATCAAAGTATGATAGGTAGTCTTATCTACTTGACTGTCGGTCGTCCCAGCATCGCCTTTAGTGTTAGAGTATGTGCGCAAAATCATGCGTCCCCAAAAAAGTCTCGCTTACTCTCTCTTAAACGCATTATCAAATACAAGACTAGGACTCTCTTATACGACATTTGGTATTCCTTTGATATCGATGAACGTTTATCCTCCTATTTGGATGTTGATTGGGTCGAGGATGTAGATGGATGTAGGAGAACTTTTTGTGGGTGTTTTTATTTTGGTTCTGCTCTTGTCTCTTGGTTGATCAAGAAGCAAAACTCCATCATTTTATCCACTGCAGAATTTGAGTACATAATCGTCGGGAGTTGTTGCACACAACTCTTGTGGATGAATCAGATGTTGGAGGACTATGGGATTTCATAGGACACCATGACTATATCCTGTGATAAAACGAGCAGTCCAGCATTCGCGCATAAAGCACAATAGGATACACGAACACTTTAATCATGTGTTAGTAGAAGAGAAAGTCTTATCCTTGAGTTTTGTATCTACCAACCTCCAGTTAGCCGATATTTTCACAAAACCTTTAGATTCCCTTAGATTTGAGAGTCTTAGGAAGTCTTTAGGAATCTGCATAGTTGACGGAGGGGTGGTTACCATGTCTAGTATATGATACATTTTTCATGTTAATATCATGTGGTTCCTATTGTTAGATTGTCTCATTATGTACCCTTTTTGTGTATTTGTTTCTTTATTCATATTTTTTAGAAAAATATAAAAATATTTTTGGTTATTTAAGAAAAATAGAAAATATAAAAAAAAATGGTTTTTAAGAAAGATGGAAAAGACAAAAAGATTTTCTTTTTATAAAATTTTTGAAAAACACAAAAAGATTCTTGTAATTTTGTTTACACCTTATATGGATAGACATTTAGGATGGCCAAAGTCACCACATCATTTCCATATTCCACATGACTTTTTTTATAGTGATTTGCGATGGTACATCATTTTATCCTTGTGCTTTATAGTGTTTTGGAGTCATTAAGATGCGTTTTGTGATATCTTTCTACATGCTTGGCCCTTTATATCCTCTAATGCACATGCATAGATTTATTTTGAACATTGATCTTGTGTGTCACATGTTGGTTTAGGTGTTTTCATCTCAATTCTGCCTATACAACGAACCAAATACGATAAAACGGGAATAATAAAAGTAGTGCATGTAAGAACTATTCACCATGGGGACTTTATTAGGTATAAAAAAATTGAGAGACCACGGAAAAGGTCTATGAGAGAATAATTATCTCGTCGTGAAAGCCAACATTTGAAAGTAGCCCGAGAAAAAAATTTAAGGCATTAAAAGAGCATATTTGCCAAGAATGTGACAATAGGGCATCTCTAAAAGAGATATTAGTGCCTCATTAGATAAAGAAAACGCATTATCATATATGAGGGAGTTTTGATGGAAATAAAACAACGATTTTGCACGTCCTTGGAAATATTGAAAAAGCATTAAATAGTTTTGGGCGTTATTGATGTGGAAATCATTTTAAACTTTGATTTGTCGATTAGATTAAGTCAATTTCATTTAAACCTAAGGACGATATTGAGTAGATTCATTAGGAGTATTTGAAATTAATCATACACATATGTTATGAATGTATGCATTGATTTTCCTATCACATTTGTTCACACCCGTACATTTATGCTATCATCGGCTTGGTTGTCTTAGTGTTCTTTTCATGGTGTGATTCTTTGTTGTATATTTTTGTGTAAGGATATATTTTATAAGTTCGTTATCAATTAATTATGTCGTATACCGTTACAACCGTCAAAGAAGTTCAAGAGCAATCTACATCAAGACGAATCTGAATATATCAAGGTTCTTCATAAAAAAGACTCCCCAAAGTTTACTTTGGTAAGGTTATGTTTTAAATACCTTAACTTTGCACTTAGAGCTTTGGGATATTTTTTCAAAATATTTTCTAAGTGTTGGAGCGGACTTTTTTCGTCAAAATTTGAGAATGAATAATTTTTTTAAGTCCTGTAGCGTACCTCGATTTTGACGCCCAGGTTGTTCAAACGAGATCTCTTCTCGTTCGAGCGACATGGTGACGTCGCGCGATGTCGTTCAAACGACACGTGTCCTTCGTTCGAGCGATATCCCTATTTCGTTCAACCAACTGAGGCGGCGCATTTTTTTATAAATACTCATTAAATGGTTTTGTTTTCATTAAGAAGTCCCAGCGTTTTGAAAAATAGAAAATTGCGAAACTGCAGAATCATTTTGACTTCTTCTTTTAGGGTTTAATCCTTTTTTTTTTAATTCACAAAAATCCCATATGCTTTGGTGAATTATTTTCGTATTCAAGAACACATTTTGCTTTTGATCATTTTTTGTGGGGGAGAACTCTACAACCTGAGAGTTACGTGTTATTGTGGAGGGAGTCTCTGTGAAGATTGGACTACGTGTCCATGTGGATTTGCTGCGTGTGGATTCATTGTTGAAGATAGAACTGCGTGTTCTTGTGGAGTAACTACGGTTTTTCCATTACTGACGATGCCAACCGACACCTGCGGGTATTCGTGTGTCACCCAATTTCATTGTAATCTGTGTAAGTTGTTATTTACAAATTATAGTGGAAAAAAAAGGTTTTTCCATGTGGGGATTTTTCCTGAAATTTGTGTTGCATGCTTTATTTATTTATGGGTTAACTCACGCACAAACGTAGTTGCATGTTTAGGGGCTGAATTAATTTGGTTTAAAAATAGACTCTAATAATAAGTGTGCCAAAGTAGAAATTTACGAATTTAATCAATTATCACACAGTCATACATTTTACAAATTGGTATCAGAGCAGGTTATGCTAATTTATCGCGTAATCCTATTTTTCGCAAAATTGTGTGATATTGATTTTTTTTGTGAAAAATCGCAACTTTTCCTATGGAGCACTTATATAATTGGATGCTTATTTTTTACGGGTCTAATTATGCCTACTGGAAAGCTCGTATGAAATTTATTTTAAAATCCATTAACGAGCGTGTTTGGTTGCTTTGTGAAAATGGGTGGAAACCTCCCACTGTCACCGTTGAAAATATCACCTCTTTAAAACTCGTGTCAGCCTAGACTGGAGATGATTTTAAAATGTCTAATTTTAATTCCGTGGTTTGAGTGCTATTTCTATATCCGTCACTCCCGATGAGTTCCGCTGAATTATGACGTGTACCACGTCTAAAGAGGCATGGGATGTACTCCAACTGACACATGAGGGTACGAACGCGGTTAAAAAATCAAAATTGCAAAAATTTGCCACCTAATTTGAGACCATTACTATGTTAAAGTCCAAAACTTTTGATGAATTTTATGCACATTTATCGGACATTGTCAACACTAGTTTTAATTTGGGTGAGGCTATTGATAACACGCATGTCGTTAAAAATATTTTGAGATCTCTCCCCAAATGCTTTATTCCTAAAGTCACTGTTTTGAACTCTTTGGGATTTTTAAATCACTTAAGTTGGAAGAACTTGTAGGATATCTTCAAACCAATGAGATTGACATGTTTCCTCAAACCATTAAGGCTAAGGATAAAGGCCTTGCTTTAAAGACTCATTTTAAGAAAAAGAAAGAAAACTATTGTTAGTTCGATTCTGAGGGAGATTTTGATTTTAATGATATGGCCTTATTTGCCAAAAAAATTAAAAAGTTTCTCAAAATTTGTAATGAAAATTCTTCCGATAAAAAGAAATTTTTTGAGAAAATTAAAAAGAAAGGAAATATCAAAGAAAACAGTGAGAATGAAAAAGAGAATGACTCGGATGAGGAGTGTGAGGAGGATTTTGAGAACATGACTTGTTTTGAATATGGGGGTAAGGGTAATAAGTCGTTTAAGTGCCCTACGTGGCTTAGAAAGGAAGGGAAGAAAGTAACCATGCCCGCTACACTTAGTGATAGTAGTGAAGGTGAGGGTGATGAGACTAGTGGTGAGAAGTTTGTTTCTTTTTTAGCAAGTCGTGTGAGCACACCCACTTTGTCACACAATAGTGCACACGAATACGATAGTGATGATTTTAGTGCTTCAAGTGAGGGAGAAAGCGAGAGTGAAAGTGGAGATGAAAGTGAGCTCCAAAAAGAATTTAGAGATTTGTACACCGAGACCTTAAAAACAAAGAAATATAATAGGGATTTAGGTCGTCGAGTGTTAGATTTGGAGAGAGAGAAGGAGGTTTTAAGAAAGGAAAAATATTATTTGACCGACACGGTGTCTAGTCTGATACGTGTATCCCAACTCGAGAGTGATCTCGAACGTGCCAGGGAGGTCAAAGTCAAGTTTCAGAACGCACCTAAGAAGGTTGAAAAGGTGGTTCTTAATTCTGATAAGGGTAGAATTGACGGGCTAGGAAAAGGTCATGACGGTGCTTCCACTTCTTTTGTCGTACCCGAGCCAATTCCCACTTTAGTGACAGATTCACATGGCCCAAAAATTAACCCACCTAGGCATCCGTTTTCCATTAGGAGAGCACATCCTAAATTTTTTTAGAGAGGTATTCCTAGGCCTATATATGTTTGTTACCATTGCAAGAGGATAGGACACCTCAAGGAATTTTGCTTTAAGTTGGGTTATGTGTCACGGTTTGCTACTACACGTGTTTCTGCTACACATGCACCCACACATGATACTTTACATGCTCCTGGAGACTACATGAGAGAGTTTGCACATTTAGGTGAGCAAGTTAAGTTTTTAGTCAAAACTTCACAAAATTTGATGGATGTTTTTTATAAATTGGCACCACCTTTGGAAATCCCCTCTACACCTAATGATTGAGGTTTGACTTATTTTCTAGCATAGGATGATTTTCATGATGACATTATTTTCCTATTTCTAGTATGTATCATTTTTGTATGTTTTACTTTTTTGGAAAATTTTTGAAAAATACAAAAAGATTTTATTTTTGATAAAATTTGTGAGCAAATCCAAAAAAAAATTATATTTTGTTTGCACCGTTTATGGATGGACACTTAGGATGACCGAGTCAAAACATCAATACGTTTTTCTTGTGACTATTTGATAGTATTTTGAGATAATATATCATGTCATCTTTGTGCTTTATAATGTGTGGAGTCATTAAGATGTAATTAAGTGTTACTTCCTACATGTTTGACTCATGATTTCCTTTATTGCACACATGCAAAAAAAAATTTGATTATTGTACTTGTCTTATCACATGTTGGTTGGGTGTTTCCACTTCAATCATGTCCTTAAAATGAACCAAGCGCGATAAAACTTGATAAGAAAGTTGTGCTTGTAAGAGCCGTTTCTGAGGTTGTGCACTTTATTTGAAAACGGGGAAGGGCTGTAAAAGGTTCATTAGGCCTTTGCGAATACTAAGCCATCGTTTAAATTGGACCTAAAAAATTGAGGAATTTTATTATCCCAGGTCCAAAGAGGTATAAAAGAGTCCGAAAAATTTAAAGGCAATAAAAAGAAATTCATGCCAAAAAGGGGCCATTAGGTTTTTGCACCAATTCTCCAATGTTTGAGAATTTAGATTTACCTCTAAAAGAAAATATGCATGAGGTAGTTTGAGTGGAGAATTAAAACGGGTTTGCAAGTCCTTGAAAGTCTTGAAAAAGCGCTACATAGTTTTGGACGCTATTGGTGTGGAAATCATTTAAACTTTGATTTGTTGATTTTTATAAGACGATGTCAACTAAATTCAATAATTTTTACACCTAAGGATACGTTTAATGTTCATTTGTTAGGGGTACATGTATTAATAGTGCACATATGATTTATTGAGTTTATTCACGTATCGAATATGTTCACACCCATTCATTCCATTTCCATGACTTGGTTGTTTTTAGTTAAATCCATGGTGTGATTTTTGGTATCTTATTTTAGTACGAAAAATTTGAAAAATCAAAAATAGTTTGTGAAAAGTTTTTAAGATACTTCTTTGCATGCTCATAGTTTGATCCTTGCTTGCTATGAATTTTTATCGTGACACTCCATGTTTTGATTTGTTCTTCTTATATGTCTATTTGGGGACATCATAAAAAGGGGGAGAAAGAATTATCATGTTATGGGGGAGTTTTTGCATTATGGAGGATATTTGATTATATTGATTGATTTATTCTTATATCATTTCAAACTTGTTGCGTCACGAAGGTTTTTGTTTTATCTCATATGTGTAGGTATAAGGACTGGAGAACATTATGTTGCACACCCTCGAGAGAAAATCTTTGAGATTTGATGAAGATTTTTGGAAGAAAATTTTGAGAACTTACAAATTTGTACCTTTTCAGTTTTGAGATTTATAGTAGGGTAGATTTGTATAGGCAATTTGGTATTTGATAATTCGGATGTTTTTATGTATGTACCGACATACACATGGGGGGAGATTTGTAATGACATATTTTATAAGTCCATTATCAATTAATTATGTCGTATGTTGTTACAACCGTCAAATAAGTTCAAGAGCAATCTATATCAAGACGGATCCGAATATATCAAGGTTATTCATCCAAAAGACTCTGCAAAATTTACTTTGGTAAGGTTATGTTTTAAATACCTTAACTTTGCACTTAGAGCTTTGGGATATTTTTTCAAAATAATTTTGAAGTGTTGGAGCGGACTTTTTTCGTCAAAATTTGGGAATGAGTAATTTTTCTAAGTCCTGTAGCGTGCCTCGATTTTGACGCCCAAGTCGTTTAAGCGATATCTCTCCTCGTTCGAGCGACATGGTGATGTCGCGTGATGTCGTTCAAGCGACATGTGTCCTTCGTTCGAGCGAGATCCCTATTTCGTTCGAGCAACTGAGGCGAGACATTTTTCTATAAATACTAATTAAATGGTTTCATTTTCATTAAGAAGTCCCAGCAGTTTGAAAGACAAAAAACTGCGAAACTGCAGAATCCTTTTGACTTCTTCTTTTAGGGTTTATTCCTTTTTTGTTTTCAATTCACAAAAATCCCCTATGCTTTGGTGAATTGTTTTGGTGTTCAAGAACACGCTTTGCTTTTGATCATTCTTTGTGGGGAGAACTCTACAACCGGAGAGTTGCATGTTATTGTGGACGGAGTCTTTGTGAAGATTGGAATGCGTGTCCATGTGGATTCGCTGCGTGTGGTTTCATTGCTGAAGATATAACTGCGTGTTTGTGTGGAGTAGCTGCGGTTTTTCCATTGCTGATGACGCCGACCGACACCTGCGGGTATTCGTGTGTCACCCTATTTCATTGTAATCTTTGTAAGTTGTTATTTACAAATTATAGTGAAATAAAAAGGTTTTGCCCTATGGGGATTTTTCCTGAAATTTGTGTTGCATGCTTTATTTATTTATGGGTTGAATCACGTACACACGTAGTTGCATGTTTAAGGGCTGGATTAATTTGGTTTAAAAATAGACTCTAATTACATAAGTGTGCCAAAGTAGAAATTTGTAAATTTAATCAAGTATCACATAGTGATGCGTTTTATATTTTGTAAGGAAAATTTTGAAAAATTCAAAAAAAGAAGTTTGGATCCTTGTGACACACTCCATTCTTATTGTTATGTTTCTTCTCATTGTCTATTTGGGGACATTATAAAAAGGGGGAGAACGAATTATGGGGGAGTAGTTGTAATTTAATGATTTGCCTATGCTTATTTGATTTTATCATTTATGCTTATCATTATGTTTCATCTGTTACGCATCACGGGTATTTGATACTTGACTCATGTGTGTAGGTTCAAATTAAGGATTAATTTTGCACACCCTGATGTTGATAAAGAAACGTTGGAGAATTGAAGCTTTGAAGATGTTGAAGATTTTTTAAGACATGTACTTTGATATTTCCATTTATGGGTTTGGGAGAATATTAGATTTTATGCCTTAGGATTGTTTTTGGGTTGCATAATTTGTATTTTTTTTATGTATGTACCGGCATAAACATAGGAGGAGATTTGTAAGGACGTGATATTATAAATGTCCGTCTAGAATCTAGGCATTTTGGTGTTATCCTAGATCACACCTATTATGTCGTATACCGTTACATTCGGAACGTACCAATTCGATCATACATGATGGACACTATCTGAATCCTTAGCATCACGCATCATAATCTCTCTCCCATTATCTTTAATGCATAACGTGCATCATTACCATTTCAATCGTGCTCCACGTAGTCTCATACCATGTTATGAAGAATGGAGAAGAAAACTATGAAGCGAACCGGTTCGCCTCTTACAAAGGCCGATCCGAACTGGTTCGATTTGTTAAAAGGCTTGTCCGTACTGGAAAAGTGAACCCATTCGCCTCTTGTAAAGGCCAAACCGAACTGGTTCGGTGCACTATTTTTTCTATAAATACCTATTTTGGGAGGGTTTTTAGATAAGACTTTGGAAGAACGTTATTTAGAGACGTATTACAACAAGTCTTCAATTTTTTAAATCCAAACCACCATGAGATTAACCAAAACATTCCAAGTCATATATGTGAATCATTATTAAACCACTTTTACTCATCATACCCATTCTCGAATTAATTCTTGTGGAGAATAAAGGTTGTCTCCATTGCTGATTCTTGGAGCTCTTGCAGGATCTCTTACTGACGACAACGAACCGAGGTATGCGGGTATTCGTCTGTCAAAATACGATGCATTTCTCTGTATATGTAAATTGAGGTTTACAATATATAGTGAAATAAATGGTTTTTCCCTTTGGGGGATTTTTCCTGAAATCGTGTTTGTGTTTGTCTGATTTGCATGATAGATAGTTTTTATTGCTTTTAATCACGATTAGATGCATGTTTAGGATTTAAGTAAAACTGGTGATAAAATTAGAATTTATTTAAATAAGTTTAGACATTTAACGGAAGTTCACTCTTAGGATCAGGTGTTGATTAAGGTGTCTCCCATGAAGGGAGTGATGAGATTTAGGAAGAAGGGGAAGTTGGATCCCCGATATTTGGGACCATTCCATATCCTTGAGAGGATTGGGCCTATAGCATACCAGTTGGGACTACCGTACCACCTACAGCGGATGCATGATGTCTTTCACATATTTGCATTGCGGAGGTGCCTTAGAGATGAGATAGCTTATAAGCATGTCGATATTGATGATATAGATATCCAGCCTCATGCTACCTACGAGGAGAGATCCATAGCCATTCTGGATTGAAGGAGCGCCAACTTATATCTAAGGTTGTTATGTTGGTACATGCCCATTGGGGACATCATAATGAGGACGAGTCGACTTAGGAGAGGGAGGATGATATGCGAGCAAAATATTCAGAACTCTTCTAACCAGGTACATTTCGAATTTCGAGGATGAAATTCCGTTATTGGGGGAGAGAATGTAATACCCCATATTCTTAGAATAAAATAAAACTATTTTTAGAATAAAATAAAATTCGTAGGAAATAAATTAAATCGATGAATTTAATTAATTAGGTTGTGAATTAATTAATTAATTAATAATAATTTCATGTTATGTGAGTTGGACATTACATGATATATAATTTTGGTAGAAAATAATTGCATGTGCATTGAATGATGGATATATGGTGTGCGAGAAAATGTAAAAATATACTTGTTGAACAAGAATATTCATGACACATTTTGGGAGGTTCTATGGGCTCGTTTTGGTGTTTTAGACCTTTAGAATTGGTCCCGGGGTTTATATATATATATATATATATATATATATATATATATATATATATATATATATATATATATATATATATCAGTTGGGAGGTTGTTGGGCTAGTTGGGATGTATATTTGGGTCCATTTGAGAGTCTAAAGTTTAGGCCTAAGGTCCAACTCAGGATTTGAGCCTTAACTACATTAATTAGAAGTTTAATAAGTCCCTATCATTTGTATCTAAGACCCTAAAACACATTTTGGGAGAGACAGTCAAGAACACTAGTAGGAGAACTAGGAGAGAAAGATCCAAGGAGGAATCCAAGAAGATACTAAAGAAATCTTTCAAGACTTAAGGCAAGAATTTTCTTGCTTATTTTATTTAGTCCAAATTGCTTCTTAATTCATCGTGTATTGAAATCCCAGTAGAAATTCTGGATTTAGGGTACTTTGATAATTTGATGATGATATTAAATGATAGTCTTGAAAATTTTGATTTTTGATGTTAAGGTAGAAAATCCAGGATTTAGGATGGTAGAATTTTAAGGGTTTATGTTAGTAAAACTCATGATTTGGACCTTTAGTGTAATGATTTTGATGACTTATATGTAAAAGGGTTAATACTTGTTTAAAGCCTAAGATTTTGATTTAATTTGGACACCTACATATAGTAGATGTTAGGAGATTAATGGACAAGAAATGAATGAACATGAACACCTTCATGATCCTAACTTTTGTGATTTGGGACTTAATCTGGGTTGAAAAATACGTAATAAACTACCATAAGATGATAAGCTAAGTCACGGGGACTATTATTAATGATTATCCCAAGGTTTAAGCCTTTGGAATTGGATTTGTATGGAAGAATGTAAATCCCAAAGTGAAACAAAAATACTAGGTTGCATGCAGCTAGCAAGGGAGAAGTTTACCCCTGGGCCGAACTGGTTCGGCTCTTGAGGGGTCAGGTTGTGGGGTCCGAGGTTGTGTCCGGGGTATTTTTAGAAGTCCATGCGAGTTGGTGGTACCGTTTATGGATAATCGTGAAATTTATTAAAAATGGAAATGGGATGTTACCAATAAAAAGGAAAGTTAAATTAACTAGATGGTTAATTATATTTTATAAAGAAAAGGAAGTTAATAATTTACGTGATGGTTAATTATTTACTAAGGATAATTATGGAATATCTTTACGGGACAACTATGGGGTAATTATTAGGATAATTACCTTTAAATATGGTAATAACTAACTATATCTTTTGTGGTCATACATATGTTCATGGAATATCCTATCGGTCGGGGTACGCGCCTTCGGGGCCGGAGCACACGTCGACACAGGTGGGCTAGGCATAGTGTAGATCATATTTAGGTACTACGTATTAGTACCACTTATGATAGATAAGTTTTGATGTTGGGGTCCATGTGTCACCGCTAGGTATAGGTCGTGCAATGGTTTAATGCGTAGGTACCGCCCCAACTGTATGTGTATTGTATTATTCGTGTTGGATAAGAGACTCCTCTGAACTTATCAATAGAGCATGAACGGGACACTATTGGTAGATGACTTAGTGTCGTATTTACGAGGACATATATATAATTAATGAAAATGAATGGAAGAATTCATTAATTCTAATGATGTAGACTATAAAACACATGCTGAATACTAGGTAGTATGTATGATGTTGATGTCATTATTTTATGGATAGTATGTCAGGGATAATTTGGGAAATAGTAACTTAAAGGTAGACAACTCTATTTCAGTGTGCTTATCTTGTTAAATGCATTCTTATAGTATCATTATCATTCATCAATCATCTATGTCGGGACTTGGGTGGTTATACGTGTAGCATTCCTTTTAGATAAAGGGTGAGATTTGTTGTGTATGTGAGAGACAATGGAAAATCTACTACACTTTGAATTAACTGTACTTTTTCACAATAAAATTAGTAAGTTAATTCTTGCACACTTTAGGGTGCTGACCCAAAATCATAAATGTTTTCTCCCCCGAGGTGCCCTTAGATAGGGAGATCATGATTGTGGATAGTTCAGCCTTCAGTCTCATTACGCATCAGACTTCTGCTCATTGATTCTATATTAGTTTGCTAATATATTTCAATTCTTTCATTTTTACATTTGGATTTTGTATGGGCATAAGCCCGAAGCCTATTTTATTTCTTTCTGGTTTGAGACACTTATGAGTATGTTGGGATTTATTCATATTATATGATTATTGGATTCTATTATTGCCTTGAATGGTAATTTAAATTCAGTTTCGATTTTAATTCTTGGCTTAAATAAATATTTTATTTAGTTTGATGCTAAAAATGATATGGATTGTATAACAAGTCCCATCTTCGACATATTGTGTCTGGCCAACCTTTACGTGAAAAAATGGGAGTTGTTACAGTTGGCATCATTCCAGAGTTTTGGGGGTCTATCGATCCGATTGTCGTGTTATAGTGGAGGCATGATGTTTAGAGGCACTTGCATCTATTAGAGTGCACGGTTATTCAAAGGTCTATGATTGCCATCTTCAAAGGGGGATGATTAGTATTGGTGGGAGTTTCTTACCACCGAAGAGGATAGGTCGTCGATGGCCATTGTTGACTTTTGGGTGAATTTTGAGGATAAATCTTTCCCTCCCACATAAAATATATATTTGGGAGCCCATTTTTATAGGCTTAATTAGGAGGACCATACAGTTGTTGAGTATAAGAGGGAGTTTAACTGCCTTGGGCACTTTACTCCGGATCTGATGGGATAGGAGGTTCGAAAGATAGATCAATTTATCTGGAGGTTGATTTGGAGGATCCGGTAAGTGTTAATGGGCAACTTGGCTTTCATTACTTACACCTAGGTAGTGGATGTTAGACTCCTATATTATCAGGATCATGGAGATTTTTAGAGAGAGACAGAGCCGGAGAAGGATAAAGTGGGATTCGACCAGGGGATGAAGACATTTGAGATGGGGGAGTGAGCCTGGGGGAAGGGAGTCTCACAAAAGCACCCTAGAGGTAGACCACCAAAGATATTTATAAGAGGTGATGATCAACACCGACAAGGCCACCCAAGAAGGGTTGGCAAGGCTAGTAGGGTCGGGGTCAGAAGTGTAGCACGATAGACCCAATGGGCAGGGGCAGGGGAAGCAGGCCCGCCCATTTCATGGATTTTGTTTTACTTCTGGGGAGAAATACCACTCCTTTAGGAGGTTCCCTAAGGGTTTCCAGGCTGAGCAGGGTCAGATTCGGCAGGGACAACCTTAGGGATATCCACGGGCTCTTCTAGTCCTGCAGCAGTGTCAGGCATTACCGCCAGTGCCACACCACCTGACATTACCTCCACCCAGAGATCAGGTGTAGGGATGCCCAAAGTTTCATTGTGGACATGTATTTAATGTCTATTAGGCAGACCAACCAACACAACCTCACTCTATCAAGGGTATATTTTATATTTACAATAGTTATTTATACACGAGTACTTTTTGACACGGGAGCGTCCCATTATTTTGCTAGTTGTGCCTTTGCCTCAACGTCGGGTATGTTAGAAATTATTCTCAATGTGTTTATGCACCTAGATACCCCAGTGGGTAAGGGTGTTGATGTTGTTCAATTCGATCAAGAAAGCAAGTGTCAAATTAAGATCCAACAACTCCGATTTATCTGAGTCTAACCTCGCCTCCCCATTTTTTTTATTAGTCTAATGAATAATACTTGCCAATTATAAGAAAATAGTTTCCATCGATACCTTTTGTAACAATGGCAGGCCTAAGATGGGCAACGCTGACTTCGTTTTTTAAACATGTACAAGTGAATGCCATTTTTTCTTAATCATTATGTAATTTTTTTATTTCTAAAGTATTTCGTAATCCATATTCATACTCATATTACCTTAAGTTGTATGAGTTTAAAAGTGCTTAAAATATCCTGAAGCCTTAATGCCAATGCATGACTGGAAAAATGACTTAATTGTGGGATTTAAAATGAGTTTATCTATTTTACTTGTATCCTGAGATTGAGTTTTGACTTGTAAAATAGTTTTTTGTTTATACACTTAGAGTTGTTTTTATATGAGAGCATTTGTGGAGATTAACAAGTTCCACTCAAAACTTCTCCTAATAAATAAAAGATGTATACATGTGTTTCCCAAAATATGACATTATATCGTGTCACTATAATTTAAATATGGGTGAGAACATCCAAATACATGACACAAAATATTGATCCAAAATTGCCACAATATGTTGAGTTCGTGTCGGTCCTTTTTTATACAAAATTATGTCGTGTTTGTGTCAAAATTATAAGTCGTGAAATCATGTCAATTTTGTCTTGTTGTGATAATCGTGTTTTTACTCGTGTTATCGTGCCTATATATGCAAGGGATGCCCAAAGTTTCATTGTGGACATGTATTTAATGTCTATTAGGCAGACCAACCAACACAACCTCACTCTATCAAGGGTATATTTTATATTTACAATAGTTATTTATACACGAGTACTTTTTGACACGGGAGCGTCCCATTATTTTGCTAGTTGTGCCTTTGCTTCAACGTCGAGTATGTTAGAAATTATTCTCAATGTGTTTATGCACCTGGATACCCCAGTGGGTAAGGGTGTTGATGTTGTTCAATTCGATCAAGAAAGCAAGTGTCAAATTAAGATCCAACAGCTCCGATTTATCTGAGTCTAACCTCGCCTCCCCATATTTTTTTATTAGTCTAATGAATAATACTTGCCAATTATAAGAAAATAGTTTCCATCGATACCTTTTGTAACAATGGCAGGCCTAAGATGGGCAACGCTGACTTCGTTCTTTAAACATGTACAAGTGAATGCCCTTTTTTCTTAATCATTATGTAATTTTTTTATTTCTAAAGTATTTCGTAATCCATATTCATACTCATATTACCTTAAGTTGTATGAGTTTAAAAGTGCTTAAACTATCCTGAAGCCTTAATGCCAATGCATGACTGGAAAAATGACTTAATTGTGGGGTTTAAAATGAGTTTATCTATTTTACTTGTATCCTTAGATTGAGTTTTGACTTGTAAAATAATTTTTTGTTTATACACTTAGAGTTGTTTTTATATGAGAGCATTTGTGGAGATTAACAAGTTCCACTCAAAACTTCTCCTAATAAATAAAAAATGTGTACATGTGTTTCCCAAAATATGACATTATATTGTGTCACTATAATTTAAATATGGGTGAGAACATCCAAAGACATGACACAAAATATTGATCCAAAATTGCCACAATATGTTGAGTTCGTGTCGGTCCTTTTTTATACAAAATTATGTCGTGTTTGTGTCAAAATTATAAGTCGTGAAATCATGTCAATTTTGTCTTGTTGTGATAATCGTGTTTTTACTCGTGTTATCGTGCCTATATATGCATTTATTTATGTTCAACTAAGTGTAAATTTTAAGAATCGTGTTAGTCGTGTCATTTCATGTTTTAAACGAGTTGTGTTCATGTCATTTACTATAACATGAATTCATAGTGTCGTATTTCGAAAACCTTTGTCGTGTTGCATTTTCCAAAACACGACTCAAAAATACGAATTGTTACGTTAAGTATATCGATTAACATGACACTAATATGCGTGTGATTGAATTATTAAAACACCTATGTTTGGTGAAAGGAAGATATAAAAATGAATGAATAAAAAGATGAAAAAAATAATTAAAAGTCGAAAGATTATTTTTCCTTTCTAGCTCCCTATATTGTGTATCACCCAAAGTGGGCAGAAAATAGAAGAAAATAAGAAAATATGAGCATTAAATAGTCTTCTGACCTTGTAGTAATATATTAATACATCCAAAACTAAAATATACATTTTTATTGAATTTAAGAATATATATCAAAACTAAAATATACATTTTTATTGAATTTAAGAATATATATCCAATAAAAATGTATATTTTAGTTTTTCTTGATTCCTACCAAACACAAAAGATGGCCTTAAAAAACAATCACCTTTCCTCCTTCCAACCATATCAAAATAAGATGAAGATGGTTTGTTTCTTTTTTTGTATAGAAAGTTAATTCAATTTTTCGTCCTTCCCATTAAAGGGATCATGTAAAGAAAGTTATCAACTTTCAATTTTCCTTTCTTCCTAATAAATGGATGATGAGTAGTCATTATTACCGATTTGGTTACCAAATGCTCCAACTAATTGAGAGAGTTACATTTTTAAAGTGAGTCAACTTAGGGAAGCTTCTTTGCCTACGTTAGATTGATAAAGAAAAGGTGAACTAAAAAATCACATACACTTTTTCTATACCATAAGATTTGATTGGTTAATTATGTTTAAAAAAATGTACTAGTCATAATTCGGGACAAATTGAGTATTACGGGTGTCAATTCTAACCAAGATACGAAATAGCACAAAATTAATTTAAATTTAACACGATAAGCCTTATTTACATAAAACATTTTATTATTGGTCATTTCAAAACAATTTGTTCTCAATAAGCCATCACACATGTATTAAATATTCACTATATATATTTTAATGAAACCTATTGAAGCCAAAATATATTTTTATTGGACGTGTTAAAGGAAACAAAAACCAATATAACATACTTGACTGCATAAATAGTAAAGAGAGCCAATTAATAAAAATTGCATGCACTTTTTTTCTATCGTGAGACTTTTTTATGTTTTTTATAATCTCAAACCTCCACATGAACGAGCTCTTTGAACTCCCTCGTACAAGCTAAATAGAAGGGACGATGTACAAGGGTCACCCTCACGCACGTCCCGCTTCAAATCAGGTGTTAAGGGAGAATTGAACCTGAACCGTGCGCCTAACCACACAATCCAAAGCTCGCCCTTACCGCTGAAGCAACCGGGGTGAATCTATCATAAAATTTAATTTGTTGATTATGTAAAAAAAATAAAGGAAAAGTGAGCTATTAATTTGAGACTTAATTCAGAATAAAGGGAGTATTATGGGTGTCAATTTTATACAATACACAATATTAATTTGAAATTAACACGATACGTCTTGTTCGTGTCGATTTTTTCTAGCATGAAATCTTGTCGTGTTCGTATTTAAAGTACGACTCGCATTATCATATCTTGTCGTGTATATATATACATATACTCGTATTTTCGTATACTAGTTGGTACATTGTCTAGTTTTAAAAAAAAATTGTGTTTGTATTAATTAAAATAAATTGGCAACCCATTACAAGATCCAACATTTCAATATAATACTCACAACAGAAGCTAATGAAAATGAAACAAAATAAAAAAGAAATCAACCACAGATTAAGATTCTAAAGGACACGATATTTATCAACAGAAATCCCGATAAAATTCCTAACGCAAATACAAATCATAAAACAACCCAAACAAAGAAACAGCCCTAACAAGGTGGAGGGGCTGCAAAACCCAAGAACGGCCTCCCAGAAGAAGAATAAAATTTGTTCCCATCATGGCTATAATGCAAAGTATTCTCCAGCTTGTGAAAACCATTCTTGAAAACTCCAAATCCGAACACTAGCCCGATGGCTATAACCACCAGCACCAAACACGTGCAGAGCATGCAAATTCTTCCCCCACAACACATCGTTTTTCTTCCTCTCTAGATCTGAAATAAAGTACAATTTATGAGCGTATCAAGAATTTTAATGTATATGTATATATATATATATATAAGAATGAAATTTGGTGAGGGGGTTGGGTTGGGACTTTACCTTTTTAGTATGGGATCCGAAACTAATATGTATGAGTCCTATTATATATAGGTGAAAGTTAGAGATGAGATTGAATTGGGACAAGGAGTCGAGTGTGGGTAGATGGGGAGGTTTTTTCGAACTGAAACTCTTTGAAGCGGTTACTCTACCCGTTGTTTATTCCTCGGACGAAATAAATCATCCGCATATAAACGCAACAAACAAAATCGTAGTTAGATATAGATCATTATTTATCAATATGTAAATTTAGTTACTAAAAAATTTAATAAAGTAAAAAAAACTAAAATAAACTTTTGAGTTTCATGACTGAATTGTTGAGGTACTTTTATATTACTCCATTTAAAATTATCTTCGATCTAAGAAGTGATATGAGATTGTTAGTCATACTTAGTGGTGTGACCCTCTTTCAACAACAATCAATCTCTATTTCTCTTCAAATCTCAAAGTACTAAACTATTCTCATTAAATTAATATTTTCTATTATACCCTTAATATTACTCTCACACATTCATTACATTAAAATCATTCTATGAATCTTAACTAGAGACGTTCTCTCTCCAAATCCATTCATCTAATAAAACGTCCAAATACATTCATCTTGAAACCCTAGAAATCAAAAGTCAGTTGTCCAAATTCCTTCGTTTTCCCATCAGATTTATATTTTACCATCAAAAGTACACATTTGTTAATTTCAAAGCAAATACATAATTTTTGTAATTATATTTATCTCATTCATGAATGTTGTCTCTCTTTTGTGCTCAAATTTTGTATTTCCAATTTTATTGTTGTTCTATTCATGTTTTATAATAATTCTAAATTCAATGTTAATTTCAGAAAAATTATATATATATTTTTAAGTTAAGGAATTACCAAATTCACACATTATTAGATTATTATTTTTTATGCATATGTATTTCTCTGTTGGACATGTTTGTATTCATATTTATTTCTTAAAGATTCTAAAAATTCTTAAAACACTCCAATTACTTTTTAAAATATAAACTTGCCCTTTGCTCTAAGCATCAAACAAATACTCTTTTTATTTGTTAATTTTTTTCAATAAAAAATAATATTTTAAACTATTTTTTAAAATATTTTTTATTTTTTAAAATAAAAAAATAATTGTTTTTTATAAAAAAAATGTTAAAAAAACTGTTATGATACTTTTATAGAAGTTTTTTTTAAGATAGATTTAAAAACTGATTTTTTTTCAAAAAAAATATTTTTTAACAGAAAATTGGGAAAAAAATGAACAAATAATTTTTTTTTTTTAAATTGAAAATTGTTTTTATAACCGAGCATGACTCAAATAAAAGCAACTCGACACAACACGACAATTTCTTTTTTAAACATGAACACGATCCTAATAAAAATGACATGATACAACATGAAATATTATTTTTTTCCAAAACACTAATACGACTCAAGTAAAAGTGTCACGAGACAATATATATTATTTTTTTAACCAAACACGAATCCAACCAGAATAAAAATGACACGACACACCTCAAAATCTTATTTTCACCTATAAAGGTAATATGATACAACACGAAATTTCATTTTTTACCAAATACTAACACAACCCACTTAAAATACAACATGACAAGTGGATTGTGTTTGCATTTCGTAAAATAAGGGATTTTGTATCGTGTCATGTCACTTTCATGTGTCATATTCATTTTACGTAAAATTAAAATTTTGAGGTGTGTCGTGCCATGTCGTGTCAATTTTATTTGGGTCGCATATTATAAAATATTTTTAATAAAATATACAAAAAAAATAGTTTTAAATAATTTTTTAAGTGCCGAAAGATTTTATTTAAAAAAAATTATGATTATAATAGTTACTGTTTTGGAACTACTGACTTTTTATTGTTATAAAACAATTTTTGTAACTATTAGAATTTTTGTTACAATTTTCGTAACTATTAGAATTTTTGAGACAATTTTCTTAAAACACTCCCATGCTTGGATTTTACTTAAAACAATTTTTTTAAATAAAATCTTTAGGCACTTAAAAAACTATTTAAAACTATTTTTTTGTACATTTTATTTAAAATATTTTATAATACTGCTTATACATACCGCTAGAACGTACCAACATACTAAAAAAATGGTCATCGTCGGCGGTATGTATAGGTGGTTGGACCGCCTATGCATATCGCTGGCGCGGACCATTTTTTAAATAGTAAAAAAATTATTTTTGAAATAATAAATAATGGTCCTCGCCACCGGTATAAAAAAATACGACTCCATGTCACGTCGCATTTTATTTGGGTTGTGATCGTGTTACTTAAAAAATATAAAAAACAATTTTCAATATAAAGAACAGTTTTTTTATTTGTTAATTTTTTTCCCAATTTTATGTAAAAAATATTTTTTTTGAAAAAGAAAAAGGTTTTAAATCTATCTAAAAAAAATTAAACTATCATAATAGCTTTTTAAATAAAAAAAAAAAGGTCTTTAAAACTATCATAACAATTTTGATAAAAAAAACATTTATTTTTTAATTTTAAAAAATACAAAAATATTTTTAAAAAGAGTTACTATTCTTTATTGAAAAAAATAACAAATAAAAAAGTATTAGCCGAATATATGTTTTTTTAACCTAAATTTTTCAAACTATTTTCATTATCTCATAATTGTTGGATTCATATATATGGGAGACTAGATGGATATGTATATAGAGAGAATGGGAATGGGTTTGTCATTGGTTTTATAGATTGTGACGTAAATTGTTGAGTATAATGAAGATGGTGGCACATATTGTCCCATTTATTTAGTCCTGGAAATTTAGCACTTGGCAAAATACTATCGTATTTCGCCTACATCGGAGAGAAGATTTTTTTCCCACGTGATTAGTGTATGGTACATCTGATTGGTAAGTTATAAAAATGGTGAATAACATTTTAATTTTTATGGTAGTAAGAAAAAGAAACAAGTGGTTAGGTACCCAATTAATAAAGTCAATTATGAGAATCATATTTCTTTGGTACGGTAGAAAAGTAGATCAATATCAAGTTGAAAGGGTTAGAAAACAATCCACCAAGGAAAATAATGCGATCGGTGGTTTCGACTGTAATATTTGCCTAGACATGGTTCAAGACCCTGTAACCACCTCTATTGCTTCCCCTGTATTTATAAATAGATTCATTACCCAAGTGTATCTGCTGAAATCCAAGATCACTAACAGCCTCAATGCCCTGTGTGCAAGGCTGAAATTACCGAATAAACCTTAGTACCACTCTACGACCACAGTCAAATAGAAAAAGCATCCGAAGACAAAGCCCCACACGTGGATTTAGTCATACCACGAAGGCCTTCGAGTCCTAAATAGGATTTAGTCATCAGTCAATATCGCCCACATGCATGATAGGCTCGCAATAGCAGCAGCTGCTGCTGTTGCTTACAGATACCTGTCAGTTGGCTGGCACAAAGGAGTAAGCACTGATGAATGACTAAGAAAGAATAGGAATATCTTGTATAGTTTACAGGTTAATGGAGGTTTGGTTTTGGGGGTAATGATTGATGCTTCGTACTAGGTACTTTATGTTATATTCTAACAAAACAGATTCTACATACTATGTTGCAAGTATTTTTATTATCCTTCACAGATTTGCAGTGGAAGATTAATATCTGGAAACGGCCACACATCCAACGCACGTGGGCACAACTACTGTTCTAAAAGGCGCGATGCGTGATCGATGCGTGGAGGTCAAGCATCAAGCATTAGGAGCATATGCGCGCCTATGCGAAGCATATGCGTGAAAAAGCATTTTGCCTTTTTTAATTATACCCAGGCTTGTAAAATAATAAAAGCAGAAGTATAAGCATAACTTACATAAAAACATAAATTATACACATTTCTTCAGCATAAAAAATAAATATACACTGCATAAGAAATAAATATACAATGCATAAGAGAAAAATGAGGGCAAGGAATATACACTGTCTTCAGCATAAATATACACTGTCTTCAGCATAAATTATACATATTTCTTCAGCATAAAAAATAAATATACACTGCATAAGAGGAAAATGAGAACACATTTACTCTGTAGACATTTCTACACTGCATGGGAGGAAATTGAGAATACACAAACATTTTTTAACTGTTGTTTACACACAAACATTTCTTAACTGCATAATATGAAAAAGAATGACATTTTTTTAACTGTTATTCACATTTCAAAACTTGTTTTGATCTTCATGGATCAAAAAATTACTTGTTTTCGGTAAAAAATAATAAATAAGAAAGAAATATGAAATAAAATGAAAGAAATAAGAAAAAAAACAGACATTTACTTGTTTTGGGGTGAAAGCCGTCGGTTTTTGTTCCTAAAAGCAGAGAACGAAGGCCGGAGGTGTTTGTTTGTAAAAGAAGAGATCGTTTGGAGCTTCTCGTATGTAAAAGCAGAGATCGGCCACAGTCTAGGGTTTTTTGAGAATGTTTTTTTGCTTTGGTTATGTGTTTTTTTTTATCGGCCAGAGTCTAGGGCTTTTGTTTGATAAAAAAAGAAGATAGGGGTTTTTGTTTTTTGATCTGGGCTTCAGCATATAAATATTAGATCCATATTTGGTTTTTTGATCTGGGCACCATTTTGACCGGGGCACCATTTTAAAAAAATTATAATTTTTTTTTTGAAAACACATAAAACGACGTAGTTTTGCTTTTTTTTAAACGCATTATGCGCGCGTATTCACGCATTACAACCGTTGACCGCCTTAAAATCGTTGACCCCGCATTTATCCACGCATACCCCTAATGCGTTGCGTTTCTAAAAGGCATCACGCATATGCACGCATTTGCGCGCTTTTTAGAACACTGACAACAATACTTCATTCAAGCTTTCCTTTAGGCATAATTTGTGCCATAAAAAACAAGTACTCTATTGTATAAATTATCCATATAACCACAAAATAAAGATCTTACAATAAATTAGTGTAAACGACTCTGATACCAATTTAAAAATGCAAGTAGGTAGGTTATATGAATACTTTGTATAGTAGGTCACACACATAAGCAAAAAATTCTTTTTTTACCAAATTTTATCTTAATTGATTTTACATGAGCATGTAAGATAATTTCAAATCCAATTACAAAAATCAAAGCAGGAAGAAGACAAGGAAAAATTCCTTTCTGGAAAAATCTATATTTCAGCACTGGATTTGAACCAAACAAACATATACAACTTACAAACCAACTTAAATATCCACTAAGCTTATGAAGTAAACTCTTCAAGTCTTCCACAGGAAATGGCACAACCCGGCATCGTCCCACAATAATCAACTCTTGTCTTGGTATCCACCGATCTGCCTCAGGAATCGATATTCCTTTCTTCTTCAGTCGTAGATAATTAACTCGACAAAGTCAACAATAAAGAGTCCACTTTACAACGGTTTTAATATGGATGCGTTCTCCTACGGTTAGAAAAAAAACTCAGCAAATCAATGAGTTGATTTTATTTGAAAAAGAAAAGTGTTACACAAACTAGGGTTTTCAGACTTTTGGGACAGGTATGAAAAATCAATTCTCGCCAAATATCTTAAATGCACATCCATTTATCGTGTAAAACAAAAAAAAATTGAAAATTTTTAAACTTTTTCTAAAAGAAAAAAAAAATTTAATTTTTTAAAAAAATATAAACATAGAAATGCAATCTAGTAATAGGGACAAAAGATAATATGATAATCATCGTATATTATATGCACGTCTTAACATCAGTCACTAGTCCAGGAGGTGTTCTCAAAAGGAGTAGACATCCTTTTATATTTCTCCAATAAACATTGAGAAGTCTTGACTAAAAATTTCACTTTCTCTCGAAGACTATCAAAATCTTTATGGTGATATGTGGGAGCATGTGTGTGAACATGTGTGTGAGAAACTCGCCCTAGCTTAAAATCAAATTCTCAAAGGTGACCTCTTTGCTTGAAATGGGAACAAAAATAGACTTGTTTGGGTTTATCTTGATTAAAACACCTAGGATGAGGAGGTCCATAAGGATCCATCATAAACTAGGGAACCAGTTTGGGTACAGTATTAGAAGTGAATACACCATCGTAACCCATTCACTGACTCTCCTTAAAACCTAGCATATGACTGAGGAACATCTTTTCAACCTTATTAGATATGTCATCTAAAGTGACCTTAACCATCCTAAAATTTTTTAGCGGGGCTTAAGCTTTTAACGAATCTCCAATGAAGCTTGAAGATCTCTCGTAAGAATAGCCACTTTGTTAATCATATTGGTATTTTCCCTACTGTTGATGCAAAAAACTAGACGATGATAATTAATTGATAAAAGATAAATAAAAATAAGAGACAAGAGATTTTTAAAGTGGTTCGTCTTAAGGAAAGAGCCTACGTCTACTGTTGTGTATTACCTTGAGATTATTCAATTGCCTCTCTATCGTGCCCCTTTGTTTGTGGGGTTTACAATGTATTTATAGTCCTCAGGGGGTGTACAAAAGATGGAATATCAAGAGATGGAATGTCTTTATATTGTAGACATTTACATCTATACAATCATTAATAGATACAACTGTTGGTGTTTGCCTATCACATTGGTCGGCATTCTTTGAGTTTGTCGGTATTCCAAGAGTTGGTCGGTATTTCATCCTTAATGAGTAGGATTAATCGCCCACTGTATAACATGTGTCGGTATCTGAATGGTCGATAATTTTTGGTATCAAAAAAATCCCCCAATGTTTCATGCTTGAAGCTTTTACAAGAGTATGAAGCATTTTGGCTCTTAAAGTTACTCGTGCGACAATTTTAGGCCTGGTCGGTTTCTGACTTCCCATACTTGTAAAATTTTAATGGTTTAATTATGGGGATATAATGCGCGTGGTATTTTTGAAATTATCCACCACTTTAACGAATCGTTTTGGGGAAAATTTCTCTATTCTGCCTTCTAGTCGCCACCAGTTCAATCGACGCTGCCTTTTAATCATTACTTTTTCAGTTTTCAAGGCGGCCTATAAGAGCGAGAAAAGACACAAACTTTTGCCATCTCAAATACTCTGAATGTTTATGGGCTATAGTGTCTTCAAGCTTTCTTTTTCTTTCTCGGACGATAGTTTTTTGTTCTTTAGTTCTTGTTGAATCCTTAATTCCTGTAAGAATTATTTCTTTTCTCTTATATTCTTTATCATGATTTATTCTGTTGATTCTCTTGATGAATTTAGAAATGAATTTAAAATTTCCTCTTGGGTTTTTTTGGAACACGCTATTTTACCTGCTGATTTTTTCTCACTTGCTGAGGGTCACTGGTTTCCATCTATTTTTATACCTGGATGTGGGTTTTCCTTTCCTCCCAACCCACTGCGTCTTGAGTTTTGTTAACATTTTGACGTTGTCCCTGCTAGGGTAGCCCCCAATACTTGGAGGGTTGTAAATGGAGTATATAGGTTGAATCAAATCCATAGAACCCATCTAGGGATTCCAGAGATAATGTTTTGTTATAAGTGGTTGACTAGTGACACCACTTTTTACTTAAAAACTAGGGTCGTAAATAAAGCGTTAGTAATTAACCTTCGAGACTCCAATAGGGATTATTTTGAGCATGGGGTTGTTGTAAAAAACTGGCAATATGCCCCTTTGACTGGAAATGTTGTGTTTCAGGGGCCTTGGTGCCCTCCTTTTGGCAATGGGATAGGTTATTCCTCATTTAACTATTTTACCTTGTACATATCTTGTTTAAATGTTACATTAATTGTTGCTCTATGACTTCTTATTGCAGTTGATCAGAAGAGAAGGTTCCCAAAGGAAAGTAAGGTGAATTTGAGGGAGTTGAAGTTTATTTAGGGACTTCATCAAAAGATTGGCAAGGAACACATTATGTCTACATCTTATTTACTGCAGTACAAGAACACAATCACTTCCTTCATTGCTCGTCCTACTCCTTCCCCTGTAATTGACCTTGAACAATAATCTCCTTCCAAATCCTCAGCCACTGCATCTGGCAGTGGTGAACATGCTGCCCTTTCACTTTCCTCCTTAGATTCCAATTTGCCCCTTGCTTTATCCATGGGGAAGAGGAAGATTCCCAACATTTATGGCGATATTTCGGTCAATCTCCCTTCCAAATGAGATGATAGAGGGGTGAAAAATAAAAATGAGCTTAGGAAGAAGCCCCCAACCAAGTAAACTGAAGAGAGTTCCCTAACCAGAATAAATAAAGGGTTGCCCTCTAAGTTAGCAAAAGGTTTTTTTGCTCATCCCGACCAACGTGAGTTGGTCAACATATCTTCTTCTGCCTTTTCAGTGGTCCTTGGCCCTGGAATGGCAAAATAATTAATAAAGTATGGGACTTTGTTAGACCACAGGAGTGATGTTGTTGCATTACCTCACTCCAAGAGTTTTGACAAGGCTGCTTAAAGCCTTGTTATGGTATATTCCTTTTACCATATTTAATTACTATCTCTTGACTTGTTCTTCACAATATTGACCTTCTTTATTGTCCTTGTGCAGTCCCTCATTGACTTCAATAATACGTTGGAGAAAGATGAGGATTTGAGGACTTCTTCCTCTCGTGAAGTTGAGAAAGCTTTCAACGAGTTAAAGAAGTCTTTTCTTGAATCCCAATAAGCCTTGGCTAATGAGCAAAAAAAATGGGAGGGTAGGATAAAAGCTGCTAAAGAAGCTGTTGAGACTGCTCGGGGTCTGGCTGACAAATTGCATAAGGACTTAGATGCTGAGAAAGTCAAGTCTGCCCAGCTTCAGAAGGACTTAGATGCTGAGAAGGTGAAGAGAGATAAGGACAGAAAGGCTGGCTTCAACAAATACTGGGATAAGGCCTTTGGTGTAGCTTCTTCACAAATTGAGTTTACAAGGAAAAAGTGATTCAAGGATGGTTGGTCAGCTGCTATGGTGGAGGTCGACATGATCCTAATACCCCTCCAAATCTAGATGAGGAGGTTGATAATAGGGGTTCCTATAAATCTTTGATAATGATGGAGTCTGTCAATCAATATCAGGTTGTTGACTCTACTGTACCTTCCAAAGTTAATCCTCATCCTCCCTTAGCTCCTCCTTATTCAGTTAATCCTGAGGCGGATAAGAAGAAGGTGTAAAATCAAGCAGTTTTGGTTTTCTTTTTCAATAGTTTTACCTTTTTCTTTTTTGAAGATGTTTCTGTATTTCCCTTTCAATTAATGAAAACAGATATATTTTTATTCCTTTGCTTTTGTTTTTTTAATACTCTGCAACTTGTTGATTGATGACTTTGTTTTTCTAAATAGTTTATGGATAAACTGGAATACTTCTCATCTACTGACTCCAAGCTACTCCAAAAGTGTAATGAACTTTTCAAAGCTGGTCACTTATCTCTGACTGAAGCCGACTCATTAGGCTCAAATTCTTTCGAATTTATCCCTGTAATTTAGAGACTTTTATTATCTCGAGTAACATAAAATGAGTGTAATTATCGCAGTTATTTGATACTAACTCACTCTAACAAGTACATCTAGTTTCGCATATTTCTCCTAGGTTTTGCAGGTATTTGAATCATTGAGGAAGAAAGAAACTGTAAAAACAATGAACAAAGTCAAAGAAGGAAAGTCAAAGGGAAATTTCGTAAATTTGTAGCCTTCGTCCAGAGTTAAATCCAACTAGAGATTTAAAGATAATTCAAGTTCAAGAACTTTGGAAGAAACGGGAAATTAATCCGAGCAACGGTAAAAAAAGTTACAAAGATTTGAAGTTGATAAGGAATAAGAAAAATATCCCTGAATAAAAAAGGCAGGAGGTCCGGACCGCCCACAAAAAGGTTCGGACCAGGTTCTAAGCGAGTTCTGTAGAAAAAGGCAGGCGATCCACACCGTTTTTCCAAAAAGGATCCAGACCGCATGGCTAGAAAGTTTTGAATAAAAAAGGGGTGCGATTCGGACCTTTTTCCAAAAAAGGATCCGGACCGCCTTAAGCTAAGGAACCCTGTTTAAAATAAGGGATCAATTCAAACCACCTCCCCCGATGGGTCTGGACGGCATTGGATTTCAACGAATTTTTATGTTCTCTCTCAGAGTTTTATGTGGGTCAAACTCTTATAAATTTCGAAGATATTTATTGAGATTAGTTACACAATAATAAGGGGTCAATTTTTTAGGTTAGCTAATTAGGAGTAGAGGGTTTTTGTAGTCAGAAACCCTAGTTTTTCAAGAAGAAAATTTTGATGTAAGGATGTGAATGTAATTTCTGCAATTCAAGTAACATCTTTCCTTTAATTTTCAATTGCTAATTAGTTTAATTGTTGGTCTGAATCTGCAATTTTCTTTTCATTTAGTTTCTTTAGATTTAATGTTATATTTCTTAAAAACTATGTTTTTCTCTAGGTTAATTATGTCTAGCTAATTTTCTAAGGGATGGGGTGCATGAACCCCACCCGATGTAATTCACCATAATGGGAAATAGACTTTCGAATTAAAATATTAGATGAATCATGTTGCGTAACTATTGCAACCGTCGTAGGACTTTTGACCTCGTTTTCCCTAGGTAATCGGGATGCTTAAGAGTGTGACGAGCGTATCGATTACTACGACGTCGCTTTGTTCTTTCCTTTGATTTCATATTGTGCGGGCTACGATCCCTCATATATGGAATGCTTAGGATTAATAAAAACTGGGTTCATTTGAAATCTTAATTCCTAATCTAGTATCATATGAAGTGAATTACTACGGTGTGGGGGGATTATAATCCAACCTCTTGTTCTCATCTCATAGTTAAATCCTTGATCCAATTATCATCAGCATTTAGTTCAATTAACATAGTTGCATATTGTTAGTTCTTAGTTTCATTAGTAGTTACTCTAAAATTTGCATCTAGTTGTAGTTGTTTCATCCCCCAAATGATCTTTTCGTTTCTTTTAGAGTAAAAGCTAGGATCTCTTCATCTTTCCAACATCGTCATGAATTAGTTCGTCCTTTTTCCCTGAGGATCGATACCTGACTTATTGGGATATTACTTGAGTGACAGTCGTGCACTTGAGCCTACATAGCACGCACACTAGACACATTTCTGCAACGCTTATAAAAATGTCAGTATATAGTGTATATGCCAACGTTTATTTAACAACGTGGGATATTTTTTGACATTTTATAATAGTGTCGTAATATTATTGACGTTTTAATAAAAGCGTCGAAAAATAACGACATTTTTTTACAAAAACGTGGGTTATTTCCCCACGTTTTGGAATAAAAACGTCGGGTTATAATTTTTCGTTTCCCTTCAAAAAAATAATCACTACTTTCCCTCTTCACAAAACTTATGTTCTATTATGGATAAAACAAAATTATACGCTGAAGCGCTTATACATTTGACTCACTTGAGTCTATATTGTATAAGTGCTCATCTAGTTTGGAAATTGTGACAAAATTGTGTCTACCTAGAAACCAAAGAGCCTCAGAAGTTGGATTGCCTATTCATATCTCTTTCTTGTTATGATCAAGAGACTATTGCCAACACTCACACACTTAGAATTCGTCTTTTGCACATCATATTGCATTAGTATGTGTGTACATGTGTTGAGTGTGTTTAAATCCCTAAGTTTGATTTTTAATAATTTTTTGGGATTTTTTAAACATTTTTAAATCATGTTTTTAATAATTAAAACTTGTTTTAAATGTTTTGGGGTCAATCTCCAAATATGAATTGTTGTATTTTATGGCCTAATGTTACCTTGGGTAGAATCCGAAAGTGGCAGAGACTTCAGGGTGTCCTTTGTAATTAGTTTTGACGCGCGTTTAACATCCCATATCTGGCCAACACCTGTCTGCCTCTGATTGGTTAGATTTGTGTTTCTTTACAGAGACAACAGACGCGTGTGTTATCAGCCCTTGGATCATTTCTTATCAATGGTCTGCATGTTGCCTTGATGGATCCCCGTGTATCTTTTTAAGCCAATCAGCGCCCGTTTAAGCACCACCTGGTGTGAGCCCTTAGATTCAAGTCAATCTAAATTGACTCGATCTCAGCCCTTGGTTTGGATCAGATAGCTCGAACCTTCCTCTCTCCCTATAAAAAGGGACCTTCTCTCAGACTTCGAAGATTTTTGCCATTTCATTTCCTTTGAGAAATTAAGAGCGTAGAGAGAGAAGAGAGAAGAGAGAAACCAGAGAGAGAAGAAAGTTAGAAACCCTAACTTCGTCCAAATCCTCTTCAAACCTAACCCAAACACTTCTTCAAAACACCATAACCAAAAACACCATCCTGTGTGTTCTTGAGTGTTTGAAAGTTTGAGCTGAGTTATTTTTGTTGCTGTAACCTTGTGTTCGTGAGATCTTATTTCCAACTTAGACTTCTACTTAGATCTAGTTTCTGTTTCCATAGAAATCTCAGATCTGAGTTATTCATGTTACATTACACTTAGTTTCTTTTTATTTCTCATCTTGAGAAATATATTGTTGATTGTTTTCTCTAAAACGTTTTCTTCCTTAAAATCAACAATAAATGCTTTTTGTTTCTTGTTCTTGTAAAACTAAACCTTTGACCTCGTTTGGAATCTCACTTGGAGGTTTTCAATCTCAAAAAGCTTTTGTTTTAAATTCTGAGATTGATTAAGACCTTGTCTGTCTTCCTAGCAAGGTATCCATGGATTCTGGGATAGTTTGAAAGGTCAAAAAGGTTCAAAGTTTTCTAAGAAGAAAGAAAAAGAAAAGATCATAGCATATAGTGTAAACTGTAATTTGTTAGGACTGTTTGTACTTAATAAGTGTGTGTGTGTGCATGCATGTGTTAGAGAGCACCTTCACAAAGACTTACACCCTACAACACGAAAAGTGTTGGTGATAAGATCTTGGGAACATAAGTCGACGTAAAGTGCTGGAACAAATCAAAAGTTGACAAACTGGGAGAACTACATCTACAATCAGAACTGCAGAGAAGTTTAAGGACACCAGAGGGTACATTCCTAAACTTATATAGGTCTGAGTTTTTTGCATGTTAGTTATATAGTTTGTAACTCATATATTTGTTTTGGTGGATTTTTCTTTTTACTCCGTAGAGGGAGTCGTGGATGTTTCCTCAATTGGTGAGGTTTTACCACGTAAAAAATTGTGAACAAAAGCCTTCTACATTTTCTCATCTCATTCTTGGTTGTGCTGTGTTTAAAACTGGTTTAAATTATTTTTTAAACTTGTTGCTTAAATCTTGAACAAATCTCGTACATACTATTTTACTAAACACATCATGTGATTAATCCTTTTTTATTTAAGAAAAGAGTTTCTTTAAAAAACAACTCGGAGTTACTTAAATAGTTTATTTTCATAAACGGCTTTAGTAACGCATTTTTCAATTGGTATCAGAGCTTTGTAAACTGCTTTTAAAAGATCCTGTGTTTCTGAAATTGTTTTCTGAAAATCAAAGATGGATGAGAAAAATGAAAGATTTGGTAACTTGACCAGACCTCCAATCTTTGATGGTACCAATTTTGCTTACTGGAAAGTAAGGATGATTGCTTTCATTCAAGGAAATTTGGGAGATGATGTCTGGGACATTGTTGAAAATGGTTATACTTTTCCTACTAAACCAGCCAACGAAGGAAGTAATGAGAGGGTTAAGAAAGCTCTAAGTGAGTTCACTCAAGAAGAAAAACAAGTTTCTCGAAATAATAATAAAGGAAAGAATGCTATATTTATGTCTATAAATGAACATGAGTTCAAAAGAATATCATCCTGTACCACTTCTAAGGAAGCTTGGGACACCTTAGTCACTGCTCATGAAGGAGACACTAGAGTTAAGGCTGCTAAAACACAAATGCTTATCCAGCAGTATAAGTCCTTAATTATATACTTCCTAGACAGCCAGATAAAAACTCTAACTATAGAAAGAGAAAGACCAAACCTAAAAGAACATTTCCTAGAAGGAATCCTAAGAACTTTTCTAAATTAAATGCTCAAGTCTTTCACAAAACTCAAAATCATGCGCAAAATATTTTTCAGCAAAAATCTAATGCTCGCAAATTCTATGAGTTGAGAGCTAATAAGCGCAAGATGAAAACTAGAGCAATTTGGATTAGAAAAGATGATCTATTACCTCAGATGAAGTGTAATATTGTTGTTACTGCTTTAAAAGCCGAACACACATCATCTGGTTGGTATTTAGACTCTGGATGTTCTAAGCATATGACAGGAGATGAAACTAAACTTTTAAACAAAACCAGATATGCTGGTGGTAAAGTCATTTTTGGTGATGGAGCTTCATCTCAAATCATAGGCAAAGGAACTCTCCAAGAAGATGGGCTTCCTATTCTTAAAGATGTTCTTCTAGTTAAAGGTCTAAAGGCCAACTTACTTAGCATTTCGTAATTTTGTGACTTAGATCATACTGTTACCTTTTCAAAGAACAATTGCAAGATTTTAAATGAAAATGGTGAATGCATAATTAGTGGATTCAGAACTCCTGATAACTGTTACACTGTCAAGAACAATTCTGAAACTTGTAATGTTGCCAAAATGGATGACAACGAGATATGGCATAACAGAATGGGTCACATAAATTACGATAATCTTAGTAAATTGTCTACTCAAGACATAGTAAGAGGAATTCCAAAAATTAAACCCATTCATAATATTTTTTGTGGTTCCTGTCAAGAAGGTAAAATTGTTAAGTCCCCTCATAAGAAAGTCAAAGACATTCTCACCTCTAATCCCTTAGAACTCATCCATATGGACCTAATGGGTCCCTCCCAAACTGTTAGTCTTTGTGGACACAGTTACATCCTAGTTATGGTTGATGACTTCACTAGATTTACCTGGGTTGCCTTCTTAAAACAAAAGTCTGAAACATTTCAAACTTTCCTAAAAATTCTTCTTAGGATCGAAAATGAGAAGGATATTCAAGTGAATAGAATTCGTAGTGATAGAGGTGGTGAATTCAAAGACACTGGTATTGTAGAATACTGTGAGTATAATGGTTACAAACACGAGATTAGTGCTCCTAAGACTCCTCAACAAAATGGAATCGCCGAGAGAAAGAATCGTACCTTGCAAGAGATGGCACGTGTCATGTTACATGCCAAGAATTTACCTAAATATTTTTAGGTAGAATCTATTCGTACTGCGTGTCATATCATTAATAGGGTCTATCTTAGAAAGAATTCCAAACAAACCCCTTATGAACTTTGGTACAATAAGAAGCCTAATCTCAAATACCTTAGAACCTTTGGCAGTACTTGTTATGTATGCCAAGATAGGGAACACTTATCTAAATTTGAGAGCCGGGGAGATAAAGCCATATTTTTAGGATACTCGCCTAACAGCAGAGCTTATCGAGTGTATAATCTTCGTACTAAAACCATGATGGAATCCATAAATGTAATTGTTAGTGACACTGCTGTAGAAAGCAAGACAGGTGAATTACCTATTGAAGAAGAGTCTTCAAATATTTTAGAAAATGACCCTTCTGAAATAGATAATTCATTACCTATTGAAACACCTGTAGTACCTAACTGGGTTTCTAAAGATCATCCCATAAACAACATAGTTGGCAACCCTAGTGAGCTAGTAAGTACAAGATCCCAACTTAGAAATTATGCACATTATGCATGTTTTGTTTCCCTTGTGGAACCAAAGAATGTAAATGAGGCATTGAATGACTCTCACTGGATTTCTGCTATGCAGGATGAACTTTTACAATTTGTCATTCATGATGTATGGTATCTTGTTCCACGTCCTGATCACAAAAAGGTTGTTGGTACTCGTTGGATTTTTAAAAATAAAACTGATGAAAATGGGATAATAATTAGAAATAAAGCTAGATTAGTTGCTTAAGGATACTCCCAAATAGAAGGAATTGATTTTAACGAGACCTTTGCCCCTGTTACTCGTTTAGAATCAGTTCGTCTGCTTTTCACTATAGCTTGTCACATGCGTTTTACATTATATCAAATGGATGTCAAATCTGCGTTCCTTAATGGAATACTGGCCGATGAAACCTATGTAGAACAACCTAAAGGGTTCATTGACCCTAAATATCCTAATCATGTATTTCGTCTGAAAAGGGCTTTATATGGCCTTAAACAAGCTCCTAGAGCTTGGTATGAGCGACTTTCCAACTTTCTTTTGGATAAAGGTTTTAAAAGAGGTGGAAATGACCAAACTTTATTTGTAAAACATTTTGACAAACACATTACGATTGCTCAAGTTTATGTAGACGATATTATATTTGGATCAACTTCTTCCTCAGAAGTAAAATCCTTTTCTGAAATTATGAGTAAGGAATTTCAGATGTCCCTTATGGGGGAGTTACAGTTCTTCCTAGGTCTCCAAGTCAAACAAAATCCAGAAGGATTATTTGTTTCTCAATCTAAGTACGCTTTAGATATCGTTAAGAAATTCGGCCTTGAGAGTGCTAAAAATGCCAAAACGCCCATGAGTACTACGCTAAAATTTTTTAAAGATGAAAATGGACCATCTGTAGATCCTACTCTATATCGTAGTATGATAGGCACTTTACTATATCTTACTGCCTCGCGTCCTGATATTATGTATGCTCTGTGTGTATGTGCTCGATATCAAAGTAATCCTAAAGAGAGCCACTTGAATGCTGTTAAACATATCATTAAATATGTAAATGGCACTCTAAATCTAGGACTTTGGTACACTAATGACACACCAAGCACTATAATTGGGTACACTGATGCTGACTGGGCTGGGTGTACTGGTGATAGTAAAAGCACTTCAGGAGCATGTTATTATATAGGTAATAACTTGGTAGGATGTAGTAGTAAAAAACAAAACTGCACATCACTCTCAACAGCTGAATCTCAATACATAGCCGCTGGCAGCTGTTGTGCTCAATTAATGTGGCTTAAACAAATGCTAAGTGATTATGGTATTCAAGAAAACCAATTACATCTCTATTGTGATAATCAAAGTGCGATTAATATTTCTAAAAATCATGTTCAACACTCGCGAACAAAGAATATTAAAATAAGACATCATTTTATACGTGAATTGGTTGAATCTAAGGAGTTAGAAATCAATTATCTTACTCCTGATCTACAACTCGCAGATATATTTACCAAACCTCTAGATTATAATAGATTCATTTCATTACGTAAATCTATTGGTATGGTTTATGCTGATTAATCTTTTTGCTGTTTATCCAAGTTTTTCCCTTTGTCCATTTGAGACAAAATGGGGGAGAAATTTGAGTCTATTCAAATCTTGCATATTCTAAACAGCTTGATCTTAGTGAATTATTGCAGGTTCTTGTTGTACAGTTACGCTCAACAGTTGTAATAGGGTATTCAAATGTACTTAGTTGAGTTATGTATTTTTTGATTTCTAGGATTTGGGTAGATAGAATTTTGATAGGAATAAGTTTTTATTATTTTCTTGTTGCCCTACGAGTCCAAGATGACTCAAAGGAGATTTTGTCTCATATTTCCAAAGGGGGAGAGTGAAGCCCTTATACATTTGACTCACTTGAGTCTATATTGTATAAGTGCTCATCTAGTTTGGAAATTGTGACAAAATTGTGTCTACCTAGAAACCAAAGAGCCTCAGAAGTTGGATTGCCTATTCATCTATCTTTCTTGTTATGAGCAAGAGACTATTTCCAACACTCACACACTTAGAATTCGTCTTTTGCACATCATATTGCATTAGTATGTGTGTACATGTGTTGAGTGTGTTTAAATCCCTAAGTTTGATTTTTAATAATTTTTTGGGATTTTTTAAACATTTTTAAATCATGTTTTTAATAATTAAAACTTGTTTTAAATGTTTTGGCGTCAATCTCCAAATATGAATTGTTGTATTTTATGGCCTAATGCTACCTTGGGTAGAATCCGGAAGTGGCAGAGACTTCAGGGTGTCCTTTGTAATTAGTTTTGACGCGCGTTTAACATCCCATATCTGGCCAACACCTGTCTGCCTCTGATTGGTTAGATTTTTGTTTCTTTACAGAGATAACAGACGCGTGTGTTATCAGCCCTTGGATCATTTCTTATCAATGGTCTGCATGTTGCCTTGATGGATCCTCGTGTATCTTTTTAAGCCAATCAGCACTCGTTTGGGCACCGCCTGGTGTGAGCCCTTAGATTCAAGTCAATCTAAATTGACTCGATCTCAGCCCTTGGTTTGGATCAGATATCTCGAACCTTCCACTCTCCCTATAAAAAGGTCCCTTCTCTCAGACTTCGAAGATTTTTGTCATTTCATTTCCTCTGAGAAATTAAGAGCGTAGAGAGAGAAGAGAGAAGAGAGAGAAGAGAGAAACCAGAGAGAGAAGAAAGTTAGAAACCCTAACTTCGTCCAAATCCTCTTCAAACCTAACCCAAACACTTCTTCAAAACACCATAACCAAAAACACCATCTTGTGTGTTCTTGAGTGTTTGAGAGTTTGAGTTGAGTTATTTTTGTTGCTGTAACCTTGTGTTCGTGAGATCTTGTTTCCAACTTAGACTTCTACTTAGATCTAGTTTCTGTTTCCATAGAAATCTCAGATCTGAGTTATTCATGTTACATTACACTTAGTTTTTTTTTATTTCTCATCTTGAGAAATATATTGTTGATTGTTTTCTCTAAAACGTTTTCTTCCTTAAAATCAACAATAAATGCTTTATGTTTCTTGTTCTTGTAAAACTAAACCTTTGACCTAGTTTGGAATCTCACTTGGAGGTTTTCAATCTCAAAAAGTTTTTGTTTTAAATTCTGAGATTTATTAAGACTTTGTCTGTCTTCCTAGCAAGGTATCCGTGGATTCTGGGATAGTTTGAAAGGTCAAAAAGGTTCAAAGTTTTCTAAGAAGAAAGAAAAAGAAAAGATCACAGCATATAGTGTAAACTGTAATTTGTTAGGACTGTTTGTACTTAATAAGTGTGTGTGTGTGTGTGTGCATGCATGTGTTAGAGAGCACCTTCACAAACACTTACACCCTACAACACGAAAAGTGTTGGTGATAAGATCTTGAGAACATAAGTCGACGTAAAGTGCTGGAACAAATCAAAAGTTGACAAACTGGGAGAACTACATCTACAATCAGAAATGCAGAGAAGTTTAAGGACACCAGAGGGTACATTCCTAAACTTATATAGGTCTGAGTTGTTTGCATGTTAGTTATATAGTTTGTAACTCATATATTTGTTTTAGTGGATTTTTCTTTTTACTCTGTAGAGGGAGTCGTGGATGTTTCCTCAATTGGTGAGGTTTTACCACGTAAAAAATTGTGAACAAAATCCTTCTACATTTTCTCATCTCATTCTTGGTTGTGCTGTGTTTAAAACTGGTTTAAATTATTTTTTAAACTTGTTGCTTAAATCTTGAACAGATCTCGTACATACTATTTTATTAAACACATCTTGTGATTAATCCTTTTTTATTTAAGAAAAGAATTTCTTTAAAAAACAACTCGGAGTTACTTAAATAGTTTATTTTCATAAACGGCTTTAGTAACGCATTTTTCAATTGGTATCAGAGCTTTGTAAACTGCTTTTAAAAGATCCTGTGTTTCTGAAATTGTTTTCTGAAAATCAAAGATGGACGAGAAAAATGAAAGATTTGGTAACTTGACCAGACCTCCAATCTTTGATGGAACCAATTTTGCTTACTGGAAAGTAAGGATGATTGCTTTCATTCAAGGAACTTTGGGAGATGATGTCTGGGACATTGTTGAAAATGGTTATACTTTTCCTACTAAACCAGCCAACGAAGGAAGTAATGAGAGGGTTAAGAAAGCTCTAAGTGAGTTCACTCAAGAAGAGAAACAAGTTTCTCGAAATAATAATAAAGGAAAGAATGCCATATTTATGTCTATAAATGAACATGAGTTCAAAAGAATCTCATCCTGTACCACTTCTAAGGAAGCTTGGGACACCTTAGCCACTGCTCATGAAGGAGACACTAGAGTTAAGGTTGTTAAAATACAAATGCTTATCCAGCAGTATAACTCCTTAATTATGTCTGGAACTGAATCATTTGATGACTTCTATATGAACCTGACTGATATTGTGACCAAACTGCATGCTTATGGGATAACCTATGATAGACAAGAAATTGTATCTAAAATTCTGAGATCATTACCACAGAAGTTTGACAACAAAAGATATGCTATTGAGGAAATGTGTGATATAAATCTCACTCCTGAATTACTCAGTAGTAAATTAATAATTGTGGAAATGAAACTGGAATTTAAGAAACAATTAACCCAATCCCATAGGAAACAGACTAGTTCCAATCTAAGCTTCTCTTCTAAATTGATTAATCATGAGTTTAATACTTCCAATGATGAATCTGATGAGGACTGCGATATAGAGAGTTTGGACAATCAGATTGCCTTAATGACTAAACAGTTCAAGAAAATCATTAAGTTTAGAAACAAAGTGGCAAATAAACAAGTCAAGTCAAATTATCTAACTCCCTCTAGTCACAGACCTCATGAGAAAAACAATAACAAAAATCACAAGGACTCTCACGCTAGAGCTAATAGAGACCTTAAGAAGACTGAATGCTATAGATGTGGTAAACTGGGACACATTGCACAAGACTATAGAGTTAATTTGAACACTCAAAACAAACATACTAGGGCTAACATCTGCAAAACATGGGATGATTCAAGTGACTCTGAAAATGAGGAACCTGAGTCATCAGATGATTTTGATCCTTGCATGTCCTTCTTTGCCAAGATTATTTATAATGGTGACATGCCTATGTTTGTTAATGAGGATTAACCAAATAATTCTATGACTGATACTTCGAATGTGGTTATTACTGGTCTAGATGCTTTGATTACTGAGAATGTTGCATGTTCTACCTCGGGGTGTGTGAGTCAAAGGGATGGCGATAATGACGATGTCAATGGGTGTGTGAGTTTAATAAATGAATCGTTAGGGGTCACTCCACACACCACACTTAGTGATTCGAACAATTAAGACCTCCCAGACATTCACACACTTTACACTAAGACTCTCAAGAAAAGCGCTAGACTAGAGAAGATTGTTAAAGATCTTACCAAGAAATTGGAAGATCTAAGCCTGATGGTTAAACTGAATGCTGAAGAGTACACTACCCAATGTTTAACTCATGAAAGTGAAATTAAAGTTTTTGATGAAAAACTGAAAAATTTGACTGAAACTAATGAAATTCTGGAGAAAAAATACAAAGGGACACTGTTAGAATTGGAACAAACCAAAGAAAAGACAGCAACTGTTTATAAAAAAATTACAAAATTTGAAAATAATTCTAACTGTTTTGATGAATTTGTTGCTGAATCTAAAACCAATTCTGATGATCGAACTGGAATAGGATTTTGTCCCAATTTGAAAACACAAACAAAACATTTTGAACCTATCAAGTTTGTGTCAGGAGGCAAAAGACCTATTGAAATATGCCCAGATTTTCATTCCATAAAAACTGAGTTTGATTCAAAAAATCAAAGTTTTCACATTGGGGAAACAAGTTGCTCTAAGCTTAAAAGTTCACCTAAGGTTAAATACGTCTGTCCTTCTATTAGGAAGAGTGTGTCTGCATTCAAACCTATACCACCTAGAAATAGAGTTCAGCCTCAAAACTCTATTAAACCTTTGTTTAGAGACTTTCCTAAGGAGACCCCCATCTTGAGCAATCTTTATTGCTCCTACTGTGACATATATGGTCACTCTTTCGATGGTTGCTATGCTAGGAGACTTGTTAAACCTATCTACAATCCTCGTACTTACCAGAACTTTAACTATTCTAGGAGGAGTCGAAACAATTATATACTTCCTAGACAGCCAGATAAAAACTCTAACTATAGAAAGAGAAAGGCCAAACCTAAAAGAACATTTCCTAGAAGGAATCCTAAGCACTTTTCTAAACCAAAAGCTCAAGTCTTTCACAAAACTCAAAATCATGCGCAAAATATTTTTCAGCAAAAATCTAATGCTCGCAAATTCTATGAGTTGAGAGCTAATAAGCGCAAGATGAAAACTAGAGCAATTTGGATTAGAAAAGATGATATATTACCTCAGATGAAGTGTAATATTGTTGTTACTGCTTTCAAAGCCGAACACACATCATCTGGTTGGTATTTAGACTCTGGATGTTCTAAGCATATGACAGGAGATGAAACTAAACTTTTAAACAAAACCAGATATGCTGGTGGTAAAGTCATTTTTGGTGATGGAGCTTCATCTCAAATCATAGGCAAAGGAACTCTCCAAGAAGATGGGCTTCCTATTCTTAAAGATGTTCTTCTAGTTAAAGGTCTAAAGGCCAACTTACTTAGCATTTCGTAATTTTGTGACTTAGATCATACTGTTACCTTTTCAAAGAACAATTGCAGGATTTTAAATGAAAAAGGTGAATGCATAATTACTGGATTCAGAACTCCTGACAACTGTTACACTGTCAAGAACAATTCTGAAACTTGTAATGTTGCCAGAATGGATGACAACGAGATATGGCATAACAGAATGGGTCACATAAATTACGATAATCTTAGTAAATTGTCTACTCAAGACATAGTAAGAGGAATTCCAAAAATTAAACCCATTCATAATATTTTTTGTGGTTCCTGTCAAGAAGGTAAAATTGTTAAGTCCCCTCATAAGAAAGTCAAAGACATTCTCACCTCTAATCCCTTAGAACTCATCCATATGGACCTAATGGGTCCCTCCCAAACTGTTAGTCTTTGTGGACACAGTTACATCCTAGTTATGGTTGATGACTTCACTAGATTTACCTGGGTTGACTTCTTAAAACAAAAGTCTGAAACATTTCAAACTTTCCGAAAAATTCTTCTTAGGATCGAAAATGAGAATGATATTCAAGTGAATAGAATTCGTAGTGATAGAGGTGGTGAATTCAAAGACACTTGTATTGTAGAATACTGTGAGTATAATGGTTACAAACACGAGTTTAGTGCTCCTAAGACTCCTCAACAAAATGGAATCGCCGAGAGAAAGAATCGTACCTTGCAAGAGATGGCACGTGTCATGTTACATGCCAAGAATTTACCTAAATATTTTTTGGTAGAATCTATTCGTACTGCGTGTCATATCATTAATAGGGTCTATCTTAGAAAGAATTCCAAACAAACCACTTATAAACTTTGGTACAATAAGAAGCCTAATCTCAAATACCTTAGAACCTTTGGCAGTACTTGTTATGTATGCAAAGATAGGGAACACTTATCTAAATTTGAGAGCCGGGGAGATAAAGCCATATTTTTAGGATACTCGCCTAAAAGTAGAGCTTATCGAGTGTATAATCTGCGTACTAAAACCATGATGGAATCCATAAATGTAATTGTTAGTGACACTACTGTAGAAAGCAAGACAGATGAATTACCTATTGAAGAAGAGTCTTCAAATATTTTAGAAAATGACCCTTCTGAAATAGATAATTCATTACATATTGAGACACCTGAAGTACCTAACTGGGTTTCTAAAGATCATCCCATAAACAACATAGTTGGAAACCCTAGTGAGCTAGTGCGTACAAGATCCCAACTTAGAAATTATGCACATTATGCATGTTTTGTTTCCCTTGTGGAACCAAAGAATGTAAATGAGGCATTGAATGACTCTCACTAGATTTCTGCTATGCAAGATGAACTTTTACAATTTGTCATTCATGATGTATGGTATCTTGTTCCACGTCCTGATCACAAAAAGGTTGTTGGTACTCGTTGGATTTTCAAAAATAAAACTGATGAAAATGGGATAATAATTAGAAATAAAGCTAGATTAGTTTCTCAAGGATACTCCCAAATAGAAGGAATTGATTTTAAAGAGACCTTTGCCCCTGTTACTCATTTAGAATCAGTTCGTCTGCTTTTCACTATAGCTTGTCACATGCGTTTTACATTATATCAAATGGATGTCAAATCTGCGTTCCTTAATGGAATACTGGCCGAGGAAACCTATGTAGAACAACCTAAAGGGTTCATTGACCCTAAATATCCTAATCATGTATTTCGTCTCAAAAATCCTTTATATGGCCTTAAACAAGCTCCTAGAGCTTGGTATGAGCGACTTTCCAACTTTCTTTTGGATAAAGGTTTCAAAAGAGGTGGAAATGACCAAACTTTATTTGTCAAACATTTTGACAAACACATTACGATTGCTCAAGTTTATGTAGACGATATTATATTTGGATCAACTTCTTCCTCAGAAGTAAAATCCTTTTCTGAAATTATGAGTAAGGAATTTCATATGTCCCTTATGGGGGGGAGTTACAGTTCTTCCTAGGTCTCCAAGTCAAACAAAATCCAGAAGGATTATTAGTTTCTCAATCTAAGTACGCTTTAGAGATCTTTAAGAAATTCGGCCTTGAGAGTGCTAAAAATGACAAAACGCCCATGAGTACTACGCTAAAACTTTTTAAAGATGAAAATGTACCATCTATAGATCCTACTCTATATCGTAGGATGATAGGCACATTACTATATCTTACTGCCTCGCGTCCTGATATTATGTATGCTCTGTGTGTATGTGCTCGATATCAAAGTAATCCTAAAGAGAGCCACTTGAATGCTGTTAAACGTATCATCAAATATGTAAATGGCACTCTAAATCTAGGACTTTGGTACACTAATGACACATCAAGCACTATAATTGGGTACACTGATGTTGACTGGGCTGGGTGTACTGGTGATAGTAAAAGCACTTCAGGAGCATGTTATTATATAGGTAATAACTTGGTAGGATGGAGTAGTAAAAAACAAAACTACACATCACTCTCAACAGCTGAATCTGAATACATAGCCGCTGGCAGCTGGTGTGCTCAATTAATGTGGCTTAAACAAATGCTAAGTGATTATGGTATTCAAGAAAACCAATTGCATCTCTATTGTGATAATCAAAGTGCGATTAATATTTCTAAAAATCCTTTTCAACACTCGCGAACAAATCATATTAAAATTAGACATCATTTTATACGTGAATTGGTTGAATCTAAGGAATTAGAAATCAATTATCTTCCTCTTGATCTACAACTCGCAGATATATTTACCAAACCTCTAGATTATAATAGATTCATTTCATTACGTAAATATATTGGTATGGTTTATGCTGATTAATCTTTTTGCTGTTTATCCAAGTTTTTCCCTTTTTAAATTTGAGACAAAATGGGGGAAAAATTTGAGTCTATTCAAATCTTGCATATTCGAAACAGCTTGATCTTAGTGAATTATTGCAGGTTCTTATTGTATAGTTACGCTCAACAGTTGTAATAGGGTATTCAAATGTACTTAGTTGAGTTATGTATCTTTTGATTTCTAAGATTTGGGTAGATAGAATTTTGATAGGAATAAGTTTTTATTATTTTCTTGTTGCCCTACGAGTCCAAGATGACTCAAAGGAGATTTTGTCTCATATTTCCAAAGGGGGAGATTGAAGCCCTTATACATTTGACTTACTTGAGTCTATATTGTATAAGTTCTCATCTAGTTTGGAAATTGTGACAAAATTGTGTCTACCTAGAAACCAAAGAGCCTCAGAAGTTGGATTGCCTATTCATCTCTCTTTCTTGTTATGATCAAGAGACTATTGCCAACACTCACACACTTAGAATTCGTCTTTTGCACATCATATTGCATTAGTATGTGTGTACATGTGTTGAGTGTGTTTAAATCCCTAAGTTTGATTTTTAATAATTTTTTGGGATTTTTTAAACATTTTTAAATCATGTTTTTAATAATTAAAACTTGTTTTAAATGTTTTGGGGTCAATCTCCAAATATGAATTGTTGTATTTTATGGCCTAATGTTACCTTGGGTAGAATCCGAAAGTGGCAGAGACTTCAGGGTGTGCTTTGTAATTAGTTTTGACGCGCGTTTAACATCCCATATCAGGCCAACACCTGTCTGCCTCTGATTGGTTAGATTTGTGTTTCTTTACAGAGACAACAGACACGTGTGTTATCAGCCCTTGGATCATTTCTTATCAATGGTCTGCATGTTGCCTTGATGGATCCCCGTGTATCTTTTTAAGCCAATCAGCGCTCGTTTGAGCACCGCCTGGTGTGAGCCCTTAGATTCAAGTCAATCTAAATTGACTCGATCTCAGCCCTTGGTTTGGATCAGATATCTCGAACCTTCCTCTCTCCCTATAAAAAGGGCCCTTCTCTCAGACTTCGAAGATTTTTGCCATTTCATTTCCTCTGAGAAATTAAGAGCGTAGAGAGAGAAGAGAGAAACCAGAGAGAGAAGAAAGTTAGAAACCCTAACTTCGTCCAAATCCTCTTCAAACCTAACCCAAACACTTCTTCAAAACACCATAACCAAAAACACCATCCTGTGTGTTCTTGAGTGTTTGAGAGTTTGAGTTAAGTTATTTTTGTTGCTGTAACCTTGTGTTCGTGAGATCTTGTTTCCAACTTAGACTTCTACTTAGATCTAGTTTCTGTTTCCAAAGAAATCTCAGATCTGAGTTATTCATGTTACATTACACTTAGTTTCTTTTTATTTCTCATCTTGAGAAATATATTGTTGATTGTTTTCTCTAAAACGTTTTCTTCCTTAAAATCAACAATAAATGCTTTCTGTTTCTTGTTCTTGTAAAACTAAACCTTTGACCTAGTTTGGAATCTCACTTGGAGGTTTTCAATCTCAAAAAGTTTTTGTTTTAAATTCTGAGATTGATTAAGACCTTGTCTGTCTTCCTAGCAAGGTATCCGTGGATTCTGGGATAGTTTGAAAGGTCAAAAAGGTTCAAAGTTTTCTAAGAAGAAAGAAAAAGAAAAGATCACAGCATATAGTGTAAACTGTAATTTGTTAGGACTGTTTGTACTTAATAAGTGTGTGTGTGTGTGCATGCATGTGTTAGAGAGCACCTTCACAAACACTTACACCCTACAATACGAAAAGTGTTGGTGATAAGATCTTGAGAACATAAGTCGACGTAAAGTGCTGGAACAAATCAAAAGTTGACAAACTGGGAGAACTACATCTGCAATCATAACTGCAGAGAAGTTTAAGGACACCAGAGGGTACATTCCTAAACTTATATAGGTCTGAGTTGTTTGCATGTTAGTTATATAGTTTGTAACTCATATATTTGTTATAGTGGATTTTTCTTTTTACTCCGTAGAGGGAGTCGTGGATGTTTCCTCAATTGGTGAGGTTTTACCACGTAAAAAATTGTGAACAAAATCCTTCTACATTTTCTCATCTCATTCTTGGTTGTGCTGTGTTTAAAACTGGTTTAAATTATTTTTTAAACTTGTTTCTTAAATCTTGAACAGATCTCGTACATACTATTTTATTAAACACATCTTGTGATTAATCCTTTTTGATTTTAGAAAAGAGTTTCTTTAAAAAACAACTCGGAGTTACTTAAATAGTTTATTTTCATAAACGGCTTTAGTAACGCATTTTTAAATTGGTATCAGAGCTTTGTAAACTGCTTTTAAAAGATCCTGTGTTTCTGAAATTGTTTTCTGAAAATCAAAGATGGACGAGAGAAATGAAAGATTTGGTAACTTGACCAGACCTCCAATCTTTGATGGAACCAATTTTGCTTACTGGAAAGTAAGGATGATTGCTTTCATCCAAGGAACTTTGGGAGATGATGTCTGGGACATTGTTGAAAATGGTAATACTTTTCCTACTAAACCAGCCAACGAAGGAAGTAATGAGAGGGTTAAGAAAGCTCTAAGTGAGTTCACTCAAGAAGAGAAACAAGTTTCTCGAAATAATAATAAAGGAAAGAGTGCTATATTTATGTCTATAAATGAACATGAGTTCAAAACAATCTCATCCTGTACCACTTCTAAGGAAGCTTGGGACACCTTAGTCACTGCTCATGAAGGAGACACTAGAGTTAAGGCTGCTAAAACACAAATGCTTATCCAGCAGTATAACTCCTTAATTATGTCTGAAACTGAATCATTTGATGACTTCTATATGAACCTGACTGATATTGTGACCAAACTGCATGCTAATGGGATAACCTATGATAGACAAGAAATTGTATCTAAAATTCTGAGATCATTACCACAGAAGTTTGACAACAAAAGATATGCTATTGAGGAAATGTGTGATATACATCTCACTCCTGAATTACTCAGTAGTAAATTAAGAACTGTGGAAATGGAACTGGAATTTAAGAAACAATTAACCCAATCCCATAGGAAACAGACTAGTTCCAATCTAAGCTTCTCTTCTAAATTGATTAATCCTGAGTTTAATACTTCCAATGATGAATCTGATGAGGACTGCGATATAGAGAGTTTGGACAATCAGATTGCCTTAATGACTAAACAGTTCAAGAAAATCGTTAAGTTTAGAAACAAAGTGGCAAATAAACAAGTCAAGTCAAATTATCTAACTCCCTCTAGTCACAGACCTCATGAGAAAAACAATAACAAAAATCACAAGGACTCTCACGCTAGACCTAATAGAGACCTTAAGAAGACTGAATGCTATAGATGTGGTAAACTGGGACACATTGCACAAGACTATAGAGTTAATTTGAACACTCAAAACAAACATACTAGGGCTAACATCTGCAAAACATAGGATGATTCAAGTGACTCTGAAAATGAGGAACCTGAGTCATCAGATGATTTTGATCCTTGCATGTCCTTCTTTGCCAAGATTATTTATAATGGTGACATGCCTATGTTTGTTAATGAGGATGAACCAAATAATTTTATGACTGATACTTCGAATGTGGTTATTACTGGTCTAGATGCTTTGATTACTGAGAATGTTGCATGTTCTACCTCGGGGTGTGTGAGTCAAAGGGATGGCGATAATGACAATGTCAATGGGTGTGTGAGTTTAATAAATGAATCGTTAGGGGTCACTCCACACACCACACTTAGTGATTCGAACAACTAAGACCTCCCAGACATTCACACACTTTACACTAAGACTCTCAAGAAAAGCGCTAGACTAGAGAAGACTGTTAAAGATCTTACCAAGAAATTGGAAGATCTAAGCCTGATGGTTAAACTGAATGCTGAAGAGTACACTACCCAATGTTTAACTCATGAAAGTGAAATTAAAGTTTTTGATGAAAAACTGAAAAATTTGACTGAAACTAATGAAATTCTGGAGAAAAAATACAAAGGGACATTGTTAGAATGGGAACAAACCAAAGAAAAGACAGCAACTGTTTTCAAAAAATTTACAAAATTTGAAAATAATTCTAACTGTTTTGATGAATTTTTTGCTGAATCTAAAACCAATTCTGATGATCGAACTGGAATAGGATTTTGTCCCAATTTGAAAACACAAACAAAACATTTTGAACCTATCAAGTTTGTGTCAGGAGGCAAAAGACCTATTAAAACATGCCCAGATTTTCATTCCTTGAAAACTGAGTTTGATTCAAAAAATCAAAGTTTTCACATTGGGGAAACAAGTTGCTCTAACCTTAAATACGTATGTCCTTCTATTAGGAAGAGTGTGTCTGCATTCAAACCTATACCACCTAGAAATAGAGTTCAGCCTCAAAACTCTATTAAACCTTTGTTTAGAGACTTTCCGAAGGAGACCCCCATCTTGAGCAATATTTATTTCTCCTACTGTGACATATATGGTCACTCTTTCGATGGTTGCTATGCTAGGAGACTTGTTAAACCTATCTACAATCCTCGTACTTACCAGAACTTTAACTATTCTAGGAGGAGTCGAAATAATTATATACTTCCTAGACAGCCAGATTAAAACTCTAACTATAGAAAGAGAAAGACCAAACCTAAAAGAACATTTCCTAGAAGGAATCCTAAGCACTTTTCTAAACCAAATGCTCAAGTCTTTCACAAAACTCAAAATCATGCGCAAAATATTTTTCAGCAAAAATCTAATGCTCGCAAATTCTATGAGTTGAGAGCTAATAAGCGCAAGATGAAAACTAGAGCAATTTGGATTAGAAAAGATGATATATTACCTCAGATGAAGTGTAATATTGTTGTTACTGCTTTAAAAGCCGAACACACATCATCTGGTTGGTATTTAGACTCTGGATGTTCTAAGCATATGACAGGAGATGAAACTAAACTTTTAAACAAAACCAGATATGCTGGTGGTAAAGTCATTTTTGGTGATGGAGCTTCATCTCAAATCATAGGCAAAGGAACTCTCCAAGAAGATGGGCTTCCTATTCTTAAAGATGTTCTTCTAGTTAAAGGTCTAAAGGCCAACTTACTTAGCATTTCGTAATTTTGTGACTTAGATCATACTGTTACCTTTTCAAAGAACAATTGCATGATTTTAAATGAAAAAGGTGAATGCATAATTACTGGATTCAGAACTCCTGACAACTGTTACACTGTCAAGAACAATTCTGAAACTTGTAATGTTGCCAGAATGGATGACAACGAGATATGGCATAACAGAATGGGTCACATAAATTACGATAATCTTAGTAAATTGTCTACTCAAGACATAGTAAGAGGAATTCCAAAAATTAAACCCATTCATAATATTTTTTGTGGTTCCTGTCAAGAAGGTAAAATTGTTAAGTCCCCTCATAAGAAAGTCAAAGACATTCTCACCTCTAATCCCTTAGAACTCATCCATATGGACCTAATGGGTCCCTCCCAAACTGTTAGTCTTTGTGGACACAGTTACATCCTAGTTATGGTTGATGACTTCACTAGATTTACCTGGGTTGACTTCTTAAAACAAAAGTCTGAAACATTTCAAACTTTCCGAAAAATTCTTCTTAGGATCGAAAATGAGGTGGTGAATTCAAAGACACTGGTATTGTAGAATACTGTGAGTATAATGGTTACAAACACGAGTTTAGTGCTCCTAAGACTCCTCAATAAAATGGAATCGCCGAGAGAAAGAATCGTACCTTGCAAGAGATGGCACGTGTCATGTTACATGCCAAGAATTTACCTAAATATTTTTGGGTAGAATCTATTCGTACTGCGTGTCATATCATTAATAGGGTCTATCTTAGAAAGAATTCCAAACAAACCCCTTATAAACTTTGGTACAATAAGAAGCCTAATCTCAAATACCTTAGAACCTTTGGCAGTACTTGTTATGTATGCAAAGATAGGGAACACTTATATAAATATGAGAGCCGGGGAGATAAAGCTATATTTTTAGGATACTCGCCTAAAAGTAGAGCTTATCGAGTGTATAATCGGCATACTAAAACCATGATGGAATCCATAAATGTAATTGTTAGTGACACTACTGTAGAAAGCAAGACAGATGAATTACCTATTGAAGAAGAGTCTTCAAATATTTTAGAAAATGACCCTTCTGAAATAGATAATTCATTACATATTGAGACACCTGAAGTACCTAACTGGGTTTCTAAAGATCATCCCATAAACAACATAGTTGGAAACCCTAGTGAGCCAGTGCGTACAAGATCCCAGCTTAGAAATTATGCACATTATGCATGTTTTGTTTCCCTTGTGGAACCAAAGAATGTAAATGAGGCATTGAATGACTCTCACTAGATTTCTGCTATGCAAGATGAACTTTTACAATTTGTCAATCATGATATATGGTATCTTGTTCCACGTCCTGATCACAAAAAGGTTGTTGGTACTCGTTGGATTTTCAAAAATAAAACTGATGAAAATGGGATAATAATTAGAAATAAAGCTAGATTAGTTTCTCAAGGATACTCCCAAATAGAAGGATTTGATTTTAACGAGACCTTTGCCCCTGTTACTCATTTAGAATCAGTTCGTCTGCTTTTCACTATAGCTTGTCACATGCGTTTTACATTATATCAAATGGATGTCAAATCTGCGTTCCTTAATGGAATACTGGCCGAGGAAACCTATGTAGAACAACCTAAAGGGTTCATTGACCCTAAATATCCGAATCATGTATTTCGTCTCAAAAAGGCTTTATATGGCCTTAAACAAGCTCCTAGAGCTTGGTATGAGCGACTTTCCAACTTTCTTTTGGATAAAGGTTTCAAAAGAGGTGGAAATGACCAAACTTTATTTGTCAAACATTTTGACAAACACATTACGATTGCTCAAGTTTATGTAGACGATATTATATTTGGATCAACTTCTTCCTCAGAAGTAAAATCCTTTTCTGAAATTATGAGTAAGGAATTTCAGATGTCCCTTATGGGGGAGTTACAGTTCTTCCTAGGTCTCCAAGTCAAAAAAAATCCAGAAGGATTATTTGTTTCTCAATCTAAGTACGCTTTAGAGATCTTTATGAAATTCGGCCTTGAGAGTGCTAAAAATGCCAAAACGCCCATGAGTACTACGCTAAAACTTTTTAAAGATGAAAATGGACCATCTGTACATCCTACTCTATATCGTAGTATGATAGGCACTTTACTATATCTTACTGCCTCGCGTCCTAATATTATGTATGCTCTGTGTGTATGTGCTCGATATCAAAGTAATCCTAAAGAGAGCCACTTGAATGCTGTTAAACGTATCATCAAATATGTAAATGGCACTCTAAATCTAGGACTTTGGTACACTAATGACACACCAAGCACTATAATTGGGTACACTGATGCTGACTGGGCTGGGTGTACTGGTGATAGTAAAAGCACTTCAGGAGCATGTTATTATATAGGTAATAACTTGGTAGGATGGAGTAGTAAAAAACAAAACAGCACATCACTCTCAACAGCTGAATCTGAATACATAGCCGCTGGCAGCTGTTGTGCTCAATTAATGTGGCTTAAACAAATGCTAAGTGATTATGGTATTCAAGAAAACAAATTACATCTCTATTGTGATAATCAAAGTGCGATTAATATTTCTAAAAATCCTGTTCAACACTCGCGAACAAAGCATATTAAAATTAGACATCATTTTATACGTGAATTGGTTGAATCTAAGGAATTAGAAATCAATTATCTTCCTCCTGATCTACAACTCGCAGATATATTTACCAAACCTCTAGATTATAATAGATTCATTTCATTACGTAAATCTATTGGTATGGTTTATAATGATTAATCTTTTAGTTGTTTATCCAAGTTTTTCCCTTTTTCCATTTGAGACAAAATGGGGGAGAAATTTGAGTCTATTCAAATCTTACATATTCTAAACAGCTTGATCTTAGTGAATTATTGCAGGTTCTTGTTGTACAGTTACGCTCAACAGTTGTAATAGGGTATTCAAATGTACTTAGTTGAGTTATGTATTTTTTGATTTCTAAGATTTGGGTAGATAGAATTTTGATAGGAATAAGTTTTTATTATTTTCTTGTTGCCCTACGAGTCCAAGATGACTCAAAGGAGATTTTGTCTCATATTTCCAAAGGGGGAGATTGAAGCCCTTATACATTTGACTTACTTGAGTCTATATTGTATAAGTGCTCATCTAGTTTGGAAATTGTGACAAAATTGTGTCTACCTAGAAACCAAAGAGCCCCAGAAGTTGGATTGCTTATTCATCTCTCTTTCTTGTTATGATCAAGAGACTATTTCCAACACTCACACACTTAGAATTCGTCTTTTGCACATCATATTGCATTAGTATGTGTGTACATGTGTTGAGTGTGTTTAAATCCCTAAGTTTGATTTTTAATAATTTTTTGGGATTTCTAAAACATTTTTAAATCATGTTTTTAATAATTAAAACTAGTTTTAAATGTTTTGGGGTCAATCTCCAAATATGAATTGTTGTATTTTATGGCCTAATGTTACCTTGGGTAGAATCCGAAAGTGGCAGAGACTTCAGGGTGTGCTTTGTAATTAATTTTGACGCGCGTTTAACATCCCATATCTGGCCAACACCTGTCTGCCTCCGATTGGTTAGATTTGTGTTTCTTTACAGAGACAACAGACGCGTGTGTTATTAGCCCTTGGATCATTTCTTATCAATGGTCTGCATGTTGCCTTGATGGATCCCCGTGTATCTTTTTAAGCCAATCAGCGCTCGTTTGAGCACCGCCTGGTGTGAGCCCTTAAATTCAAGTCAATCTAAATTGACTCGATCTCAGCCCTTGGTTTGGATCAGATATCTCGAACCTTCCTCTCTCCCTGTAAAAAGGGCCCTTCTCTCAGACTTCGAAGATTTTTGCCATTTCATTTCCTCTGAGAAATTAAGAGCGTAGAGAGAGAAAAGAGAAGAGAGAGAAGAGAGAAACCGGAGAGAGAAGAAAGTTAGAAGCCCTAACTTCATCCAAATCCTCTTCAAACCTAACCCAAACACTTCTTCAAAACACCATAACCAAAAACACCATCATGTGTGTTCTTGAGTGTTTGAGAGTTTGAGTTGAGTTATTTTTGTTGCTGTAACCTTGTGTTCGTGAGATCTTGTTTCCAACTTAGACTTCTACTTAGATCTAGTTTCTGTTTCCATAGAAATCTCAGATCTGAGTTATTCATGTTACATTACACTTAGTTTCTTTTTATTTCTCATCTTGAGAAATATATTGTTGATTGTTTTCTCTAAAACGTTTTCTTCCTTAAAATCAACAATAAATGCTTTCTGTTTCTTGTTCTTGTAAAACTAAACCTTTGACCTAGTTTGGAATCTCACTTGGAGGTTTTCAATCTCAAAAAGTTTTTGTTTTAAATTCTGAGATTGATTAAGACCTTGTCTGTCTTCCTAGCAAGGTATCCGTGGATTCTGGGATAGTTTGAAAGGTCAAAAAGGTTCAAAGTTTTCTAAGAAGAAAGAAAAAGAAAAGATCACAGCATATAGTGTAAACTGTAATTTGTTAGGACTGTTTGTACTTAATAAGTGTGTGTGTGTGTGCATGCATGTGTTAGAGAGCACCTTCACAAACACTTACACCCTACAATACGAAAAGTGTTGGTGATAAGATCTTGAGAACATAAGTCGACGTAAAGTGCTGGAACAAATCAAAAGTTGACAAACTGGGAGAACTACATCTGCAATCATAACTGCAGAGAAGTTTAAGGACACCAGAGGGTACATTCCTAAACTTATATAGGTCTGAGTTGTTTGCATGTTAGTTATATAGTTTGTAACTCATATATTTGTTATAGTGGATTTTTCTTTTTACTCCGTAGAGGGAGTCGTGGATGTTTCCTCAATTGGTGAGGTTTTACCACGTAAAAAATTGTGAACAAAATCCTTCTACATTTTCTCATCTCATTCTTGGTTGTGCTGTGTTTAAAACTGGTTTAAATTATTTTTTAAACTTGTTTCTTAAATCTTGAACAGATCTCGTACATACTATTTTATTAAACACATCTTGTGATTAATCCTTTTTGATTTTAGAAAAGAGTTTCTTTAAAAAACAACTCGGAGTTACTTAAATAGTTTATTTTCATAAACGGCTTTAGTAACGCATTTTTAAATTGGTATCAGAGCTTTGTAAACTGCTTTTAAAAGATCCTGTGTTTCTGAAATTGTTTTCTGAAAATCAAAGATGGACGAGAGAAATGAAAGATTTGGTAACTTGACCAGACCTCCAATCTTTGATGGAACCAATTTTGCTTACTGGAAAGTAAGGATGATTGCTTTCATCCAAGGAACTTTGGGAGATGATGTCTGGGACATTGTTGAAAATGGTAATACTTTTCCTACTAAACCAGCCAACGAAGGAAGTAATGAGAGGGTTAAGAAAGCTCTAAGTGAGTTCACTCAAGAAGAGAAACAAGTTTCTCGAAATAATAATAAAGGAAAGAGTGCTATATTTATGTCTATAAATGAACATGAGTTCAAAACAATCTCATCCTGTACCACTTCTAAGGAAGCTTGGGACACCTTAGTCACTGCTCATGAAGGAGACACTAGAGTTAAGGCTGCTAAAACACAAATGCTTATCCAGCAGTATAACTCCTTAATTATGTCTGAAACTGAATCATTTGATGACTTCTATATGAACCTGACTGATATTGTGACCAAACTGCATGCTAATGGGATAACCTATGATAGACAAGAAATTGTATCTAAAATTCTGAGATCATTACCACAGAAGTTTGACAACAAAAGATATGCTATTGAGGAAATGTGTGATATACATCTCACTCCTGAATTACTCAGTAGTAAATTAAGAACTGTGGAAATGGAACTGGAATTTAAGAAACAATTAACCCAATCCCATAGGAAACAGACTAGTTCCAATCTAAGCTTCTCTTCTAAATTGATTAATCCTGAGTTTAATGCTTCCAATGATGAATCTGATGAGGACTGCGATATAGAGAGTTTGGACAATCAGATTGCCTTAATGACTAAACAGTTCAAGAAAATCGTTAAGTTTAGAAACAAAGTGGCAAATAAACAAGTCAAGTCAAATTATCTAACTCCCTCTAGTCACAGACCTCATGAGAAAAACAATAACAAAAATCACAAGGACTCTCACGCTAGACCTAATAGAGACCTTAAGAAGACTGAATGCTATAGATGTGGTAAACTGGGACACATTGCACAAGACTATAGAGTTAATTTGAACACTCAAAACAAACATACTAGGGCTAACATCTGCAAAACATAGGATGATTCAAGTGACTCTGAAAATGAGGAACCTGAGTCATCAGATGATTTTGATCCTTGCATGTCCTTCTTTGCCAAGATTATTTATAATGGTGACATGCCTATGTTTGTTAATGAGGATGAACCAAATAATTTTATGACTGATACTTCGAATGTGGTTATTACTGGTCTAGATGCTTTGATTACTGAGAATGTTGCATGTTCTACCTCGGGGTGTGTGAGTCAAAGGGATGGCGATAATGACAATGTCAATGGGTGTGTGAGTTTAATAAATGAATTGTTAGGGGTCACTCCACACACCACACTTAGTGATTCGAACAACTAAGACCTCCCAGACATTCACACACTTTACACTAAGACTCTCAAGAAAAGCGCTAGACTAGAGAAGACTGTTAAAGATCTTACCAAGAAATTGGAAGATCTAAGCCTGATGGTTAAACTGAATGCTGAAGAGTACACTACCCAATGTTTAACTCATGAAAGTGAAATTAAAGTTTTTGATGAAAAACTGAAAAATTTGACTGAAACTAATGAAATTCTGGAGAAAAAATACAAAGGGACATTGTTAGAATGGGAACAAACCAAAGAAAAGACAGCAACTGTTTTCAAAAAATTTACAAAATTTGAAAATAATTCTAACTGTTTTGATGAATTTTTTGCTGAATCTAAAACCAATTCTGATGATCGAACTGGAATAGGATTTTGTCCCAATTTGAAAACACAAACAAAACATTTTGAACCTATCAAGTTTGTGTCAGGAGGCAAAAGACCTATTAAAACATGCCCAGATTTTCATTCCTTGAAAACTGAGTTTGATTCAAAAAATCAAAGTTTTCACATTGGGGAAACAAGTTGCTCTAACCTTAAATACGTATGTCCTTCTATTAGGAAGAGTGTGTCTGCATTCAAACCTATACCACCTAGAAATAGAGTTCAGCCTCAAAACTCTATTAAACCTTTGTTTAGAGACTTTCCGAAGGAGACCCCCATCTTGAGCAATATTTATTGCTCCTACTGTGACATATATGGTCACTCTTTCGATGGTTGCTATGCTAGGAGACTTGTTAAACCTATCTACAATCCTCGTACTTACCAGAACTTTAACTATTCTAGGAGGAGTCGAAATAATTATATACTTCCTAGACAGCCAGATTAAAACTCTAACTATAGAAAGAGAAAGACCAAACCTAAAAGAACATTTCCTAGAAGGAATCCTAAGCACTTTTCTAAACCAAATGCTCAAGTCTTTCACAAAACTCAAAATCATGCGCAAAATATTTTTCAGCAAAAATCTAATGCTCGCAAATTCTATGAGTTGAGAGCTAATAAGCGCAAGATGAAAACTAGAGCAATTTGGATTAGAAAAGATGATATATTACCTCAGATGAAGTGTAATATTGTTGTTACTGCTTTAAAAGCCGAACACACATCATCTGGTTGGTATTTAGACTCTGGATGTTCTAAGCATATGACAGGAGATGAAACTAAACTTTTAAACAAAACCAGATATGCTGGTGGTAAAGTCATTTTTGGTGATGGAGCTTCATCTCAAATCATAGGCAAAGGAACTCTCCAAGAAGATGGGCTTCCTATTCTTAAAGATGTTCTTCTAGTTAAAGGTCTAAAGGCCAACTTACTTAGCATTTCGTAATTTTGTGACTTAGATCATACTGTTACCTTTTCAAAGAACAATTGCATGATTTTAAATGAAAAAGGTGAATGCATAATTACTGGATTCAGAACTCCTGACAACTGTTACACTGTCAAGAACAATTCTGAAACTTGTAATGTTGCCAGAATGGATGACAACGAGATATGGCATAACAGAATGGGTCACATAAATTACGATAATCTTAGTAAATTGTCTACTCAAGACATAGTAAGAGGAATTCCAAAAATTAAACCCATTCATAATATTTTTTGTGGTTCCTGTCAAGAAGGTAAAATTGTTAAGTCCCCTCATAAGAAAGTCAAAGACATTCTCACCTCTAATCCCTTAGAACTCATCCATATGGACCTAATGGGTCCCTCCCAAACTGTTAGTCTTTGTGGACACAGTTACATCCTAGTTATGGTTGATGACTTCACTAGATTTACCTGGGTTGACTTCTTAAAACAAAAGTCTGAAACATTTCAAACTTTCCGAAAAATTCTTCTTAGGATCGAAAATGAGGTGGTGAATTCAAAGACACTGGTATTGTAGAATACTGTGAGTATAATGGTTACAAACACGAGTTTAGTGCTCCTAAGACTCCTCAATAAAATGGAATCGCCGAGAGAAAGAATCGTACCTTGCAAGAGATGGCACGTGTCATGTTACATGCCAAGAATTTACCTAAATATTTTTGGGTAGAATCTATTCGTACTGCGTGTCATATCATTAATAGGGTCTATCTTAGAAAGAATTCCAAACAAACCCCTTATAAACTTTGGTACAATAAGAAGCCTAATCTCAAATACCTTAGAACCTTTGGCAGTACTTGTTATGTATGCAAAGATAGGGAACACTTATATAAATATGAGAGCCGGGGAGATAAAGCTATATTTTTAGGATACTCGCCTAAAAGTAGAGCTTATCGAGTGTATAATCGGCATACTAAAACCATGATGGAATCCATAAATGTAATTGTTAGTGACACTACTGTAGAAAGCAAGACAGATGAATTACCTATTGAAGAAGAGTCTTCAAATATTTTAGAAAATGACCCTTCTGAAATAGATAATTCATTACATATTGAGACACCTGAAGTACCTAACTGGGTTTCTAAAGATCATCCCATAAACAACATAGTTGGAAACCCTAGTGAGCCAGTGCGTACAAGATCCCAGCTTAGAAATTATGCACATTATGCATGTTTTGTTTCCCTTGTGGAACCAAAGAATGTAAATGAGGCATTGAATGACTCTCACTAGATTTCTGCTATGCAAGATGAACTTTTACAATTTGTCAATCATGATATATGGTATCTTGTTCCACGTCCTGATCACAAAAAGGTTGTTGGTACTCGTTGGATTTTCAAAAATAAAACTGATGAAAATGGGATAATAATTAGAAATAAAGCTAGATTAGTTTCTCAAGGATACTCCCAAATAGAAGGATTTGATTTTAACGAGACCTTTGCCCCTGTTACTCATTTAGAATCAGTTCGTCTGCTTTTCACTATAGCTTGTCACATGCGTTTTACATTATATCAAATGGATGTCAAATCTGCGTTCCTTAATGGAATACTGGCCGAGGAAACCTATGTAGAACAACCTAAAGGGTTCATTGACCCTAAATATCCGAATCATGTATTTCGTCTCAAAAAGGCTTTATATGGCCTTAAACAAGCTCCTAGAGCTTGGTATGAGCGACTTTCCAACTTTCTTTTGGATAAAGGTTTCAAAAGAGGTGGAAATGACCAAACTTTATTTGTCAAACATTTTGACAAACACATTACGATTGCTCAAGTTTATGTAGACGATATTATATTTGGATCAACTTCTTCCTCAGAAGTAAAATCCTTTTCTGAAATTATGAGTAAGGAATTTCAGATGTCCCTTATGGGGGAGTTACAGTTCTTCCTAGGTCTCCAAGTCAAAAAAAATCCAGAAGGATTATTTGTTTCTCAATCTAAGTACGCTTTAGAGATCTTTATGAAATTCGGCCTTGAGAGTGCTAAAAATGCCAAAACGCCCATGAGTACTACGCTAAAACTTTTTAAAGATGAAAATGGACCATCTGTACATCCTACTCTATATCGTAGTATGATAGGCACTTTACTATATCTTACTGCCTCGCGTCCTAATATTATGTATGCTCTGTGTGTATGTGCTCGATATCAAAGTAATCCTAAAGAGAGCCACTTGAATGCTGTTAAACGTATCATCAAATATGTAAATGGCACTCTAAATCTAGGACTTTGGTACACTAATGACACACCAAGCACTATAATTGGGTACACTGATGCTGACTGGGCTGGGTGTACTGGTGATAGTAAAAGCACTTCAGGAGCATGTTATTATATAGGTAATAACTTGGTAGGATGGAGTAGTAAAAAACAAAACAGCACATCACTCTCAACAGCTGAATCTGAATACATAGCCGCTGGCAGCTGTTGTGCTCAATTAATGTGGCTTAAACAAATGCTAAGTGATTATGGTATTCAAGAAAACAAATTACATCTCTATTGTGATAATCAAAGTGCGATTAATATTTCTAAAAATCCTGTTCAACACTCGCGAACAAAGCATATTAAAATTAGACATCATTTTATACGTGAATTGGTTGAATCTAAGGAATTAGAAATCAATTATCTTCCTCCTGATCTACAACTCGCAGATATATTTACCAAACCTCTAGATTATAATAGATTCATTTCATTACGTAAATCTATTGGTATGGTTTATAATGATTAATCTTTTAGTTGTTTATCCAAGTTTTTCCCTTTTTCCATTTGAGACAAAATGGGGGAGAAATTTGAGTCTATTCAAATCTTACATATTCTAAACAGCTTGATCTTAGTGAATTATTGCAGGTTCTTGTTGTACAGTTACGCTCAACAGTTGTAATAGGGTATTCAAATGTACTTAGTTGAGTTATGTATTTTTTGATTTCTAAGATTTGGGTAGATAGAATTTTGATAGGAATAAGTTTTTATTATTTTCTTGTTGCCCTACGAGTCCAAGATGACTCAAAGGAGATTTTGTCTCATATTTCCAAAGGGGGAGATTGAAGCCCTTATACATTTGACTTACTTGAGTCTATATTGTATAAGTGCTCATCTAGTTTGGAAATTGTGACAAAATTGTGTCTACCTAGAAACCAAAGAGCCCCAGAAGTTGGATTGCTTATTCATCTCTCTTTCTTGTTATGATCAAGAGACTATTTCCAACACTCACACACTTAGAATTCGTCTTTTGCACATCATATTGCATTAGTATGTGTGTACATGTGTTGAGTGTGTTTAAATCCCTAAGTTTGATTTTTAATAATTTTTTGGGATTTCTAAAACATTTTTAAATCATGTTTTTAATAATTAAAACTAGTTTTAAATGTTTTGGGGTCAATCTCCAAATATGAATTGTTGTATTTTATGGCCTAATGTTACCTTGGGTAGAATCCGAAAGTGGCAGAGACTTCAGGGTGTGCTTTGTAATTAATTTTGACGCGCGTTTAACATCCCATATCTGGCCAACACCTGTCTGCCTCCGATTGGTTAGATTTGTGTTTCTTTACAGAGACAACAGACGCGTGTGTTATTAGCCCTTGGATCATTTCTTATCAATGGTCTGCATGTTGCCTTGATGGATCCCCGTGTATCTTTTTAAGCCAATCAGCGCTCGTTTGAGCACCGCCTGGTGTGAGCCCTTAAATTCAAGTCAATCTAAATTGACTCGATCTCAGCCCTTGGTTTGGATCAGATATCTCGAACCTTCCTCTCTCCCTGTAAAAAGGGCCCTTCTCTCAGACTTCGAAGATTTTTGCCATTTCATTTCCTCTGAGAAATTAAGAGCGTAGAGAGAGAAAAGAGAAGAGAGAGAAGAGAGAAACCGGAGAGAGAAGAAAGTTAGAAGCCCTAACTTCATCCAAATCCTCTTCAAACCTAACCCAAACACTTCTTCAAAACACCATAACCAAAAACACCATCATGTGTGTTCTTGAGTGTTTGAGAGTTTGAGTTGAGTTATTTTTGTTGCTGTAACCTTGTGTTCGTGAGATCTTGTTTCCAACTTAGACTTCTACTTAGATCTAGTTTCTGTTTCCATAGAAATCTCAGATCTGAGTTATTCATGTTACATTACACTTAGTTTCTTTTTATTTCTCATCTTGAGAAATATATTGTTGATTGTTTTCTCTAAAACGTTTTCTTCCTTAAAATCAACAATAAATGCTTTCTGTTTCTTGTTCTTGTAAAACTAAACCTTTGACCTAGTTTGGAATCTCACTTGGAGGTTTTCAATCTCAAAAAGTTTTTGTTTTAAATTCTGAGATTGATTAAGACCTTGTCTGTCTTCCTAGCAAGGTATCCGTGGATTCTGGGATAGTTTGAAAGGTCAAAAAGGTTCAAAGTTTTCTAAGAAGAAAGAAAAAGAAAAGATCACAGCATATAGTGTAAACTGTAATTTGTTAGGACTGTTTGTACTTAATAAGTGTGTGTGTGTGTGTGCATGCATGTGTTAGAGAGCACCTTCACAAACACTTACACCCTACAACACGAAAAGTGTTGGTGATAAGATCTTGAGAACATAAGTCGACGTAAAGTGCTGGAACAAATCAAAAGTTGACAAACTGGGAGAACTACATCTACAATCAGAACTGCAGAGAAGTTTAAGGACACCAGAGGGTACATTCCTAAACTTATATAGGTCTGAGTTGTTTGCATTTTAGTTATATAGTTTTTAACTCATATATTTGTTTTAGTGGATTTTTCTTTTTACTCCGTAGAGGGAGTCGTGGATGTTTCATCAATTGGTGAGGTTTTACCACATAAAAAATTGTGAATAAAAGCCTTCTACATTTTCTCATCTCATTCTTGGTTGTGTTGTGTTTAAAACTGGTTTAAATTATTTTTTAAACTTGTTGCTTAAATCTTGAACAGATCTCGTACATACTATTTTATTAAACACATCTTGTGATTAATCCTTTTTTATTTAAGAAAAGAGTTTCTTCAAAAAACAACTCGGAGTTACTTAAATAGTTTATTTTCATAAACGGCTTTAGTAACGCATTTTTCATACGCGTACTGCTGCCTCAATTTTTTTTTCAAAGTTACCCTAATCTAACCAGATAGATATCAAATAATTAAAATACAGACACCTGGTTTGCTGCTAAACTTCTGAATACGGTAAATCCTTGATTTCTTCTGAATCTTTGGGAATCTTCTGAATCTTCGTGATTTCTTCTGAATCTGTTGACACAAGTTTTTTTCCTTTTCAAATCGTTATTATTCTTTGGTTTTTGTTTTCTTTTTGTTTTGTTGACGCAAGTTTAAAAGTAGGTTGTCGAAGTTAGGCTCGCTGCCGGTTGAAAAATGTAACAGTTGATTGAAATTTGAGATTACTAGTGCTTTAATAGATATCTATATTTTATATTCCATAGTGGAATATTAATCAAGAACCATCTTTATTTAGGGATTAAATGATGATGGTATTGTGAATTAGTCAGATTCACAATATTGTTCTATTGTGGAATGAGAAGCTTGGGAATAGTTAAAGTTCTTGATTCTTGACCCGATGATTGAATTTTGGTAATTATTAGGTTTCAAACTATTTTTTAATATTTGTTTCTTAAATAGATTTTTTGTCATTTGGTAATATGTATTGATTAATGTGTGTGTATGATCAAACACTTGTGGTTAGTAGTTAATGTGTTGTGAATTGTTCTCTAGTTGAATTCCATTATATGGCATGTTTGGTTCTTGAGAAAATATAAAGAAATTGAAATTGAATGTATATTTATTCTTATATGTATCATTAAAACAAGCCTCTTTAACATTGGGTTAAGGGTTAGTTTGTTAAACCTTAATGATTCAAGAATGTAAAAAATTTTGATTCAAGAAAATAAATTGTTTTTGGGTCGATTAATAATACAATTACCTTTCAACGATCAAATATATGGGTATGGTCTTTTGAATTTGATAGAACAAAATTATGTTTCTCATATTGTCATATTCTCTGCTGAAGAAAACATGACCTGGATATCAATAGGCGTATCAAACCAGTTATCCTCAAGCTCTTTCTAATATTGGCCTTCATAGACCCACTCTCGTTCAAGTATAATTATCACTTCTACGATTGTATCCAATGAAATAGTAATGAATATATAATATCAAAAGCATCTTTAAAATATGCATTGACTAATAATACATCAATGTAAGTTGGAAGGCAAATAAAAGATATCAAAATCATCTTTATAAAGAAAAATACTGGTGGTCTTCTAACAAGAATTGAGCTTGCTAGAAAACGAGTCATTGGTGAAACACATATCAATTTAACACTATTAATGTTTTATTAATAAAATGTTAAATACATTTTATGGCATAGATATAAGATTTGACCAATATTTTAGTCTTTTAGGTTTGATTCTTTGTTTCTTGTTGATTTTGATGATGACAACAGAAAGAAAATGGAAACATGCATATATATGTGGTAGACATTTATCGAATATATGAATTCTAGACTTCGTGGTTCCTTTTGATAATAAAATTTTTTTCTCGTGTTTCATTCAGTACCATGATGATCAACAAATCTCAAAACCCAACACATTAGAGGAGTTATGCCAACCCTGAGCAGCAACAGGAGCATGTAGGAGTAGGAGCCAACCATGCCATCCTGAACCTCCATAGAATTTTCCACCTATTACACCATTGGTCCCTCCTGAAGAGGCCCGGATTTGAATAATCGCAAATTAAAATATAATTTCCTTTTAAATAAATGCGGAAGCATTGAGATGGTTTTAACTTTGAAAAATAATAACAAGTTTTAATTTCTCAAAACAAATTAAAACATAATTCAAGTCCTAGAAATTGCCTAAGTCATAATTACCAAATTATATCCAAAGTTAGGCGAAACCAATTTTAGTACATGACTTGAATAAACCAAATTTACCCAATATATAATTTAAGTCTCAAATTAAATATAGTGTGATAATAAAACCAAATTTTATCTTGAATTAATTCTAAGCATGCGTTCTAAATTATGATGCAAGATAAAATAAACAATGTCACACTACGCCGAGATGTACGAGGAAAAACCCAAGACGGGAAACAACCTCGGACGGCCCTAGCCACAAGTCCACTAGATACGGAATTACAATTACAAGACAAGAGACTTACAACACTCGACTCGAACCCTCTCAAGCCCCGATGCACCTCCTTGTAGAAACCTCTTCCTAGCGGACAACCTCGGAACACCACCGCGGTCTCGGAATCCACCGATGGGACTTTATATGGTCACCGTCACCCAAGCATGGAGCCTTTCTCCGTGTGGGTAGAATCTCAACAAAAGTCTTCTTTGTGATGGGGTGTAGAAGCAAACCCGAAACGTCTCTTGAATTCGGTAGAGAAAACCGGTGCCAAAAACTCCAAGAAATTGATATAAATATAGAAACTTGGATAAACACAATTGGGTGTAAACTAAGTGTTTAAAGATTTTTCTTTAAGTTGAAGAACACTCAAACATGAACATTTTCCTTTTGTAAATAATCTCTCAAACTCTCTCTAGGAGATGTATTAGGATGGAAAAGTTATCTTGGAAAATGTGTTTCCCGCACATAATAATGTATGAAAAAAGTTGGTTGAAAACCAAGTGGAGGAGTGGGGAAAAACTGCAAAAAACTGCCAAATAACTGTTCCCGCTGGAATCTCGTTCGAACGAACTTGATTCTCGTTCGAACGAGGCTTCTAACGAGTGACCAGCCTGGGCTCGTTAGAAGTTCGTTAGATACCTCGTTAGAACGAACATTCGTTCGAACGACATATCGAACGACTGACCAGTTAGGGTCGTTGGCAAAACTCGTTCGAACGAAACTGGTTCGAACGACAAAACTCGTTCGAACGAAATCTGGTTCGAACGAAAAAACTCGTTCGAACGACATTTCTAACGAACGACCAGAAAGATTGAAAAATTCGATTTTGGCCCAGAAAACTTTTATAAACTTTTATATACTTATTTTAAAGTTCTAATTGATTCTTTCTGAAAATAAACTGCAGTTTTTATTACACCTAACACCCAATACAATTTGTTCCAAGCTCCTATATAAATATAATTACATGCATACCTTGGGAGCATGGAACCTTAGTTGATGACGTAGAAACGAGGCACACAAACCGGCATTTTGATGAAGCTTTAAATTCTTTGCCGCTACGTCTTCAATACATAATTCATAGGCTTGAGAATATTACAAATAAATACTATCCTATGAATAAATGTTTTTGTCCGGAATTGAGCCAAAACTATATATGGACTCAATTGGAAATTTGTGTCCTTACAAATCTCCCCCTTTGGCTATTCCAGGACAAAAACCAAACAAAAATCCTAAAGGGCCGTCAAGCTCTACTAGACTCAAAACATAACCCGCCCAATCTTGACTCAACCCAAGGATCAAACGCTTTGCCATTGAAAGATGCCGCTTTAGAATAATTCCTGCACACTTAAGCAAACTCATCAAATGCATAGGGAATATCAAAATATTAAATGCAATTAATTAACTACTCCCCCTAAATTAATTCTCCCTTCTTTAAACACATGACCTACTTAGAAAGACGTCTCCCCCTAAGATAAATCTCCCCCTAACGAAGATACGATAATAATAGGATTAGATACCATTTCTCCCCCTATCATCATTCTCCCACTTTTTGTTCGGGAATAGGCAAAGGATAAAGAACTAAGAAACAGCATGTGAAAGCTTAAAGTGATAAGACATGAAAGCATATGGGCAATTAAAGCAAGGCAAAGACAAACAGATATCATATATATATATATACTTTAAATAGACCAATAAGTACATGCATATATAAATAGATATAAACACACACATGACACAAAATACAATAAGTTTGCACACTCGTATGGCAAAAAAGTGTCATATGGAAACGGAAGTGTAGGGGTGTGAACTAGTAACAATTAAATTTAGACCCAAACACTTAAGAAACGTTCACGGAGTTCTCATTTGATTGCAAACTTTATCACATTTAAATATAACCTCATGTGACAATATAAAGATTGAACTCAATGAACAAACATACACAATGCATACAAGCCTAGCATGATGATGATTCTACAAACCAAATAGAGTCATGACATTAAAGACAACTAGGATAAACGGACATTGTGCAAACCGTTGATATACCATCCCATTCTCCCTCAATGAGCATATATATTCTTTTGTATTTGAATGAATATATCATACAAACATAGGCCTTGGCAATTGCTTTCTGTTTAATGCCAAATATTCTGTTTTTAGGCCTTTGGATCACGTATTTCTTTTAGATCCAATCAACGGTGGCTTACTATCGCAAAGGATTTAATTCATCCTTTCGGAGCCCTTCCCCGTGCATATATTAATTTATCATGTTTTCATTTTTTTACACAAATCTCACATGCAACGGATTTTGACATGCACTAGTCCTCCTAGGTCATAGATATGTAGATGACTAGATTGATAGGAGAACACCTCAAAAATCTCAAATATAACATGTGACATTAAGATTTCAAAAGAGCTCGTGCATGTGTGAATAGAGGCATATAGAAATAGAATCCATTTAAATAATACAAAATCCAACTACTCCATATAAAACACGGTAAAGAACATTTTAAGGATTGAAAATCTAAACCAAAAGTTCTAGCCACATGGAAGCGTAAACGATAGGATTCAAACACAAATATATGCCACATAAAGTGTGTCAAACAAAAATACACACAAAACAAAATCTTTTTGAGTTTTTAACATTTTTAATCAAAAATAAATATTTACTCAAAAGAACAAACAAAAATCATTTGTATTTTTCATTAAGCTTAAATGAAATAAATAAAACACAAATGATAAACAAAAATCTTTTTATATTATGCAGTCGATTCAAACACAAAATATAATACAAAAAGATAAACAAGTCATAAATTTCTAGCATGTGATATGAAATAAGGCAATGACTAGAGAATGACTAAACAAGCATACATTTAGCATATGAATATAGCATGAAGTACAAACGCTAAAGTATGCAAACACTAACACATTCATCCATTAGATTTAGCAAGGGAGGAAGGATGTGAAAGTAAATGAGAATCAAAATCCCTATTTTGTAAGGCAACCAAGTCGGATTTCCTAACCCAAATTAATGAAGAATTACTATCTTGGGGTGTAGGAACGTTAGCTATCGTGGTTACTTTACTATGGGATTTTCTAGGAATTCGTTTAAGATCTAAACAAAATTTCCTAAGATGACATTTTCGACCACAATGTGTACAAGTAAGAATATGTCGAAAAGATTTATCTAAGGAGTGATCATTAAATGCATTCCTATAAGATTCTCCTAAAACATTGGTTGTGACTTTAGGGTTAAAATCATTACAAGAATTGAAGCCTAAACCAAAAGTGTCATTTTTAATTTGGACCGTTCCTAACATTTTATCTAGTTTTTCGGAACGACACTCCAAATCAAATTTGACATTACTAGAGTCTTTTAATTTATTTTCCAATTCTAAAATTTTAGATTCTAGTAAAACATTTCGCTCTTCAAAAGCAAGAAGTTCCTTTTTCAAGGATTCCATTAAACCCCTAAGGCTATCTCTCTCGCCTTCTACATAGTTAAGCTTCTCTTGAAGAGTCCTCTCGTGTGTCCTAAGGTCTTCTATTAAGGCACTTTCATCAAAGACCTTGACACTCTCTCTTAAACTCGCTTCTAACTTCAAATTAGCTCTTTTCAATTTAATAGATTCTGTATATAATTCATGAAAAGCATTTTGAAGTTCACTCTCATCAACCTCTTCTTCATTTTCACTCTCTCTTTCTTCTTCACTCTCACTATCATCAAAAATAAGAGAATCATGTACAATGACCTTGGAAGTGGCATGTGCTATAATTTCATCATTCGATGAGTTCTCATTATCACTCACATGTCTAGCCATAAAAGCCACAAAATTTTTCTTAGTGGGGGAATCGGGCTTTTCTTCCTTATCACTATCACTAAGGGTTGCATTATATGCAGTGGGTCGTTTACCCTCTTTCCTTAGTTTAGTGGGGCACTCATAAGCCCTATGGCCATAACCTTCACAACCAAAACACTTATTAGACTCGTCCCTATCTAAATTTTCATTACTAGGTTTAGGGATCTTCTCGGCTTTAGAAAACTTCTCGCTTTTATCAAGGTTATAAGTATCAAATTTCTTAAAATCATTTTTAACTTTATCTTTGTTAAATTTAAGAAATTTTCTAAATTTACGAGCAAACAAAGCCATGTCTTTCGAGTCACTATCACTATCGCTCTCTACTACTTGTTTGACCTCTTTTCGGGCTTTTAAAGCAACACCCTTTTCAATTTTCCTTTCAGTTTTAGAGGGAAACATATCCAGTTCATAGGTTTGTAAATCACCTACAAGCTCTTCTAATTTCGTAGAGGCTAAAGTGGGTAAAGAATTTAAAACGGTCACCTTTGGAATAAATCTATCGGGTAGGGACCTTAAAATTTTCTTTACAACACGGTCGTCAGGTATTTTCTCTCCCAAGTTAAAGGATGAATTAACAATGTCAGAAAGTCTAGCATAAAATTTATCAAAAGTTTCATTTTCATCCATTTTGATAGTTTCAAATTGAGTGGTGAGGTTTTGGAGTTTTGAAGCTTTAACAACACTAGTTCCTTCATGAGTTAATTGTAAAATATCTCAAGCTTCTTTAGCGGTTTCACACGTCATAATACGTCGGAATTCATCCGGTGCGACAGCGCTAAATAAGGCATTTAAACCACGGGAATTAAAATTTGCAAGCTTAAACTCATTTTCGGTCCATCTATCGATGGGTTTGGGAACACGTTCATTTTCAATTAGATGAGTTGGTGGGGAGTACCCGGTAACAACAGACATCCAAACACGTTCATCGATAGATTTAAGTGTCGATTTCATTCGCGCTTTCCAATACGCGTAGTTAGAACCATCAAAAATAGGAAATTTTGAAAATGGGGAAAAATCCATTTTAGCCAAAGATTAAAGAATCTTAACGAAATAATTTATCGTTTTTGGCTCTGATACCAATTTGAAGAGGCCCGGATTTGAATAATCGCTAATTAAAATATAATTTCCTTTTAAATAAATTCGGAAGCGTTGAGATGGTTTTAACTTTGAAAAATAATAACAAGTTTTAATTTCTCAAAACAAATTAAAACATAATTCAAGTCCTAGAAATTGCCTAAGTCATAATTACCAAATTATATCCAAAGTTAGGCGAAACCAATTTTAGTACATGACTTGAATAAACCAAATTTACCCAATATATAATTTAAGTCCCAAATTAAATATAGTGTGATAATAAAACCAAATTTTATCTTGAATTAATTCTAAGCATGCGTTCTAAATTATGATGCAAGATAAAATAAACAATGTCACACTACGCCGAGATGTACGAGGAAAAACCCAAGACGGGAAACAACCTCGGACGGCCCTAGCCACAAGTCCACTAGATACGGAATTACAATTACAAGACAAGAGACTTACAACACTCGACTCGAACCCTCTCAAGCCCCGATGCACCTCCTTGTAGAAACCTCTTCCTAGCGGACAACCTCGGAACACCACCGCGGTCTCGGAATCCACCGATGGGACTTTATATGGTCACCGTCACCCAAGCATGGAGCCTTTCTCCGTGTGGGTAGAATCTCAACAAAAGTCTTCTTTGTGATGGGGTGTAGAAGCAAACCCGAAACGTCTCTTGAATTCGGTAGAGAAAACCGGTGCCAAAAACTCCAAGAAATTGATATAAATATAGAAACTTGGATAAACACAATTGGGTGTAAACTAAGTGTTTAAAGATTTTTCTTTAAGTTGAAGAACACTCAAACATGAACATTTTCCTTTTGTAAATAATCTCTCAAACTCTCTCTAGGAGATGTATTAGGATGGAAAAGTTATCTTGGAAAATGTGTTTCCCGCACATAATAATGTATGAAAAAAGTTGGTTGAAAACCAAGTGGAGGAGTGGGGAAAAACTGCAAAAAACTGCCAAATAACTGTTCCCGCTGGAATCTCGTTCGAACGAACTTGATTCTCGTTCGAACGAGGCTTCTAACGAGTGACCAGCCTGGGCTCGTTAGAAGTTCGTTAGATACCTCGTTAGAACGAACATTCGTTCGAACGACATATCGAACGACTGACCAGTTAGGGTCGTTGGCAAAACTCGTTCGAACGAAACTGGTTCGAACGACAAAACTCGTTCGAACGAAATCTGGTTCGAACGAAAAAACTCGTTCGAACGACATTTCTAACGAACGACCAGAAAGATTGAAAAATTCGATTTTGGCCCAGAAAACTTTTATAAACTTTTATATACTTATTTTAAAGTTCTAATTGATTCTTTCTGAAAATAAACTGCAGTTTTTATTACACCTAACACCCAATACAATTTGTTCCAAGCTCCTATATAAATATAATTACATGCATACCTTGGGAGCATGGAACCTTAGTTGATGACGTAGAAACGAGGCACACAAACCGGCATTTTGATGAAGCTTTAAATTCTTTGCCGCTACGTCTTCAATACATAATTCATAGGCTTGAGAATATTACAAATAAATACTATCCTATGAATAAATGTTTTTGTCCGGAATTGAGCCAAAACTATATATGGACTCAATTGGAAATTTGTGTCCTTACAAATCTCCCCCTTTGGCTATTCCAGGACAAAAACCAAACAAAAATCCTAAAGGGCCGTCAAGCTCTACTAGACTCAAAACATAACCCGCCCAATCTTGACTCAACCCAAGGATCAAACGCTTTGCCATTGAAAGATGCCGCTTTAGAATAATTCCTGCACACTTAAGCAAACTCATCAAATGCATAGGGAATATCAAAATATTAAATGCAATTAATTAACTACTCCCCCTAAATTAATTCTCCCTTCTTTAAACACATGACCTACTTAGAAAGACGTCTCCCCCTAAGATAAATCTCCCCCTAACGAAGATACGATAATAATAGGATTAGATACCATTTCTCCCCCTATCATCATTCTCCCACTTTTTGTTCGGGAATAGGCAAAGGATAAAGAACTAAGAAACAGCATGTGAAAGCTTAAAGTGATAAGACATGAAAGCATATGGGCAATTAAAGCAAGGCAAAGACAAACAGATATCATATATATATATATACTTTAAATAGACCAATAAGTACATGCATATATAAATAGATATAAACACACACATGACACAAAATACAATAAGTTTGCACACTCGTATGGCAAAAAAGTGTCATATGGAAACGGAAGTGTAGGGGTGTGAACTAGTAACAATTAAATTTAGACCCAAACACTTAAGAAACGTTCACGGAGTTCTCATTTGATTGCAAACTTTATCACATTTAAATATAACCTCATGTGACAATATAAAGATTGAACTCAATGAACAAACATACACAATGCATACAAGCCTAGCATGATGATGATTCTACAAACCAAATAGAGTCATGACATTAAAGACAACTAGGATAAACGGACATTGTGCAAACCGTTGATATACCATCCCATTCTCCCTCAATGAGCATATATATTCTTTTGTATTTGAATGAATATATCATACAAACATAGGCCTTGGCAATTGCTTTCTGTTTAATGCCAAATATTCTGTTTTTAGGCCTTTGGATCACGTATTTCTTTTAGATCCAATCAACGGTGGCTTACTATCGCAAAGGATTTAATTCATCCTTTCGGAGCCCTTCCCCGTGCATATATTAATTTATCATGTTTTCATTTTTTTACACAAATCTCACATGCAACGGATTTTGACATGCACTAGTCCTCCTAGGTCATAGATATGTAGATGACTAGATTGATAGGAGAACACCTCAAAAATCTCAAATATAACATGTGACATTAAGATTTCAAAAGAGCTCGTGCATGTGTGAATAGAGGCATATAGAAATAGAATCCATTTAAATAATACAAAATCCAACTACTCCATATAAAACACGGTAAAGAACATTTTAAGGATTGAAAATCTAAACCAAAAGTTCTAGCCACATGGAAGCGTAAACGATAGGATTCAAACACAAATATATGCCACATAAAGTGTGTCAAACAAAAATACACACAAAACAAAATCTTTTTGAGTTTTTAACATTTTTAATCAAAAATAAATATTTACTCAAAAGAACAAACAAAAATCATTTGTATTTTTCATTAAGCTTAAATGAAATAAATAAAACACAAATGATAAACAAAAATCTTTTTATATTATGCAGTCGATTCAAACACAAAATATAATACAAAAAGATAAACAAGTCATAAATTTCTAGCATGTGATATGAAATAAGGCAATGACTAGAGAATGACTAAACAAGCATACATTTAGCATATGAATATAGCATGAAGTACAAACGCTAAAGTATGCAAACACTAACACATTCATCCATTAGATTTAGCAAGGGAGGAAGGATGTGAAAGTAAATGAGAATCAAAATCCCTATTTTGTAAGGCAACCAAGTCGGATTTCCTAACCCAAATTAATGAAGAATTACTATCTTGGGGTGTAGGAACGTTAGCTATCGTGGTTACTTTACTATGGGATTTTCTAGGAATTCGTTTAAGATCTAAACAAAATTTCCTAAGATGACATTTTCGACCACAATGTGTACAAGTAAGAATATGTCGAAAAGATTTATCTAAGGAGTGATCATTAAATGCATTCCTATAAGATTCTCCTAAAACATTGGTTGTGACTTTAGGGTTAAAATCATTACAAGAATTGAAGCCTAAACCAAAAGTGTCATTTTTAATTTGGACCGTTCCTAACATTTTATCTAGTTTTTCGGAACGACACTCCAAATCAAATTTGACATTACTAGAGTCTTTTAATTTATTTTCCAATTCTAAAATTTTAGATTCTAGTAAAACATTTCGCTCTTCAAAAGCAAGAAGTTCCTTTTTCAAGGATTCCATTAAACCCCTAAGGCTATCTCTCTCGCCTTCTACATAGTTAAGCTTCTCTTGAAGAGTCCTCTCGTGTGTCCTAAGGTCTTCTATTAAGGCACTTTCATCAAAGACCTTGACACTCTCTCTTAAACTCGCTTCTAACTTCAAATTAGCTCTTTTCAATTTAATAGATTCTGTATATAATTCATGAAAAGCATTTTGAAGTTCACTCTCATCAACCTCTTCTTCATTTTCACTCTCTCTTTCTTCTTCACTCTCACTATCATCAAAAATAAGAGAATCATGTACAATGACCTTGGAAGTGGCATGTGCTATAATTTCATCATTCGATGAGTTCTCATTATCACTCACATGTCTAGCCATAAAAGCCACAAAATTTTTCTTAGTGGGGGAATCGGGCTTTTCTTCCTTATCACTATCACTAAGGGTTGCATTATATGCAGTGGGTCGTTTACCCTCTTTCCTTAGTTTAGTGGGGCACTCATAAGCCCTATGGCCATAACCTTCACAACCAAAACACTTATTAGACTCGTCCCTATCTAAATTTTCATTACTAGGTTTAGGGATCTTCTCGGCTTTAGAAAACTTCTCGCTTTTATCAAGGTTATAAGTATCAAATTTCTTAAAATCATTTTTAACTTTATCTTTGTTAAATTTAAGAAATTTTCTAAATTTACGAGCAAACAAAGCCATGTCTTTCGAGTCACTATCACTATCGCTCTCTACTACTTGTTTGACCTCTTTTCGGGCTTTTAAAGCAACACCCTTTTCAATTTTCCTTTCAGTTTTAGAGGGAAACATATCCAGTTCATAGGTTTGTAAATCACCTACAAGCTCTTCTAATTTCGTAGAGGCTAAAGTGGGTAAAGAATTTAAAACGGTCACCTTTGGAATAAATCTATCGGGTAGGGACCTTAAAATTTTCTTTACAACACGGTCGTCAGGTATTTTCTCTCCCAAGTTAAAGGATGAATTAACAATGTCAGAAAGTCTAGCATAAAATTTATCAAAAGTTTCATTTTCATCCATTTTGATAGTTTCAAATTGAGTGGTGAGGTTTTGGAGTTTTGAAGCTTTAACAACACTAGTTCCTTCATGAGTTAATTGTAAAATATCTCAAGCTTCTTTAGCGGTTTCACACGTCATAATACGTCGGAATTCATCCGGTGCGACAGCGCTAAATAAGGCATTTAAACCACGGGAATTAAAATTTGCAAGCTTAAACTCATTTTCGGTCCATCTATCGATGGGTTTGGGAACACGTTCATTTTCAATTAGATGAGTTGGTGGGGAGTACCCGGTAACAACAGACATCCAAACACGTTCATCGATAGATTTAAGTGTCGATTTCATTCGCGCTTTCCAATACGCGTAGTTAGAACCATCAAAAATAGGAAATTTTGAAAATGGGGAAAAATCCATTTTAGCCAAAGATTAAAGAATCTTAACGAAATAATTTATCGTTTTTGGCTCTGATACCAATTTGAAGAGGCCCGGATTTGAATAATCGCTAATTAAAATATAATTTCCTTTTAAATAAATTCGGAAGCGTTGAGATGGTTTTAACTTTGAAAAATAATAACAAGTTTTAATTTCTCAAAACAAATTAAAACATAATTCAAGTCCTAGAAATTGCCTAAGTCATAATTACCAAATTATATCCAAAGTTAGGCGAAACCAATTTTAGTACATGACTTGAATAAACCAAATTTACCCAATATATAATTTAAGTCCCAAATTAAATATAGTGTGATAATAAAACCAAATTTTATCTTGAATTAATTCTAAGCATGCGTTCTAAATTATGATGCAAGATAAAATAAACAATGTCACACTACGCCGAGATGTACGAGGAAAAACCCAAGACGGGAAACAACCTCGGACGGCCCTAGCCACAAGTCCACTAGATACGGAATTACAATTACAAGACAAGAGACTTACAACACTCGACTCGAACCCTCTCAAGCCCCGATGCACCTCCTTGTAGAAACCTCTTCCTAGCGGACAACCTCGGAACACCACCGCGGTCTCGGAATCCACCGATGGGACTTTATATGGTCACCGTCACCCAAGCATGGAGCCTTTCTCCGTGTGGGTAGAATCTCAACAAAAGTCTTCTTTGTGATGGGGTGTAGAAGCAAACCCGAAACGTCTCTTGAATTCGGTAGAGAAAACCGGTGCCAAAAACTCCAAGCAATTGATATAAATATAGAAACTTGAATAAACACAATTGGGTGTAAACTAAGTGTTTAAAGATTTTTCTTTAAGTTGAAGAACACTCAAACATGAACATTTTCCTTTTGTAAATAATCTCTCAAACTCTCTCTAGGAGATGTATTAGGATGGAAAAGTTATCTTGGAAAATGTGTTTCCCGCACATAATAATGTATGAAAAAAGTTGGTTGAAAACCAAGTGGAGGAGTGGGGAAAAACTGCAAAAAACTGCCAAATAACTGTTCCCGCTGGAATCTCGTTCGAACGAACTTGATTCTCGTTCGAACGAGGCTTCTAACGAGTGACCAGCCTGGGCTCGTTAGAAGTTCGTTAGATACCTCGTTAGAACGAACATTCGTTCGAACGACATATCGAACGACTGACCAGTTAGGGTCGTTGGCAAAACTCGTTCGAACGAAACTGGTTCGAACGACAAAACTCGTTCGAACGAAATCTGGTTCGAACGAAAAAACTCGTTCGAACGACATTTCTAACGAACGACCAGAAAGATTGAAAAATTCGATTTTGGCCCAGAAAACTTTTATAAACTTTTATATACTTATTTTAAAGTTCTAATTGATTCTTTCTGAAAATAAACTGCAGTTTTTATTACACCTAACACCCAATACAATTTGTTCCAAGCTCCTATATAAATATAATTACATGCATACCTTGGGAGCATGGAACCTTAGTTGATGACGTAGAAACGAGGCACACAAACCGGCATTTTGATGAAGCTTTAAATTCTTTGCCGCTACGTCTTCAATACATAATTCATAGGCTTGAGAATATTACAAATAAATACTATCCTATGAATAAATGTTTTTGTCCGAAATTGAGCCAAAACTATATATGTACTCAATTGGAAATTTGTGTCCTTACACCTCCGTTGTCAGGTAGCAGCGAACAACAGGAAGAGTACGTTACATATATGGTTTTTAGTTGACTTAATTATTTTTTAATTGATGAAAAGTATTATTATTTACATTTAAGTAATTCATTGCTGATTTTTTTATCAATCCTACTTAACATAGATCCGAACTCCAGCTAAGAGGAGGAGCTAGAGGAGCGGGGACGAGTTCGAGGCCCCACATTAATGCATAGCGGGTGGGGTAAAGATGGTGGAATTTTAGAAATTGAGGTGAATGAGCTTGACCAACCCATTGAAGAACCCGCGTCTAGACTTGCTTTAAATTTAAGGGTTCTAGCACGCAATGACCAACTAGCACCATTACTTACTTTGATTGGAGACAAGTACCCGAAGAGGAGAAGAACATGATTTGGATTCATATCAAGGTACAACGTTAATAAAATGAAAATAGGATTACTAATTTGAATACATGAATATATATTTTCCAGTTTATCTCTCTAACACGTTAATGTAATGTAGGAGAATACGAATGCCACAGAAGAGATGAGAAAATTTATGATGCATTCCGTCGAAAGAAAGTGGCAGTCCATGACAAAGCCCAAGGTTATACCAAGTATAGAACTAATGAGGAACGCTTGGAAAATTATCCCCAACGAGTTGAGGAAAATCAGTGGAAAATGATCGTCTATAATTAAGACTCCGCCCAGGCATATGTAAATACTGGTTCTTGAGTCTAGTCATGAATTACGTGTACACACTATGCTTATCTCGCCTATAAAGAACATCATGAAATGAATTAATTTATTAAAAAGATTAATATTAGGATTTAATCAAAATTTGTTTTATGATTGATTGTATTACCATTGTATTAGGCCAAAAGTGCGAAGAACAAAGGCATCCGTACGCTTTTGCAAAAGCCGCACACATCTGGTAGAAAAACTCATGCTCAAGTTAGACACGCGATAAAAAAATTGTAATTACTAATTCATTGTTATTATGGTATTGTTATGTTATGCTTTGACACTTAATATATTGTACTTGTAGACGACTAAAGCAATGCGATTTAAACCAACTCGTATGATGGTGTATAAGGAGGCACATGTAACCAAAGGGAAAGGGACTGTTAATGAAGCAGCTCCCCAATCGATTGTATGTATCTTCTGTGCTGTGATTTTTTTTTTTATACTATACATAGCCCATTCGTTAATTTTTTTTATATAACTAAACCCATAAGTTAGGAATACATATTAGTCCTCAACTAAGGAATTCCATAATTATAGGCGCCTTCAACTCTCTATGCGATTAGGTGATTGCACCACAACATCCGCTATTAGAAAATGTGAAGTCACCCTTATGTAATAGTTTTCATATAACCAAAACCGAGTAAAGATGTGCTATATATACTGGCCCTTAACTACACATCTCTCGTATCAATCCATCTGCAATAAGATACGAAGGTTATCCCATGATGATGTGGCAACTCCCTCTTGCTGAGATCCTTGGTCCTCTGACCACGGCCTACTCAACTCAGTTATGGTCGTAATAGATACCAGAATGATTGTCGTTAACTCATAGACTCCCAAAATAGTATGTCCTTGCCTAGCCTAACCCGCGGTACTAGTAACCAAACATTTCTCTTAACTCATACTCTCTTAGTATTTGTCATCTCAAAACATAGGAATACAATGTACAGCACCCCCAAAGTCTAAATAGTACAAATAAACATAAAGTATAAATGATCGGGACATCGAAAGCTGTAAGAGACTCATAACCCTCGAGATCTAGACCTTGCTCTAATACCAAATGTAACAATCGACATATTTTTCTATTGAGGATAATTAAAGTTCTTGTTATATATAAGGGCATTCCTTATTTATCCTCCAAACGTGTGCCTCAGTTTGGCTTCAACAATTGTATCAGCTTTTACACATATGAGAGCTAAATCATCCATACACCATCTTATGAGAGCTAAAATGGTTATGGTTGCTTCATCTGGATTTACTCTAATAAAATGTTTGAGTGGAGTTGGCTCTCTTCCTCTATTTTTTCCATAGGAAGGCTTGAGCTGATTTAAGCCGAGTGAAATAAAAGTTTGGTATATGGTGTTGCATTCGGTTCGATTATGTTCTGTTTTGTTATGTTCTCTCTCATAACATAGTTAAGACTTGAGAGTTAAGTCATAAGTGTATAGTCTTTTCGTTAAGTCAGGTGCATATTAGTGGTCTAGGCATTTGAACATTTATGTTGGTTGTTTTGGGGTACATAACTCATTTTTTGGTAGTTTTGGGCCTTTGTGTTGTTTCCCTTACTATGGCGACGTATGAAGTTCAGTTTAGTTTAGGTGTTTTCCTAATACGTTTTGTATCTTTCAAGTTTTCGTGGAATAAAATTTGGAATATTTTAATAGGAAAGAAATCTATCTATCTTTGGTGTGGCCATTAATTGTTGTTCTCAATAAATGGGATAGTTACATTTATTGACATAGGTTTTTTAGTATCTATCGAGTGCTTAACCCCACCCCCCATCCTTTTGATGTGTTTTAGACGAACATGGGTTAATTATGGCGTAAGTTTTCATTAGAGATTATTATGACACTTTGGTAGCAATTTAAGAGGGATTTACTCACTTTCTTAATTTCCCTTACTTCTAATTATATTTTTCCCTATTCTATTTTTCTTAACTGAAGAAGGTTTAAACATAATTCTATAGCACGGACATAAATCTTCCAAACTCTTAAAATGTATGCTTACTCCATAAGATTCTTATGACACGCGTAGTTTGTGGAGTTTTTGCACATGATATAGCACGGAGAGAGATTGTTAGGGGTTGTAGCATCGTGAGAATAATCCATATCCTCAATGATATAAGTATTTCCCTCCAAGATGAATAGATTAAGAATTTGCACTTATGACATGGATGGAACTTTTCATTATAAAAGATGTAAATTGTTGTCAAACTTTGTCCATAAAATTTACAGCATTCTGTTCAAGTCGTCGCAAGATTGGACCTTGTTTCGCCACATTATCTAATAACTCCTTAAGGAGAGTGGATGGTGCCTCTTGATTAGCCATAGGTTGCAAGAAAGAAGCTCTGATACCACTATTATGGAACTTGTCTTAACCTGCAATTGCAAAAAGGAAGCGATACAAGAACATAGCGTAAAGAAAAAGGAAAAATAAATACTATTTTGAGGGTAGCAACCTCGAGGAGATAAATCTCTAATTTTTATTCTTTCCTTATTTATTTGCATCAACACTTAAATAAATATTAAGCGGAAGTTATTTCTTAATAGACTCCTAGAAAAAGGGAAAATCCTAGTGACGGGTTAAAACTAAAAAGATAATTCAAAGAGAGAAAAAATAGTGAATGCATAGATTAATTCTAATAGAACTACAAACTAATCCCAATAGAATTTCCTCTATAGTTAGTCACATAACATGTCTCCTCTACTCCTCTACTATATGAAATCATACAATACCTCACCAACTAAGTCCACTTATTGGATATTTTCTGACGCAATGATGTTATCAAAGTTCACTCATCACAAGAACAAATCCTCTCGAAAATTAACTCTCTTCAACCGGTTATCCAAACTCTCATCGCAAATCAACAAACTCATTGGGAGGAAATGACCACGGTTTGGTCCTCCTGGGAATCTCAACAATATTTACTTTACCATCATCCTTACTATCATCTTTTACACTCAAATAAGATTTTGACATTCATATATGTAATATGTTGTAAAAAATCAACAATAGAGTACACATCAATTTATGTGAATTCCTCAATAATAAGTCGCTGAAGATATAATCCCATCAAACCAAGAAGAAATTTCCTACAAGAAAAATCCCAAATCAAAAATGGTGATTTCACCTCTATCTATTTTATTTTTCATTTGGATGATGTCTAAGAAATTTCAAGTACATCCCCTGTCTTAATGAAAATACTATGTTTAGGTTTATATCAATTTACATTATTTTCACATTTTCATAACTTTTGTCATGCACAATTATGAGTCCAAAAGGAATATATTTTACTTCTGAAAATGTTATACGCCTAAATAAATTACAGCTACCTACATGTATTTACTTAACTTATGAATAACATCATCTTACACCTCTTGAGCACGGATCAAAAAATAGTACACGTCGTATACATGACATATATGATGTCAGAACCAATCTTGAATGATAATTTATCGTGTTACTCACTATCGATGTTAGCCACTTGAAATTCTTATGATAACAATTGGAGTTTTCCAATATTATAATTTGCTACAACTTAGGGGGAGATAATATGTTCATTAGTTCTATCACAATCATTTTTTATAATGACCAAGGGGGAGAGATATAAGAAAGTTTATTTTTAAACAAAAATATTTTTCTATATACATCAATTGAATTCCCATTACTCACTCAAGGGGACATCAAACACATTTATTATCCTGGAAATTGTATTCCCACTACCCACTCTCTATATTGTGATGACCTCCATATCTTCTCTTGATATGAAACTAATTCTCTATCCAATCTTCTCATTTTTCTTGATCTTTGTGGAAGAGCGTCTGGGCAGTTCATCGATAATGACAAGAGTAGATTTTATCTGGGCAACCTCTCCGCTTATAAGAGGAATAAAGTCAGTGATCTTATTGGCCTTAAAGAAGGTAGTGTCTTGTACCTCAATGGTAAGTTAAAATAAAATTGGCCCATCATAAGAATTTAAAGAGTAATTGTTGAGTTCTGAGGTGAACAACGCCACGGAACTGGGATGAACTCCACCAAGTGTAGCAACCACTTGCTCAGTTGATCATTCCAAAACCTCTTCAACACCGTTGATGGGCTAGAATCTACTCAATACTCTGTTTAAAATCATCCATCTCAACAATCTATTACGACTATAAGCTATTTCATAACATAATGTGATAATGCACACTTAATTTGTTAATCATAAACAATCTATATCTGCCAAAGGTTATAAAAGGATTACATAGATGATCCACAAATTATGAAGATCATTTCCGTCAAAGTCCTAAAACACCACACGTGACAGTGTGAGATTTTGTAATACTTTTTTACTTATTTTCAAACAATTATTTTACAGCCTCCTTTGTCTGGGTAATCCAACAACTCAGATTCGATCAATGCCAAAATGAAAAGATACCAAATATTTGCATCCATATTTAATGTAACATACATGCCAAAACCACATTCCCTCTTATAAATATTCTAAATAACATGAATATTCATTTTCAACAATTTTGTAGAGATGAAAAGAAAACAGATTGCACTGATTTGTCATTCTATGTTTATCCATCACACAAGTTGTAATTTAACACTAATACGTAAGTAATGAAAGAATATATAACAATAATTCCAAAGTGAAACCTGAAAATATACAAATATTCGACAACTCTCTCTGATTTGTTGTAAGCTGGGCGCAGAGCACGAGCCCCAATATCCATGTCCTAAGATTTGATGTTGCACTATCATATCAAAGAATCATAGGATGATATCCAACAACTTTAAAATAGATCTTCCCTTTATGTTCATTGCCTCTATTTGCATCCAAAATCGATCAGGCGAAGGATCCTCAAAAGCTTTAAAATTCCACTCAGCAGTATAGAGATCTCCCCTCGATGATCCATCCCCTTTTTTTCATAGATGCATCCATTATATCATAGAGATTTCTAGGACTCAAGTCATATATCCTACCCATAGCTCACACAATCAAAGAAGAAGGAAAAATAAGGGCTCTGACAGTTCCATAGGATGAAAGGTTCACAGACTGGTGAGTGCAAATTTGCAATGTATGTGATAGTTTTATCCTCTCATTTTTTATGAATATTCGGATAAAATGATTATTCCATAGGCTTTTACTTCTTTAACTTCTATTTTCATATATCAGATTCAAAAAGCACTTGGATGCAAAAATAATCCTTTGGCATACGATATTACAGCTGCTTGCAGTGGATTTGTCTTGGGTCTAGTCTCGGCTTCATGTTATATCAGAGTTTCAATTAAGAATATTTCAATAATTGCTTTCATTATTAGCATAATTAAAAAACTAATTACTTTCATTATTTGGTGTAATTATAAAACTAAAAGTAGATAACAATTTGAATGTGGTACTGATAAATTTCTCTTCCACATTACTCCCATTAACAATAGTAATGCTGATAAATTTAGGAAAAAAAAGTATTAATCCCACGTACAAGCTTTAGTTTCATATTATATGGCAGGCTTCCATCATGTATGTTGCTCATAAAATCTAGTTTACTTGAAATAAAATGATATCTAACGATGTGGTCCCCAATTTTTAAAACATTTGCAATAGCATCCACACTTGGATTAGGCTCAGTAGTCCCTGTGTTCCATGTCATACTTGGAACAGTTGTTTATAATAAACACAGTTCAAGTGTACATTCATTAAACTGAGTTATTTTAGTCACTTTTGAAGGCATATGCAAGATATTAGTTTTGGTAAGGTGATATTATAAATATCTCAACAAGTAGGGAACCATAACAAAAATATTGCACTACTGTGCCCCGTATTACATTCGCTCTCAAGTTTGAGCCATAATCTCTTATGGTACACAATCCAATAAAATTTATTAATTTTTTTATTTATTTGTATGCTTAAAATCTTGTAGCTCTCTCAGAGATTTTCTTCATATGCACAGCTATATTTGTTAGTGATCGAGGTTTTAGTTAAAGAAGTAAAATATTTACACTGTCATCTCTGTCTCATTTCATTTTTGTGTATGAACTTCGATTAATATAAATATAAAGACGTATTTTTCTGGGTGAAAAAAAATTGAATATCTTCATCTTCTACTTATTGATGTTAAACTTCATTGTGCTACTTCATTCAATTGCCAATGGTCTCATTGGAAGGTAACTCCTAGCTATCTCATACACTAATTTGTACTTTAACTCATCCGGTACTGGCTTTATGGAGAGATTATCTCTTATCTGGCAGTTTACAAGATTCCCAGGAAGCAATTCAAGTGCAGTATTTACAAATCTCACACCATAACGCTCTCCAAAAAGTTTTTGAATCACTGGAAGCTCAGGTAGATCCCCAAATCTTGTAGATGCAAATATAAGACTTGACACTGCCTCATTAATGTCGTTAGGACAGTTCTTGTGTCTGCAAATGTAGGAAAGGCAAATGATGATAAATTCACAAAAGTGATCCAATAGATCATATACAGCCACTATGCTTTGATCCTTAAATAGTTGCTCAACCCAGTTAAAGTCAGTTTGGTCATGGCCATATTTGAGAAGCTGAGCCACATCCTCCCGTACTTGCCTAAACAGTTTCTTGTATTTGATGTTGCTGAATTTTAGTTTTCTTTTATTCATTTTTTATTACGAAACGTTGTCCCAACCATGTTCCTTTAGGATCCGATAAAAAGATGAACAAAATTCCTTGTTGCGTTTTTTTCTTTAACCTTTAACTGATAAATTTAGTTTTTCTTTTCTTACATTATCACTAATCCCAACCATGTGCCCCTTGTGAACGTGAACTCCAAAGTTCATATTTATGAAACCACTCAAAGTTATGCACCTTGGTGACTCAAACATATGAGCTTGAGGTATTACCCACAATCAGGAAGAAAGCACCCAAAGTAAATTAAATTGTAAGCGACTCTAAGATCTAAAATGACTTCAAATATACATTATGGCAGACTATGTTGTGTAAATAAAATCCAAAACACATTTTTAAAGAGTGAATTGAAAAATAAAATCAAGTCATAATGCACTAATTATGTAGTTTACAGATAGACCCATGATTATCTGCCTTACAACTTCTTACCAGCCCCTGTTAACACGAATCTGAGATGACTAAAGCTTCCTCTAATCTATGAATTAGTTACTCCATAGAACATGTGAACCAAATGACCTAGTTATACCTTTCTATATAAAATATGTCCTACAAGTTCTTCCTGACTATTCAATGGAATGTAGTGTGATAAAATTAAGGTTTCATGTATTATCTTCCATTTTGTGTAAGTTGGAACTCCGAATTTAGCCGAGGAAAAAAATTGAAACTTGAATTCACAGCCTGATTTTCACACCCAAAAACCCTACATGTATGTGTGCTAACTCTTAAAATCATATTTACTTTTTTGATACAACTACATGCCATGAATAAGATGGAGAAGGATATAGTAGTTTTTTTATATGATCAAGATATTTTCCTTTTTTGTCTTGGGTACAAATGTAATAAAATTCTTGAATTTGAGTTCTTCATGATTATGAACTCAATTTAGATTTATTGTTCTATATTATGAATTATATATGTATCTTGATGGAAATTTAAATTGTGTATATTGGGATTCTTACATATGTAGGATATAATTTGAAGTTTATATAAGAACGAGGGTTGATTTTTGCAGAACGAGATGGATGATCTAGAATCGCAACATACAGAGACCGCGGAGATCGGTGTTGCACGGGATGATATATTTGGGCAAGTTATGGTACTCGAAAGACATGGCGTGTGCGCACATTTGGACTCGGTGCCACTCCGAGTATGATATTTGGGCCATAATATAAGCAATCCCAATCTGAGTTGAGATATATTGAGACACGGCATGAACGGGAGCTAGAGAGGATGCGACGTGAGATGGAGGCTAAACATGAGAGGATGCGACGTGAGATAGAGGCAGAATATGAGAGGAAGAAAGTTGAAATGAAAGAGAAAATGGAAAGTCATATGTATGAATATATTTTCTATGGAATCTCGAATGAATGAACAGGTGGAAGCTCATATACATGATTTTATGGAGTCCCGTAGGCGTTCTATGGGTGATTTTATCCATTCTATCTGAGACGTTTCTTTAGGCGCTAAACATGTCAACTTTTATTAATCATTGGACATATGAGTACAACTTCCTAATTTTAAGCATTACATATAATATTTTGTGTATTCTAATTGCTAGGTTTCCCTCAACACCAATTTTGATCTTGTAACATCACCAGAGTTGCCACCGTTAACATCTGAGGTTCAATCGCAACGTCGATCGCAATCCTCAACGAAGGTACCACCACAAATCATATCGCGAACTCAACTTCGTAACTATTGCAGGGTTAGTATTTTTGCCTCTAAAATTATTCATGACACATTTTAAAGCAAGCTCATTAATATTTTCATCGTTTGATTACAAATGCTAAAGCAATAAGCCTCATTTCACAAAAAATACTGAGATTGAAATAACTCTGGAGGTGTCAAGTTGTTTATAACAAGTTAAACAAGGGTAAAATCAAGAAAGGGTATTAGCCACAGGCGACCGCCATAAAAAGCAGTCTCAAGATTGACGACGGGGGTTCCCTCTATGATAAGTAAAGCTCCACCATCGATTGGAAGGTTAGCCCCGGTCTCGGTCGCCTCTATCAGCTCCGCGTACTCCAAGGCAGCATCAAAGAGAGTATTAGTAAAATTCGAAACATCCAAAGCAGGCCGATTAGAAGAGACGACATCGGTGAATTTAGTGGCAATCCATCGGCATGCTATTTTCACGCCCCTCTCCAGGTACATAATGCTAAAGGTTCCAAACTCATCTGAAGCCTTGAAGGCTTCGACAGACTCGGCCCTGATCTTTTCAAGGGCCTCGAGAGATAAAGCCTCGTCATTTTCCCTCTTAACGACCTCAATGAGCTCTTTGGTGTGATTGATAGCTAATGCATCCAAGGCCTTATCTTTCTCCTTGATCAGGTCGTCCTTCTCCTTTAGTAAATTATCCCTACTCTTCAGATCATTATGAGCCATCTCAAGGTCAGTTTGGTATGTCTCCAAGCGTTTCTTCAAATTTTCCTCAGACTTGAGAGCTTGGTCTACCTCTTAAACTTTGGGGTAATTCTCGACCATCCACTTATTGGCCGAGGCAAAGGTGCATAAAGTCTGCACATTAGAAAAAGACATGTTATCTCAAACGAGGAAGGAGTATGAGAAATCACTAACGCCTGGGAAGAAAATAGTTACCTGAGCCATCAAATGAAGACCCAAATCAAAGACTTGGGGGGCATCAATCTTATCTAGAAACTCGTAGTCATCCTTGGTGGGGAACCTCGAGCATCGCCCTCATAGATATTGTAGCAGAAGGAATGATTGATCCTGGACACTTCCTAAGATTGGCAATGTTGCTCTACCAATATTTTTAAAAGGAATCCCCTGAGCAAGAGGTCACTCTGGAGATACTCGGCATGTATGGGCCTGGGGGGATGACGCTCGACCTCTTGGTGTCCGTGTAAGGATGACCCTCAAGGGGAACTTATTCTTCAGTCCTTTTTTGGTCGACCTCAGGTTGTGTCGGCCTAGTGGATGTTGTCTTCTTCGGTTGACCCTTATCAGCCGACTGTTTTTTCTTATTCAAGGCATTGTGAAGGCTTGGAATATGCATATTGAAAAATTCTTCAAACATATGGGGAGGACAGTCTGCGAAAACATAAAATGGGTCATCAGTCATAAGCAAAAAGTAAGACAAAACACTTAAACAAAGAGAGAAAGAGACTATATCACTTATAAAGGTCGTCCAGTGGATCAACCCTTAACCCAGACTTATCTAAATATTCTGGTGACATCAAATATTCAAAAGAAAGGAGTTGGACATCCTTACCTTGACTTCTGAGGAAGTTGACTCTCTCCATATTAAATATACTGAGGCCAGGGTCTAATCTGGTGGTTAGCTTTGAAGGTTTTGCCCAAGTATGGGGCACCCTTGGCTCTTCTTCTCGGCCCTAATGGTCGGCGTTGGCCGAAAACTCCCAATCTCCAGACATATAGAAAAATCTCTTTTTCCATCTATGATTGGAAGTTTGAGTAACATTGAGGAGCTTCTTGTCAGACCTCCTATCTCCCAAGTGATAATACCCACCCTGATTAGGTGTGAACAACACATAGTAGCAAGCATGGAAAATCTCAATTGAGGGTTCATCCTCATACTTATTCCTCCATGGGGAGACATAACCTAAGATGACCCTCCAGAAGTTTGGGGCTATCTGAGTAGAAGCAAAGCCGAGGCTAAAAAGGATGGCTCACACGACCGGGTCAATAAGAAGATGGAACCCAACTCTGAACATTTGGTCGTAAAGGGAAATTTCTCCCCCCTTGTGTGTTATACACTCTCTCGTCTTCACTCGAAACTCGCAAGGTGACATTGGGCCTAATACCATAAATGTGCCTGAAGAAAAGGAGGTCGGTCTCACGAATGGAAAATTGGTATTGCTCAGCATATGAATAGTAAAGTGGATCGTCGAACTCGGATTCCTCATCCATTTTGTCCTCAGCCTCACCCACAACCTCTAATTCTTCACCCTTAGTGTCGACATTAGCATAATTCCTTTGGAACTCAACATTTGACATCGCAGATAAAGGAGCTGCAGCCGATGGAATATTTTCCTTAGGGGTTAGACATAACCCATGGATGCCTCGGCTCGACATTTCCAACTCTGGAAGGATCTCCATAAAAATGTCGTCTCGACTGGATGCCTCGGATCGGTTGGGTGATGAGGCCCGAGACGTGTTACCAGGCTCCCTAGTCTCCCTAGAATGAGTTGGAGAATACTGTATGGCTTCCTCGTATAAGTCCCTATTATCGGCTTGGGTCGAGGACAAGCCAACCATTTCTTCTGGAATGGGAAGAATTACTTTTAGAAGAACACAAAAAAATGGGTCGTCTCTAAATAGGGTCGACTTGACGCCTGGCCTCGGCCTCATCCTCTAGTCTGCGTATCTCTTAGAAGGACCTCTCTCTCAAGGCTGGGTATTGAAATGCTAACTCCTATAAGGTCTTTAACATTCAGAGGATGAGGTAACACTTTTTCAATTGAAGGTTGGAAGTCACAAGCCATAAACAGTTTCAATATTGACTAAGTTTGACTTAAAGATCAAAAAGGGAAAAACTCAATCATTTTTCCTACCAATAGAAACTTATAGCATGGGGTATACAAAACACCACCGGAGGAATTTTAGGAGGCTAATGGAAACATAAACGGTGCAAGTAACAAGTGAAAAATTCTAATAAAAGCTAAACCTTCTTACAACCACCACACAAGGCCCACATGCAAGCCCCAAAACAGTCAGAGAAAGCTGCTAGAGTGGGGTTCAAGTTCGCCAAAAAGTATAAAGTCTAAAAGTGGTTCAAGAAACTATAAAAACTTGAATAAAAATGGTGGAAGAAGGTTACTAGGAGAATAAATGGGGATGGAGAGGCAGAAAAAACCTTGGGACAATGCCTGAGAACGCAGGTACAAAGAGTTAAAGCTCTAGTTCAAGGAAGAAACGTGATGAAGGGACAAGTCTAGTAAGAAGAAAGGTTTGAAATTTAACTCCTATTTATATGTAAGCAATGATTTATGCACGCTTCACAAAGGGGTGCACAGTTTCCCAACATCCTCATCATAATAAGTACAAAACCCTAGGCATCTAAGCCGTCATTCGCACCTCGATTAGACACAACCATATGGGAAGTGTAACAGCTATCAACTCAAGCGATAAATTCACCTAATTGTTGACACGTGTCCCCTCAACAGTCATCAGCAGAGATGTCTGATGACATAGCATCATTACCCCTCATCCTCATCCATATGTCAGAGACCAAGGGCTAGGGGTGATTAATATGCCAAGTATCACCTTGTCCAGGACCATGAACCTCGGCCTTAGATGACCCTTACCAGATAACCAAGAAGGAGAAGATGACTCGGCCTCGGCCCTTGTCAGTCTCCTAAAATGGGGGTCTGTACTATTCTTAGAGAATTGAGTATCCTCAGACTCGATCGGCCCAGTACCGGTGAGTTTAAGACAATACCAACAAACTAGACAGGTATCCTTTCACGAGGGTTAAGGTCCCATAGATTCACCCTCGGCCATCAAGGTCGGCCGAATCCCTCAGCCTAGACCATGCAGTCGATAGAGATAGCTGGCAAGGCGCACAGTTTGGGAGATGCGTGGAGCAGCGCGGATGGCATGCAGGTCCTACGTGGATGAAATTGTTATAATTGAATCGTTCCCCATGTGAGGTAATATCTCATCATCCTCTACATATGATAGCGACAGATGGCACAGCCTCAGTGGTCAGGAACATTCCATACCTGCTTGGGCGTGCACTACACCCCTCAAGTCCTATATATACTCTTCATCTCCTCCATTAGAAGGGATCTCATTATTCACAACCTTAGCCAAACTCTGTAAAAATATACAAAAGAGAGAGAGAAAAGCTTGAGTGTTGTATTTACACGCTATTAGTGCCATACTTATAGTGAAAACCACCATCCACACTGCACAGTGGACGTAGGCTCCGGCCAAACCACTTATATTTGGTATCATCTTCTTCTTTGCCTCATCTCCTTCTGTCCATACATTTATATTTACTGTACACCATTGTTGTCTGGTTTTAGCTTACATACTTCTTGACCTGGTGATACCATTTCTGGTATCATCAAGTAGTGTGTGGTTTAGGGTTTACAATAGGATAAATTGATACTTTCGTGAAAGGGGCTTTGGATAACATATATTAGGTGATAACATTGATTGATGGGGTGCCCAAAGATTTAGTTGAAGTCTCAACGAGCATCATGTCTGAAATATTTGGGGAGTGGGTTAGCAAGTGGATGAGAGTCCAATGGTTTGATGAGTTTGTGGGATAATAGATCTTGGTACATTTTGGAGAGAGGATCATGGAGTTCGGTATATTCTTTTTTGGATATATAGGACGTAATTTTAGCGCCCACGAGATGGCAGGATGAGAGGTAATGTTATTAATGGCTGAAACGATAATAATAACAAGATTATGATATTTACGAGGTATAAACTGACGAACCGAGTTCTTTAACCCAAACTCGGATTTTTCACTATTTGCATTTTCTTCAATCTCAACCCATCCTCCTAAGGGATCTAAAATGGGGGTAATATTTGTTACCCATGGAAGTACGGATCGGTGGTAGAAAATTCTTTTTCACAATGCTAACTTTTTATTCCTCAAACAGGCGGACAGTCATGGTGGTAACATTATCTCTCCATTTATTAATGAAACTATTGATGGATTTCTCGGGGTTCTACTTGATTAATTCAAGATCTCAGTGGGTAACTTCCAACTCTTAATTTTACTTATACAGAGCTATGAACTCCCTTGCAACATCTTCCTAGTGGCTGATCTGGGATTACTTTAATGACAGTAACAAACAAATGGCACTTTCTTTTAGTGTATGTTGGAACATATGAGCCATTCTCTCTTCTATATACCCCATTAGGCTCATAAAGCGGTGGTAATTGTGAAAATATATAATGGGAGGTCCACCACCTCCAAACTTATCAATATCGGTAATTTTGAATTTCTCTGACAACCTGGCTTGTAGGTAAGGGGACACGTGGGTGTAATCCACATAGTTACCTGAGATCTTTACCTGGTCAAATTTCTTGGAGAGAAACTTGATATCCTCCTTGACTTGGTTCAACTCCTCCTCCTTAGGATCAATAGGAATGGGAATGGGAACGGGTAATATCGTTAAATAAGCATGGGGTGTACCATTTACGGGCAGAACACGTAGAGGATAAGGCGCTCGTGGATACTCTTTTGGATCCTACATCAGTTCGAGAACTTATGGTCCCAAAACATAGGGAAAATAGACATTTGGTTCTAGTACCTCTAGGATCTAACCCATGTTTCTCTGTATTTATTGGACATCTGCTTGCAGACTGTTAATTTTTCCACTGAGTCGTGCAAGTATAGACATTAGATTTAGCTAGGAATTGGCATTATGATAAAGGTTCTCTACGATAAATTTCCAGTAAGATAATCAGTTTTCGGTGAAGCGATCGATGAAAATATAGAACTCCGAGATGGTTTGATGGCAGATCTGAGTCAATACAAAGTCAGGCCAAAGAGTGCGATTGCACCTGAGAGGGAAATAATTTTTTTATTTTAATTAAAAAGGAATATTTTTGGTATGTTTGAAAAAGGGGAGAAAATATTTTTGGTAATTTTAAAAAAGGGAGAATAAGAAGATAAATCCCAAGTGTTGTTATTATTATTATTAGGTTTCTCTTATATTGTGTTTTTACTAAGGTGCAAGTGAAATTTCGGACGGGGCCCGAGTTTGAGAAAAAATGGGATACCCAATGGAAGAAATGGTTTGACTTGTTTCCAGACTCACGAACAGAGTCCTATTTTAAAAAGGGCAAAATAACCCAAAATTTTGACAGGAAGATGACCCAAAATTTTGTTAGAGTTTCATATTGAAACCAATAATATAGGTATAGGTGTCTTAGGGTAGACAACTATATCAGGTTATTATATGGGAGGTTACTGTAAGGGTTCCCTCCTTTAGAATGACTTCCATGATATACCTCTTTCTTATAAGGGCAATCATTCACCGATACGTGTGTAAAGACATTTGATATACCTGAATGTACGTGAATTGCTTCACGATATATCTCGTGGTGATGGTGCATGTGACAGCGAGTTTGATATACTCGATGTCCATGAATGAGTTCCCTACAATATACCTCATATCGTGATTTTAGTCAAGCAGTACGATGCGGGAGGAATCGTTCAATATACATTAAAGGTGCTTGGCCAATGAAATATGGGAGTCATATAGCTTAAGTTAACCACGCTCGCGGAATCGACAATCCATCACAAAGTGACTCCCCAATACGGGACAAATATGCAGTCAATATATAGTGCTCGTGTAGTGTGCAAAATTATTGAGTTTTAGTTAGTATCTTTATGAAAAGTTTTATGTATGCTAAGAAGAATACGTACAATAACTAAGCATGAAGTAAATCATGGAAATCTATACGAATGTAAGGTGGTAAAAAAGCTAAGTATATGAGGATAGTAAAGCAAGTAAGCATGCACAGGTAACACGAGGCATAGAATATGTAAAAGCGTACAAAGCATGGTGATATATGCAATGTGTGAAATATATGGACATACACAAGTGGGAGAGATGTGTGTATAAAGTGAGAGTAACATAGAAATATGTGTAAGTGAGAAAAGCATGGAGATTTGTTCAAGTGATGTAAAATATATACATGAAGAATGTCATATATATGAGTGATGTGAATCATGTGAATATGTACAAGTAATGTGAATCATGTGAATATATACAAGTGATGTGAAGCATGTGAATATATATATAAGTGGGAATAAGAATAGAAATGTACAAGTGACCTGGAGTACATGAAAATGTGGATTAGTGAAGTGAAACATGGAAAATATGAATGTGAAACGTGAGATAAAGCGTGGATATATGCAAATGTCATGGGGCATATGATATAAAGGATGGTATATACATGTGATAAGAATACAAGTATGATGGAGAAAATATTATACATGGATAGTGTGACATGAGTATGGAATATATAACATGTGAATATGAGAGAAAGAGAAGCACAAACAAGCAAAAACATGTATAAACTTGTGGGAAAAAATGAAAATAAAGCCCACGCACGAGTCTAGTCCTCTAAAAGAAATCCCCAATGGATTTGCCACTGTGTGCCATGAGTATGGAATATATAACATGTGAATATGAGAGAAAGAGAAGCACAAACAAGCAAAAACAAGTATAAACATGTGGGAAAAAATGAAAATAAAGCCCACGCACGAGTCTAGTCCTCTAAAAGAAATCCCCAATGGATTTGCCACTGTGTCCATCCAATGATGGGTTCTCCCCGAGATACACGAGAAATGGGGTCAAGCAAGAAATTTCCCATTCTTCCACCTGCATGGAATTCACGGTCTCCCATTAACATAAAGTGATCATTGTTAAGGTGTGAATGAAAATGTGGAGATTGGAGTTGTCAACCTATTTTACTCAAAACTAGAAAAAGATGTAATCCTCCCCCAATATAGATGTAATAAATAATACTAACTAATGCGTACGAAACCAAATAAATTATGGGCCAGGGGACTAAGTTAAGAAATAGGAAGGTGTTAAGCACCCATTCCACCTTTTTAGTCTCTCATGAGCTATAAATATGCTCTCTACCTAAAAAATGTAAATGTGTATGAGGTGAAGACGTGTTTATATTTATAAATGCGAGGAGAAAAATTATCTTATTTTCATCATGGAAAGAATGGTAACGAATCATTCGAAGGAGTAAAGCTAAAAAAAGAAAAAATTGATAAAGAAAGGATTCTATGGATTGATTTGTATCTTAGTCCAAACACACACAAATTCATATTTTAATAAATTTTATCTTGAATAAATTTAGTGTGCATGCAATGATTTAGTCCAAAGTAAATAAGCCAAGCCAAACAAGCAAACATGCAAAGAAGCGAGAAAAAATCCCTTTTCGGGTAAAACCTTTATTTTTCAGCATTGTTCAATATTTAACGGACGCTAGATGACTTACACACTACTTAGGTCACTAAGTATAATGCGTTGTTCTTCAAATCTTCTATGGCAATGACATAGTTTAGTACCGCCCACAGGAAGCAGTCTTCCCTCGGTATCCACTAATCAGCCTCTTTAGTAATAGAGCCTCAACTCCACAAATCAGTATTAGAGATGAACTCTACAAGGGTCTTTGAACAAGGAATATGTTCTTCTTAATTTGATAAAGTGACCTCGGGATTTGGATCATAAATGGTAGAGTTTGATCATAAAAGAGACTGAAAAAGGCAAAATATGAGTTATACAAGACTATAATTCCGCATCTCTTTTTATAAGAAAGTATGTTACAAAAGGATAAAAATTAGAGATTTGGATTATATTTAATTAAAAAGCAAAAACTCGTGCTCACTCTTTCGAACGACTTGGTACCTCGTTCGAATGACCTACCCTTTTTCATTCTATCAGGTTTCTAATAACACTTCAAATGACATTCTAGTTCCTGATGTTTAGGCCTTGTTCGATCATGGGAACCTTAGTTCTAATGATGTACCCAATCTCGTTTGAATAACTTCCAACGAGACTTCAAATGACATTCCAAACTAATCAAAAGGCGACGTTCCAGATTTCATTCGAACGTTAAAATTTCATTCTAATGACATTTTGTAACTCGTTCAAAGGACAAGAAAATCTCATTTTAGAGAGTTGATGAGAGTTTTAAAATTTTCTTCGAAAACATTTTTAAATGAAAACTCTTAAAGATGAAAACCCTTGGAAAAATAAAGGTCTTTACCAAACTATCATAACTCTTCTGAATGCTATTGAAAACTTTGTCTTCAAATACGTAGAAGCATTCGTGAATCTACATTAGTATGTAATGGGAAAAGCCAAACAAAAAACTGATCGATTATAAAACTTGTTCTTACAAAAATATAAAGATAACTAGAATATTAACGGTGGATCGGATCATATCTCACTATGATAAAGTTCATACGCATGTCTGATGGGACCACCACAAAATGTAAGGATAAATTTTTATATCGAGTCAATTTGTAGTTTTGGCTTTTTTTCATTTTGACAAAACGATTTGACTCATAGGTTAGTAATTTAGTTCAGTTGGTCCTCTAAACCTATGATGAATGATTAAACACCATAGCGTCCAAGTAAAGCGTCTACACAATCGTGTTGCATTCCATGTCAAATTTCGCCTTCAAGATTCATGGGATCTCAATGAGCTATGAATGCGTATTATGTTTGATCCCTGGATATATATTATGGGTGTTAGATTTCAAAATGCTTTGAGGCCATTTTTCGTAAAAAGGTTTTTTAAGAAAAATGTTTTTGGTTTTTAAGTCATTCAAACGAGATTTATATTCTCATTCAAATGAGTTTTTTAAAGTTGTTAAAATGAGTGTTGATGTAAAAAACTATATTATATCTAATTAATCAATCATAGATAAAAATGAATAAACAAGACAAAGAATTTTTAAGGTGGTTCAGCCTTATGAAAATAGCCTACGTCCACTGTTTTGTATTGCTGACTATTTGCCTTGAATCTCGATAATAGGTTTACCAAGAGATCCAAAAGTCCCCTTCTTATGCGGAGGTTACAATGTATTTATAGCCTTGAGGCTGTACATATGAAAAGATAATGCAATGTTATCTAGTAGACATATACATTTGTACGATAATAATGCACATTTAATGCATAGTTGCCTTTTGGTTTTCTTGATTTGGATGCTCTGCACGCTAAGTAGCTCGGTATGCTTAAGTTGCTCGGAGCGCCTGCGTAGCTCGGAGCGCCTGATTTGCTCGGTGACAGTGTGTTGTTCGTTGAGAGTATTTGTATTTGCCACATGGGTTGACACGTGTCTTTATGTGATTGGTCCACATTAGCAGACTAAAATTGGTATCAACAGAAGCCCCCAATGTTTCACAATTGAGCTTAAAGAAGTGTGTGGAACATTTTGCTTGAAAATTGCTTGGATTACTGATCTTCATGAATTTTAGGCAGATTTTCATTGTATATAATTCCTTTTTGAGCGCATAATATCAAGCTTCATAAATATTTTGAATTTTCACGATCACTTCAATATTTGTGCTTTTTTCTTCTTTTAACCGCCGAAAATGCAAACGTCTTTCCTCGTAATCATTGTTTTTCTCTATTCCCGAGGTAAAGTATTTAAGTGCGATAGAAATCCTATCATTTTCCACTTTTTAAATCTGTATCTCTGAACTTTTTATTTTCTCTCTATCTTCTGCTTTCGTTCTTTCCATCGTTCATTGTCAACTGATCTCTCTTTCTTCTGTAAGGTTTTCTTCCCTCTTCTTTATTTACTTTATTCACCATGGTTTATCTTGTTGAATCGTTGGATAAATTTCGATTTGAGTTTTCAATCCCTTCGTGGGTTATTTTGGAAGAACTTTCTTGTCCTTCTGATTTATTTTCTTTGGTTGAGGGACAATGGTTCCCAAGTCTTTTTATAGCTGAGTGTGGCTTTTCTTTCCTGCCAAATCCCCTGTGTTTGGAGTTTTGCCAATATTTTGATATTGTACCTGCAAGAGAAGATCCAAATACATGGAGGGTAGTTAATGGCGTACATAGGTTGAATCAACTTCATGGAACTCGTTTGGAAATTCCAGAAATTATGTATTACTATAGATTGGTTACCAGTGACACTACTTTCTATTTAAAAACTAGGTTTTCGAATAGAGCTTTAGTTCTCAATATTCTCGATGCCAATAGGGACTATTTTGATCATGGGGTTGTGATGAAAAATTGGCAACACCCTCCATTAAATGGAAATGATGTGTACCAAGATCGCAGGTGTCCACCTTATGGCAATGGGATAGGTTGTTTTTATTTTTGAAATCTTGTTTTCTTTGTATTCAATGAAATGCATCACTGACATTAATTTTGTTTGTTACAGTTGACAGTAAAAGGAAGCCTCCAAAAGATACTGATGTTAATATAAAACATTTAAAACTTATTTGGGGCTTGCATCAATCAGTTGTTGGGGAGCACATTAGATCTGCTTCTTATTTTTTGCGATACAGAAGCTACACTTCATCTTTCATTGCTCGTCCTGTGGTGGTTGATCTTGACCGGATACCAACCTCTGAAACCAGTGTGGAAGGTTCTTTTTCTGACTTAAGTACTCCTATTAATGATCTAATGAAGAAGAGAAAATCTCCCGCATTTTTTGACAAGTTTGCCTTTGCCACTGAGGAGGCAAATAAAAACAAATAAGATGTCCCAGATGAGGGGACAAAGAATATAGATGTACACTACACCAAAATGGCCAAATTGTCACCTTTCAGTCGGTCACCCTTGTCAAGGTCATTGACCGTGATAAAAAACACGCGTTTTATGTCACGGTCATTGACCTTGACACGACCATGACAAGGCCATGACAAATTTACTTATCACGGACTTGTCACGGTCATCGACCGTGACAATTCTTTAAATACTTGTCACGGTCAATGACCTTGACACGATCGTGACAATGTTTGCAGCAAAAACCCTATCCCCCTTCTTTTCTCCCTATCGCCGTTCCCTCCCCCTCTCTCTCTCTCGACGCTTCTCTCTCTCTCTCTACTTTCAGGTCGATTTTCTCTCTCTCTCTCTCTCTCTCTCTTCCATTTATATATATGTTTGTGTGTATATATATGTGTGTATGTGTGTATATATATGTGTGTATGTGTGTATATATATATGTAAATTAGAAAAGAAAATTATACTTGCAATGTGGTATTAATGGATCTTAAGCGTACCAAAGTTAATAAGTGATATTGTTTTGTGATTGTGGATGATTTCTTTAGGTTCACTTTTCTTGGAATTTTGAGGGAGAAGAATGACTCCTATGGTGTGATTGTTTAAATATGAAAGGAAATCCAAAATAAACAATCGCTCCCAAAAATATTGGATAACAATTTATTTTCATTCAAAATAAATAATTGATAATAATTGGATAATAATTGATATTTTCATTCAAAATAAATATTTCATTCAAAAATATTGGATAATAATTGATATTTTCATTTAAATTGATAATAATTTTATTCATCAAATTAATTCAATTAGGTAAAACACTAGATAATTTTTTAACAGAATTTGATAATATTATATAAAGTTTAGTAAATTCACAAAATGTTGCCAATTGTATGTTTTTAGGAATATCATTAGTTACTTTCGTGCCCAACTATGTAGAATCCATACACATGCATGTTGTTAGAAAGTCTTAAATTTAATTCTCACTTTAATTTGTAGAATCTCTGTACTTGGTTGGATTTACCCCTTTATGATAATGAAATTTATGCTCGAATTATAATTATCTCATGTCATAATTTTATTGATAAACAATAAATGTAGTTGTCACGGTCGTGGTTGGGGGAGGGGGTGGGGGTGGGGTGGGGTGGGTGGGGGGTGTGTGTGTGTGTGTGCGTAGGTGTGTGCGTGTGTGCGTGGCGGGGGGAGGGGGAGGGGGAGGGGGTGGGGTATGTGTATATGTGTGTGTATCGTGGTGTGTGGTGGGGGAGGGGGGTAGTGGGGGTGGGGTGTGGTGGGGGACGGGGGTAGTGGGGGTGGGGTGTGGTGGGGGGAGGGGAGGGGGTGGGCGTGGAATTTTCTAACTAAAAATATGATAATATTTTGTTATAATTTGTTAAAACTATGTAAACCTTAGTATGAATGCAAGGTTAGTGATAGTTAGAATTGTGTAAATATTAGAAAAGTTCTAGAATTCATATGTTAAATTTAATTATATAAATATTTAAAATACCCCAATTGTCACGGTCGTGGTGGGGGGAGGGGTGGGGTGGGGTGTGTGTGTGTGTGCGTGTGTGCGTGGCGGGGGGAGGGGGCCAAGGGGTGTGGGGGGTGGGAATGGGGTGTGGGGGGTGTGGAGGGGCAATTTTAACAATTGTATATCTTTAATTAAGAAATTGTATAGCTTTAATTGTAATTTTAATTGTATAGTTTTAGATGAAAGTAAATTAATAGTTAGTGCCAATTTCATATGAAAGTAGGATTGTCCCTCATTGTAAATTAGTAAATTAATAATTGTATACTTTAATTGTTAGTTTAATTGATGAGATGTTGGGTTGGTTAGTTTTAAAAGTGGCATGACGTGTGCGTGTGTGTGGTGGGGGTGGGGTAGGGGTGTGTGTATGTGTACTATTAACATTTTTTTTTTATCTGTACTAATAACATTTTTTTACAGCAAAAATGTCTCCTTCAGATATTAAGGCAAAGATGATGATGTTATTTATGATGATGTCGTCTGGGCTCGGTGGTAGCGGAGGCGACGAGGGCTCCTCCGCCCCTAGGCTCCCCAAATATGGAAAATTTGGGATTACCGTCGAGAACAAGTCGGAGCTATTAGCGAGATCCCTCGAGATGCTAAAGACGGTCATCGGCCGGGGGTATATGAGTTGAAAGGAGGTGCCATATGAGCTCAAGTTAGTTGTTTGGGCGGCACTACAGGTAATATATTTATATTTATATTTATATGAATATGAATATTTCAATTTCAATTTCAGTTTCAATTTCAATTTCAATTTCAATTTCAATTTCAATTTCAATTTCAATTTCAATTTCAATTTCAATTTCAATTTCAATTTCAATTTCAATTTCAATTTCAATTTCAATTTCAATTTCAATTTCAATTTCATATTTATATTTATATTTATATTTATATTTATATTTATATTTATATTTATATTTATATTTATTCGCAACTAACATTGTATTTGTTGGACAGGAACAATTCAACTTGGATCCAAAGCTACGCGATTCCGTCTTGGAGCAGTTGAGGGAGAAACACAAGACGTGGAAGAAAAATATGCGGATACGGTACTTTGGGAAAACACGAGAGTCCATTATACAATGGCGCGGATCCGTCCCGCCCAAGGAGCCGATCTCATTGGCACAATGGCAAAAGTTCATTGACAATGAGATCGAGGATCGACAATTGGCATCTCGCCAATCGGGGAGGGAAAATCTGGCAAAAAAGACGGACGTGCACTACTCCGGCCGGACCTCTTACGCCGAGGTGGAGCATAGGATGCAGGTAAGATTTAATTTATCTATAACTACAAAAATATATTATTCTTCATTATTTTACTTTGCGGGGCCGATACTAATTTTACTTTACTTTATTTTATTTCAGGGGGTAGGGAGTGGGCCAGGGGGTAAGCCACATAGGCTCGATACTTATGTGGCTCTTCAGACGAAGAAGGGGAAGGACAAGGAGGTGTCCCCGAGCGTCGCGGCCACGATTGTAAGTAATCCGACAGTTTAATTTTTGTTAATTACGTTATAATTTTTTAGTTTACTTATTTTACTAATCATGTGCTTTTTGTCGTTTCAGGCAAAGCTTAAGGAAGTGCATGAGTCGCAGTCTGATGCCGACAAGGCATCTTTGTCCAAAGACGCACTCAGCCAAGTGCTTGGCTCTGATCGCAAGGGGAGGACAAGGGGAGTGAGCTCGCGGGTGGCCAAATCTAGGATCATCGGATTGGAGACGAGCAACACCGGTTTGGCTCGAACGGTGGATTCACACGACGCGAAGCTGTCCCGTTTGGAGGCGACGATCCAAGATATGTATGCATTCATGAAGCGTACGTTGGGCGGAGACCGTAAAGGGAAAGGGAAAGGGAAGGAGAAAGCGGTGGAGGAGGAGGTGCGGGAGGACGAGGCGCAGGATGACGAGGATGTGGACCTCACTGCTTCATCATCGACACGTTCGTACTTCGATGATCCACTTCCCTATTTGGCGCCCTTCAACAGACCATTGTCGACACTTGGTTGGCCGAGCGTGTTCATATTGGACGTATTTGATGGCCAGCGGATAGGGCGGGGGTTGAGGGACCCGAATATCGTCGAGGGTGGAATAGTCCATGGACGTGTGCTTCAAGAGATGGAGTCCAGGGTGCTCGTCACACATGTCATACCCGGGAAGGAGAACTCCCTATTGTGGTTGCGCGAACAATGCGGCACGACGTATATTAGTGGGTGCGTCAATTCGTATGTCGTGTGGCCTACTCACCTCCTCAATTTTACCCAAGACATGTAGTAACATTATTTTTAAGTTTGTCCATTTTAATTATATTTGGATTATATCGTCATGTATATTATTTCTATTTTGAATATTTGGATTATATCGTCATGAATATATATTTGCATTATCTTTAGTTTGTTTGGATATATGATGTTTGGAACAGGTACAACGTTACTATAACAGGTACAAATATACTGCTGGGCAATGGCAGTGGCCATACTGCCCAGCAAATTTTTTTTAAATTCTGCCCAGAATTGTCACGGTCATTGACCGTGACACGTCCGTGACAAAAAGTTATCAGGGACGTGTCACGGTCAATGACCGTGATAATTTTTTTAAAAGGGGTCATGGCTTTGTCACGGTTTATAACCGTGACAAACGTGCCATGGTCATTGACCACGACACGACCGTGACACAAAACGCGAGTTTTGTGTCAAGGTCAATGACCGTGACACAATCGTGACAAAAAACGTTGTCTCGCCTCGAAATGTCACGGTCATTGACCTTGAAAAGTTGGATTTGTCAAGGTCAATGACCTTGACAAATGGGCAGATTTGGTGTAGTGGTACCCCCTTCCACTGCTGCTAACGAAACTGGCAAGAAGCTCCCTTGCCTCCAAAAGAGACAGCACCTTCGAATGAAACTGTTGTCATTTCTCAAATAGAGACAGCACCTTTAATTGAAAATGCTCCTGCTCCTCTGAGGAGATTGAAAAGAAGTTCTACTGAGAGACCTATTGACCCTATCTCTCAACCTTCAAATGTTGAAGGTAATGTTCCAGCTCTTATTCCCCCGAGCTCTGCTATGGGCTTGATCAGATCTTGGACTGTCCCAGAATTCTAAGGTATTGAAGACACATTTTCTCGTGAGAGACTTACTTCTTTGGCTACTCAACACATTACATCGATAAGTATATTTATCCTGATTCCTTATCCTCTAATAATATGTTCATATGTTGAATTAAACTTCTTTCTTTTATCAGCTCGTGACGTGTTTCAATAGTATTTTGAAGAAAGATGAAGCTATCAGGGCTTCCACCTCCTCGGGTGGGGTAGAATAAGCTTTTGCTGGATTAACTCAATCTTTGAAGGAATCTTGTCAGAAGTACGAGGAAGATAAAGATGCATGGGAGAAATAATTCAAGTCTGTTGAACTAAATCGGGATCAAGCTGTAACTGCCTCTAAGGAGTTGGAGAAGAAATTAAAGAATGTTGAACAACGTAAAGAGGAGCTTAAAGTCAAGGTTAAATATGCTGAGGAAAATATTGTTAAGATTCAAGAAGCTGAGCAACATAAGACATGGGTAGAAGAAAAATTGAAGTCTGCCGAGGAGCTCCTTAGGGAAAGGACCTCCTCGGAGAGAGAAAAAAGGAAAGTTGCTGTTAAAAAATCTTTTAGTGTTGGTTAGGACAAGGGTTGGAATAAGGGCCTGGTTGTTATGTCTTCTCAAATGGATTGTGCCAGTGTTAAATATTTTAGGGATGGATGGATAGCAGCTTTGAAGAAATTGAAGGTTGCTGAAAATTCTGAGTTGTTCCAGGAGCATACTCATGGCCCTCCTCCCTCTCCTGGAGAAGAAGAAGAAGATGAAGCTGCATCAGATGAGTCTTTTATGATGACAGGAGAGCAGGTCCCTATTGTTGCTGTTGTTCAACCCTCCAAGCAAATCCAACAAGCCAACACATCTGCCGAGCAACTGCCATTGTTCTCCGAGAAACTAACCCCTTCACCCAAATCGTCCAAAGAAGTCGTAGGAAATAAGGAGAAGGTGTAAAGTTGTTCGGGTATTTTATTTCTTTGTTTTCTTAGATGTAACCCTGATATGTGTTTTCCTTTATCATGATGAATAAAAATTGAACTTTTGTTGTTCGTCTGGAATTTCTCTCTTACTTGCTCTGTTCGTATCATTGTTGATTTTTATTTTTCATCTTCTCTTTGCTAGTTTATGGCCTGGATGAAACTCTTATCAGCTTATGATATAGAGTTGATGAAGAATTTTAATGACTATTTCAAAGATGGTCATGCAGACTTTACTAAGGCTTAAATAATTGACATCCTCGGATCATATGCCTCTGAACGAGCAATTAATGCTTATCAGTATTTGAAGTGCCTACTTGATCGTGTTGTAGCCAACGATGTGGCTTATTACGAAATGATTGAAGATCTTTAAGGAACGATCGAGGAACTTCAATAGTAGTACAAGGAATCCACTACACTTTTGCATCAAGGTTATGAGAAAAGTACCAGCAATTGAGTGCTGATAAGGGATATGACAAATACATTTCAGCTCATGAGAAAAGGGAAAGTGTGTTGAAGCTTGAGATTAATAAAGCACAGACATATTGCCAAGTTACTCAAGCAAGAAAATATCGCGTTGCAAGAGGAAATAAAACAACTCAAAGCTGCTGCCTCTTCTTCTTCGGGAGCCTTAGTCCCCATTAATGATGATGGTTTTTCATTTTTAGAAATAGAAAATGCTAACTTACGGGATAAGTTAGAGACTTTGAAATGAACTGGACCTTCCACACCTGCTCATGGCAGAGCAAGATCTTCTTCTCGTGGACGAGAAAGGGCTGGACGGGTTACTATTGATGAAATAAGAACTCAATTGTCCTTAGAGAATCAAGTCGTTCAATTGATGGCGAAGAACCAAACCTTGGTAGAAAATATCTAAGAAGATTCATAGTTTCACCGACCAACTCTCCAATCAGAGTTCTGCTTTGGAAAGTAAAGAAATTCTGGTGAGAAAGCTCCACGAGCAACTTGAGAGATTGACTTATCAATTTCACAAGCAGCCCAGGAAATTTTGGATGGTTGGGTATAATGAAGCTTTGTATCATCTTGATGCTCATTTACAGCAGTCGAATAACGAAGGATATAAGCAGGGGTGGTTGATTGCCTTATGTGTTCTGAAACTGGGGCAAGGTCATTTCTTATGGGATTAGTATGAACCTGGAGTGCTTGATTTACTTGTGCCTCCCTTCAAACTTAACCTTAGTTGGATTCCAGCCCGTGCCATCCCTCGAATTTTGATCTCCAAGTATCTCGGGGATTATAGCCTTCATTCAAACTTTGAGATATATCGTCCAGAGCACTTGCTTGATCGACCATCCATAAGTAATGTTAAAATGCTGCGAAATATGAACTTTATAAACTCTTCTTATACATTAGATGATCCTCCAGCTGGGGTGGAACCTATTTCAAAAGCAGAGAGAAAGAAACCCATAGAATAGGGCATTTTTATGTAATGAATCCAATTTCATATCATATGTAATCTGCTTGGTTTTAATAAAGAAAAATTTATTTTCTTTCTCGATTTCATTCCCTTGGAAATAATTTGTATAATGTCTTTGTTATTCGTTAGTGGATATATATATTTGTAGGAGGACGAAATGTCTTATTTTATTTTTAGACAATGGAACTTGTCCCATTTCTTGTCTGATTATAGTGACTTGTCACTCTTTGGGCCTAAGCAATGGAATGATTTTCATTCCATGTTCCTGCTTAGTTGTAGTAATCTCGTCAGTATTACCTTGTTGCCTAGACAGTGGATGCCCCGGGAGGTCATCCATCTTCTTGCCTAGTTTGGTACCAACCAACCGGAGTTGGTGGTTATTAAATTGCCGACCAACCGGAGTTGGTAGTTAATGAATTTCCGACCAACCGGAGTTGGTGGTAAATGAATTACCGACCAACCGGAGTTGGTGGTAAATGAATTACCGACCAACCGGAGTTGGTGGTTAATAAATTGCCGACCAACCGGAGTTGGTGGTTAATGAATTGCTGACCAACCGGAGTTGGTGGTAAATGAATTTCCGACCAACTGGAGTTGGTGGTAAATGAATTACCGACCAACCGGAGTTGGTGGTTAATAAATTGCCGACCAACCGGAATTGGTGGTAAATGAATTGCCGACCAACCGGAGTTGGTGGTTGTTGAATTGCTGACCAACCGGAGTTGGTGGTTGCTGCTCTGAATGTGTGCTTGTGTAGTGTATAGCACTAATATTCCGGGAAAAAAAAATTCAACTAAGGAAGAAATATGGGTAAAACATCACTTTATTCATATTGAAAAAAATGTGTTACATATGGATTTTAATTATTGATAGTACTTGCGCAGATGCTCTGCATTCCATGCATTCTTGAATTCTTCTCCCTCCAAAGTTTCAATTCTGTATGTCCCAGGATGAACAACTTCAGTTACTCTGTAAGGTCCATGCCAGTTGGCCTCCAGTTTGTTATGCTTTTGGATCACTTTCTTCAGCACATAATCCCCCTCTTTCAAATCTCACTTCTTTACCCTTTTGTTATAGAACAAGGTTGTTCGTTGTTGGTATGTTGCATTCATGATTGCTGCTTCTTCCCTAACTTCTTCGAGCATATCCAGGTCTAATCGCCTAATTAAGTCGCTCATAGGAGAGCTGAAATTAATCACCCTATGTGTGGGTAAACCCAATTCCGCAGGTATGACAGCCTCACTCCTAAATGTCAACATGTACGGAGACTCCTCAGTTGCTTTTTGCGATGTAGTGCGATAAGCCCACAACACAGAGTGTAGCTCATTAATCCAATTTCCCTTTGCATAATCCAATCATTTTTTTAAACCATTCAGTAGGGTTATGTTCGTCACTTCAGTTTGCCTATTGCTCTAGGAGGGCCTGGCGCAGAGTGTATCTTCTGTACATTGGATTGATGACCATATGCAACGAATTCTTCGTTGTCAAATTGAGTTCCATGATCAGTAATGAATGCGTGTGGGAGATCATATCTGCAAGTAATGCTCTTCCAAATAAACTGATAGACCTTGGCATATGTCATATCAATGAGAGGCTCGGCTTCCACCCATTTGGTAAAATAGTTAACAGCAACCACGAGGTATTTGAATCTTCCTTTGGTCGTCGGAAGTGGCCCGACCAAGTCTATCCCCCACATGGCGAATGGCCAAGGGGACGTAATGGGTGTTAACAATGCTTGGAGAGTTCTTAGGATGGAAGAGAAACGTTGGCATTTATCGCACTTCTTAGCGTAAGCTGCGCAATCAGCTCTCATCGTTGGCCAGTAATACCCCTGTGTTGTTATCCTCTGCAAAAGCTTTTGACTTGCTACATGAGCTCCACAGGACCCTTCGTGAACCTCTTTAATTAATTCTTTCACTTCAGAGTGATGGACACATCTTTTTAGTCCTGATATAACTCCTTTTCTATACAAAATACCACTGGTCAATACGTAACGAGCAGCTTTAAACTTCAGTTTCTTGGCTGCGAGTTAATCAGGTGGCCAATGCCTTCATCGATATAGGCCCTAATGGGATCCATCCAGGATGGTCCCAAGTCTAGGGCAATGAAATTCATCATCAAGTCTTTGTCCACACTTCGATCCACCAGGATTTCTATTGGGATTATTCTTCGTAGCTCAGTGCGTGTTGCTGATGCCAGCCGAGCTAGGGCATCGACTCTTGCATTCTTCGATCTCGGTATTCTGATCAACTGAACTGCAGTAAAATTTGAGACAACCTCCAGATCTTTTGCATGATACCTAACCATTAGTTCTCCCTTCGTTGCATCCAACCCGAGAATTTAATTTACGATTAACTGTGAATCACTGAATACCATGACCTGCTCTGCCTTCATGGTTTTGGCCAGACTTAGACCCACGATCATAGCCTCATATTCAGTTTCATTATTGGAAGCTTTAAACTAAAAATGTAGAGCATACTCTATATCAATCTCATCGGGACTGTTTAAAATAATTCCTGCTCCACTGCCTGTGGCACACGAAGAGCCATCCACAAACAGATTCCATACAGGTACTTCATTATCAAACTCTTGATCAGACAGAGTTCCTCGGTGAAATATTTTATGTTTCTTTTTGTCTTCCCCCGAGACTCCTCACTGCTCATTGATTATCTTCTCTTGATCGTTCACGAATGGAATTTGGTCGGGTGTTAAATTCGATAATCCCGTAACATCCACGAGTTGGTGTATATTAAACTCCTGCTCTTTGGAGGTATCAGAGTGAGTAAACTCTGCGATAAAATCCGCTACTTCCTGCCACTTAAGTGACGACCTAGACTCATAAACTATGTCATATTCACCAAGTTCTACTTCCCAGTACATCAATCTTCCTGATTTCTCCGGTTTATGCAGAGCTTGTCTCAATGGCATATCAGTATACACCACTATAGTATAGGCTTGGAAGTATGGCCTCGTCCTTCTTCTCGCTTTGATTAGTGCTGCTAACTTTTCTAGTCTTAGATATCTAATCTCTGCTCCTCGGAAGGCCTTGCTGGTGTAATAGACCGATTTTTGTACTCCATCCCCCACTCTTATCAATGCCGAGCTAACCGTATTTTCTGAAACTGCCAAATACAAGTATAATCTTTCTCCCATCACTGGTCTAGATAACAATGGAGGTGTCCCCAGATATTTCCTCAACTCTTGAAAGGCCTCCTCGCATTCATCATTCCACTCACAAGTTTTTTAAAGTGTTTTGAAAAATGGGAGGCATCTGTCTGTTGCTCGTGAGACAAATCTGTTAAGTGCTGGAACTCGCCCTGTGAGACTTTGCACCTCCTTCTTCGTAGCTGGAGATCGTAGCACCAGTAAGGCCTTAATTTTCTCAGGGTTCGCCTCGATGCCTCGTTGGTTAACAATATATCCTAAAAACAATATGCATTTGGTGGGATTCAACTTCATTTGATATTTCTCTAATTGATTAAAAGTCTGACCTAGGTCAAATAAATGATCAACAGCTTTCTTGCTTTTTGTCAGCATATCGTCGACATAAACCTCCATGTTATAACTGATTTGCTCTACAAACACCTTATTCATCAGTCGCTGATATGTCGCACCTGCATTTTTAAGTACGAAAGGCATAACATTATAGCAATAAGTCCCTCTTGGGGTGATAAAAGAGGTACTTTCCCTATCCTCAGGTTTCATTTTAATCTGGTTGTAACCAGAGTAAGCATCCATGAAACTCAACAATTCATGCCCCGATGTAGCATCCACCAGCTGATCGATTTGGGGCATGATGATGCTGAAATATAGAACCACCAGATAAGTGATGATGAGCTCAAACAGTAGTAACCATGGCATCTATAGAGATGTATATGTATAAGTGTGTAGAAGGGGATGAGTATAAGAGGAATAAGACAATGATGTATAGTGGTTCAGCCAATTAGGCCTACATCCACTGTGAGTGTGTGATCCACTTAGTATGGGCACTAATGGCCTTGGATACAATGCACATAAGCTCCCTTTCTCTCTCTACTGTGTGTACAAGCAGAGTGTTAGATAGGGTTACTATTCTCGATCCATTTATAGGGTTGTAGGTGATAAGTATATATAGGTCTTGGGGGGTGTAGTGTGGTGCATGTGAATGATGATCTAGCCAATCTCTTGTTGACACTTGTAGATGGCAAATAATGACATTATATTCCCTCACGTGAGGGGGTGATATTGTTATAGCGGTCTTCCACGTGCCATGTGAGCCTCACGCGCACTGTTCCACGCGTCTCCCAAACCACGCGCTGTGATGATATCACCCTCGGCCTATGATATGAGGCCGAGGGCAAAGTTCCTTCTGGTAGTGAGTCTGGCCCAATTTAGGCCTCAGAGGGTCGTCTGTGCCTGATGAAGGGTCGGCCCCTTGCAGGGTCGTCTGAACCATGATGAGGGGTCGTCCCCTTAAAGGGTCGTTTGGGCCTAATGAAGGGTCGGCCCCTTGAAGGGTCACCTGGACCATGATGAGGGGTCGGCCCCTTGAAGGGTCACGAGACCATCTTAGGCTCGTCTTGGTGGAGGGCACCCTCGGCCTGGCCGAGGGTATATATGGGTATATCAATCACCCCCAGCCCTTAGCCATAGATGTTGTTGAGATGGCTGAGGGATAGTGTTTCCATTGAGAGGAGTGTATGGTCAGTTAGATGAATGACACATGTCAAGTTGATGTGACACTTAGGCAAATATCCACTGTCATCCCATTTTCTCAGGCATGGCGGCTACACACTTTGCTTGGGACTTTGTGCCCTAATGATGCCCTCCTCGTGGGCTGTGCTCTGCCTTGGTTAATGGGCCCACTATTATCATGGTATTTAAGCAATTTTTTAAATCATTTCTTCTCTTCTTCTTCTTCGCTCCCAAGCTCAGTCTCTCTCTAGATTTTCCATAGCTCCATAGCCATAACCATTTATGCGACTTCTGCATCAAGCCTTGCCGCCCTTTCTCAGGTAATACTTCTGAGCTAGTGCCCTCTTTACATTTCATTGCTTTTTAACACTTCGACTACTTTAGGTTTGTAGGGATAGATTTTTTTTGGCTATTTCATAACTTTCCAGTGTTCTTCTCCAGTGACTTATTCTCGAGTGTTCTTGGTTAAAACCTTTACTTTCCTTAGTTTCAATCCAAAAGTCCAGCTTAGTCAATTGCCAACTTGTTTGTAGTTAGGTTAGCCAAATTCTTTTTAAGTGTAGGGTCTCCCTCTTAATGCTTAGGAGGCTTTGAAATTTAGCTGAGGAATTCCCTTCCCTGGTAGAGAAATTATTTGTTGAGATCAGACGACTAGAGGAAGAGGAGGAGAGAAGACGAGGGGCCGACCCTAATTGGGTATGACCCATTTTTCCCATTCCTCTAGCCACAATAAAACCATCTGAGTCTTGTGGGTCGTCCTGTCGTCCAGCCGAGAGTCATTCAGGAGAGATGGATGAGAGAGCTTCATCACCAACTGGCGCTGGGACTTCGAGGAGGAGAGAGACGTCTGATCAAAGCCCAAGCCAATAGGACGAGGGATTGTTACCTTCCGAAGTTGTCCCGATGATAACTTTATCCCCTCATGCCTTTCAGATGGGCTTTCCTCATGGACCTCTGGCAGGTGATAAGGCCGAGGGAGAGGGGACTGAGGATAATGGTGAGGACTCAGATGCCGACCCAGTTAACACCTCCCATGCCTCGGCCTATATTTCCTCAGTCAGGGATCGTAACCTCCTGTTATGGAGGCATACATTTGGTGTGCCTCCCAACATAAGTATGAGGGTCCCCTCTGAGTCTGAGAGAGCCTTTGAAGGGGAGTAGGGGGAGATAGCAGTGTATGAACATATGTTTAAGGTCGGCGTTAGATTCCCTCTGCACCCAGCCATAGTCAATATACTGTCGGCCCTTGGCGTTGCCCCCTCTCAGCTTCCCCCAACTCCTGGAGGACTATCCTCGGCTACGTCTCCTTGTGGAAGAATACCTTTACTGATAAACCTTCAGACGATCTGTTCTTGGCCTGTTATAATATCACTTCCTCATCCAAACAGCCTAGGTACTATCACCTGGGGGCGAGGAGGTCTGATAAAAAACTTCTCCACGTGGCACAAACCCCTACCACGACTGGAAGAAGAGATTTTTCTTCATTTCTGGAGAGTGGGAGTTTGCCTCCGAGACTCAAATTTTGGACGATGGTCCGAGGGTCCCAAGGAGATGGTCTAACCCCTCGATGAAGGTTGGGTCAGACCCTGGACTTAGTCTAGATGAGAAGGACATAGTCGAGTATCTGAGAGAACAAGGGAAAGAGGGTGGACTCGCAAAGTTTGAAAATCTGATGACCCCTCGGTTCCGCAAAGATGTTGGTCTGAGGGTCGGCCCCCTGACAGAGCTATGTGAGTTATTATTGTTTTTTTCTCAATCTTTGATTTTTTCCAAGTGTTTCATCTTTTCCTCTGTATTTTTCTGATGTGTCGTCTCCTTTTTAGGTCGTCCTACTGGTATTTCTGACCATCTCTGGGAAATGACTGCCCCAAGCTTGTTGTCTGGTCTCGGAAAAAAGAAAGGCAAGGATCATCAGTAGGCTCCGAGGAAGTCAAAGGTCGTGGGGCCAACGCATGTTGAGCCGACCACTGATAGGCAAAAGTGGAAAGAGCCAGAAGTCCCTGTTGACCCTCGGCCAGATTCTAGGACGAGGGCAAGGGTGGAGGCATCTGAGGGGACCGCCTCCTCTTCCAGTATGGGGGCCTTATGGTCCCAAAACTTAGCATTTTTGAAGTCCGAGTCGTCTTCTCTGATTTCCAACCTGAGGGCGGCCAAGGCGTCTATGTTTTCTGCCCCCTCGACTGCCAACTATGAATTCTTGTCCAAGATGCCTCCGGCGAAGGTGTATGACTATGGTCTGCACACTCTGGCTCAGGTACTTGTTCTTACTTCATTTCACTGAGTGTTAATTTTTCACTAACTGTTTCCTCGGCCTCTTAATGAGTTTCTTTTTCTATGCAGTATGTTTGTGCCTTTACGTCTGCTACCAAGTGGATAGATGAGAACCAAAAGAAGTTCCATGAAGTCGATAGGGCCATTCAGCACGAGGCTGACCTGCAGACCGAACTTGAGACTGCCAGGGCCGAGTTGGAGAGTGCGAGGACTGAATATGCAAGGGTCCTAGACGAGCAGACGAAGCAGCATGATGCAGACATGAAGGCCAAGGACTTGCTTATTAAAGAGAAAGATGAGGCCTTGATTAACCTGGGGGCTCAATTCAAGACTGGGATATCTGAGGCCGTGAAGAAGGCAGAGGCCGATGTTGTGGAGGCCTACAAACTCTCAGATGAGTTTCAAGGCTTCAGTCTTGAATACTTGGAGAGGGGGATCAGGACGTCCTGTCGGTGGGTAGTCCTCAAGTCTGGTGATGTCGTCTCTTCGGTCCGTCCCTCTCTTGAGGTAGTTCAATTGGACGACCCATTGATTGTTGAGGCCTTAGCCCACGTGGAGTCCCAAGTGCACGTCGAGGGGGTCGGCACGTCTGAGGATCAACCTGTCTTGGTTATTGAGGAGACTCCACTTATCGATGTTGAAGCCCTTCCCTCTGATGCTTCTCAATAGGGTGGCTGTTTGTAGCCAATACCCTCTTTATGTACCCCATTTTTGTACCTTATTTTTGTAGAACAAACATCATTTTGTAATATAATGCCTCTTTCTGTCTTCCATACTTGTCTTTTGTATGATTTGCATTGTGTTGTTTTAAATTAATAATCTCACCAACTCCTCCCTCGTCTTTCTTGAGGGTAAATGAGGGGTCGTCCCTATCTTTTTCCCTCATCATAGCCGAGGGTGGCCACCACCAATAATGATGTTTTCAATAAAGTCCCCCTCATCTTTCTTGAGGGTAAATGAGGGGTGGTCCCCACCATTTGCCCTCATTATAGCCGAGGGTGGTTTTTAACCAACCTAATGGTTTTTCAATTAAGTCCCCCCTCGTCTTTCTTGAGGGTAAATGAGGGGTCATCCCCACCATTTGCCCTCATTATAGCCGAGGGTGGTTTTTTAACCAACCTAATGGTTTTTCAATCAAGTCCCCCCTCGTCTTTCTTGAGGGTAAAGGAGGGGTCGCCCCCACCCTTTGCCCTCATCATAGCCGAGGGTGGTTTTTAACCAACCTAATGGTTTTTTAATTAAGTCCCCCCTCATCTTTCTTGAGGGTAAATGAGGGATCGTCCCCACTATTTGCCCTCATTATAGCCGAGGGTGATTTTTCACCAACCTAATGGTTTTTAAGTCCTCTCTCGTCTTTCTTGAGGTCAAAGGAGGGGTCATCCCCGCCATTGACCCTCATTATAGCCGAGGGTTGTTTTTACCAACTTAATGGTTTTTAAGTCCTCCCTCGTCTTTCTTGAGGTCAAAGGAAGGGTCGTCCCTGCCATTGACCCTCATTATAGCCGAGGGTTGTTTTTACCAACTTAATGGTTTTTAAGTCCTCCCTCATCTTTCTTGAGGGTAAATGAGGGGTTGTCCCCGCCATTGACCCTCATTATAGCCGAGGGTTGTTTTTACCAACTTAATGGTTTTTAAGTCCTCCCTCGTCTTTCTTGAGGGTGAATGAGGGGTCGTCCCCAGCATTGACCCTCATCATAGCTGAGGGTGGTTTCACACCAATCTAATGATGTTTACAATTAAGTCCCTCCTCGTCTTTCTTGAGGGTAAAGGAGGGGTCGTCCCCACCCTTGACCCTCATCATAACCGAGGGTGGTTTCCCGAAGACAATCCCAGTCATACTAGAACTGACAAACGCAAGATGAGGGAAAACACAATATGATATTTCTCATTATCATTCCAAGTGTTCTGTTGGAGCAACACCCATTACAATTGTGCTCCGATAGGACATTACAACACTACTGATAGTATTTCTTCAAATGATCTGCATTCCAGGGGTTGGAAAAGGGTTCCCCTTCTAGGTTTTCTAGTCTGTAGGTCCCAGGGACAACTTCATCGACGACCCTATATGGGCCATGCCAATTTGGATGGAGCTTGTTGGGCCTTTGCCAAGTCTTCTTGAGGACTAAGTCCCCCACTGCAATTGGCCTCTACTTCACACTCTGGTTGTAAAACCTTGAAGTCCTCTGCTGGTAGGCAGCTTGCCTTATCTCGGCGTCTTCCCTCCTTTCCTCAATCAGGTCTAAGTCAAGTCTCCTCTCTTCCATATTTCTCTGGGGGTCATACATTTGGACCCTGTGAGTAGGAAACCCAACCTCAGTGGGGATGACGGCTTCTGAAGCATAAGCCAGCATGAACGGGGTTTCTCCGGTAGAGGTCTTAGTCGTTGTCCTGTAGGCCCATAGTACATCATATAACTCCTCAACCCATCTTCCTTTTGCCTCCTCAAGTCTCTTCTTGATCCCATCTAGGATTTTCCTATTTGTAACTTTCATTTGCCCATTGGCTTGAGGTCGGTCTGGGGTGGAGAAGAATTGTTTGATACTCACCCTTTCACAGTACTTCTCTAGAGATGTATTCTTGAACTGAGTCCCATTATCCGAGATGAGGGTGTTAGGGATACCATATCTGCATATAATATTCTTTCAGATGAACTGGAAGGTCTTCTTCTCTGTGATCATTACTATCGGCTCCGCCTCCACCCATTTTGAAAAATAGTCAATGGCTACGATGAGGAACCGATAGTTATTGATGGCCCTAGGCAAGGATCCTACTAGGTCAATCCCCCGCACTGCAAATGGCCACGGGGATGTAATGGAAGTAAGAGGCTGATGGGGTTCGCGAGGGATGGTGGTAAATCTTTGACATTTGTCACACTTTTTTACATATGCCGTGGCATCTTTTCCCAAGGTCGGCCACCAGTACCCTTGGGTTACTATCCTCTTCGCCAAAGATCTACCCCCAATGTGGCTTGAACATGACCCCTCATGCACATCTTGCAAAATGCATGGGACTTCAGATGGGTGCACACACCTAAGTAAGGGGAGCAAAAACCCCTTTTTGTACAAGGTGTCTCCGATGACAGTGAATTTCGCGGCTCTTTATCTCAGCTTTTTCCTTTCTTGCCTTGCTTCTGGCATCTCACCCTCTTTAATGTATTTGATCAGAGATTCCATCTATGAAGCTTCCTTAGAAATATTTAAACAAGTTCCAAGTGTTCCCTCAGCATCTTCAATAGTTGGTCGAAGCAAAATTTCCACTAGGACTGTCCTCCTGATATCTGTCCTAGTTGTTGAGGACAGCCTGGCGAGTGCATCGGCTCGGCCATTGTCATGCCTAGGTATCCTTTTCAATTTCACTTCCTTGAAGCTCTTCAGTAATGACCTTACTTTATCAAGGTACTTAGCCATCCTCTCATCCTTGGCCTCGTAGGCTCCTAGTATCTGATTCACTACTAGCCTCGAATCACTATGGACCAAAATCTGGCCGATACTAAGAGACTTGGCCAAGGAGAGGCCTACTATCAAGGCCTCATATTCGGACTCGTTGTTGGAGGCTTTGAAGTTGAACCTCAGGGCGTATTCAATGTCTGTGCCATCGGGTGCTGATACTATCAGTCCAGCTCCACTTCCGCTGTCGTAGGAGGACCCGTCAACGAAGAGGCCCCACACAGTCTTTTCCTCTGAGAAATTTCCCTCGGTGAGGGATCCCTGTCTAAATAGGTATCTTCCCTCCTCGTTTTTGGCTACTTTCCTTCTAGCGGTGCTTGTCTCAGCCTTATCTGCGGGTGTGTCGGTGAGTTTGCCTTGCAGGGTATCTATCTTCTCGAGGCTCTCATCCTCGGCTTCATCATCTTCCAAAGTAAACTCGGCCACGAAATCTGCCAATGCTTGCCCCTTAATGGCCGTCCTAGGTTGATACATAATGTCAAACTCCCCCATCTCTATAGCCCAGGCCATTAACCTACCTGATTTTTCTGGCTTGTGTAGGACCTGCCTAAGAAGAGAGTCGGTGAGGATGACCATTGTATGGTACTAGAAGTATAGCTTCATCTTCCTTGAGGCGTGGATCAAGGCATAGGCTAACTTCTCCATCCTCGGGTATCTTTTCTCTGCCCCCTGAAGTGCCTTACTGTAGAAATACACTGGCTTTTGTATCCCGTCTTCGTCTCTGATGATTGTTGCGCTAATGGCTGACTCTGAGACAGCTAGATACACATACAGTCGTTCACCCTGCACTGGTCGTGACAACAGCAAGGGAGACCCTAGGTATGACTTTAGCTCGCTGAAAGCCTCATCACACTCTTCGCTCCATTCAAAAGCCTTTCTGAGAATTTTGAAGAATGGTAAACACCTTTTTGTGGCCCTGGACACAAACCTATTCAGAGCAGCAACTCGCCCCGTGAGCCTCTGAACGTCTTTAATGGTCTTGGGGGTCTTCATTTATATAAGGGCCTTTATCTTTTCAGGGTTGGTCTCAATGCCTCTTTAGTTGACAATGAACCCCAAGAATTTCCCTGCTCCGACCCCGAAGACACACTTATCCGGGTTGAGCTTCATCTGGTGCTTGTCCATCGTATTAAAGGTCCTTTCCAGGTCATCCACATGATCCTTTACCTTCAAGCTCTTAGTCAGCATGTCATCTACATAGACTTCCATAGATTTCCCAATTTGGTCTTTGAACATTTTATTTACAAGGTGCTGATACGTTGCCCCTGCATTCTTCAGGCCAAAGGGCATGACCCTATAACAGTATGTCCCCTTATCGGTAATGAAAGTTGTCATCTCCGAGTCTTCAGGGTTCATAAAGATCTGGTTGTAGCCTGAGTAGGCATCCATGAAACTCATTAGTTCATGGCCTGTGGTAGCGTCTACCATCTGATCAATACGGGGGAGAGGGAAGCTATCTTTGGGACAATGTTTGTTGAGGTCGGTGAAGTCTACACACATTCTCCACTTCCCATTGGCTTTTGGGACAATAAATGCGTTGGACAGCCATTCAGGATAGATGACCTCTCTGATAAACTCAGCATCTTCTAACTTTTTGACCTCATCCCTTATGACCTCATATTTTTCTCTAGAGTAAATTCTCCTCTTCTGCTTTACTGGGTTTTCACCCTCTACCACGTTGAGCTTGTGGCACATGATTGCGGGGATGATCCCGGGCATATCTGTATGGCTCCATGCAAAGACACTATGTCTTCTTCTCAACAGCTCTATGAGGTCTTCCTTGATGTTTGGCTTTAGAGTCTTGCCGACTTGGACGTTTTTTTCCGGATCATACTCTTTGAGGATGACGGGTTCTACCTCTTCCGCAGCGTCTCCTTTCTTCAGCTTTTTCTCATCCCTGGGGTCCAGGGTGTCAATGTTGTAGGTGGTTGTTGCCTTCTTATACGCCTCTCTTTCTTCGACGGAGTTGAAATAATATTCCCGCGCTGTTGTCTGGTCTCCCTGAACTTCCCCACCCCGTAAGGGGTTAGAAATTTAATCATCTGATGGACCGTAGAAGGCACAGCTTCAAACCCCTTGAGGTCTACCTTCCCCAGTATGATGTTATAGGCCGAAAAGATATGTTCATCCATTATAAAGAAGTTGACCTTCTTGGTAAGCCATCTCGGCCACTCGTCCCTTATCCTGACATCGGCCTCGTACACTCTAAGGGGATGAACCTTTTCCCCACTAAACCCAATCAATGGGTGATGGTATGGGACGAGTCTATCACGGCTGAGACCTAAGGCTTTGAAGCATGGCTAAAACATCACATCTGCAGAGCTACCCCCATCTATAAAGATCCTCATCACCTCGCACCCATGCACCCTGGTAGTGATGACAAGAGGGTCAACATGTGGGGCTAAGAGGCCTTTGAAGTCCATTCTTGAGAATCCCACTATCAGAGTAACCATGACAAGACGGCGCCAAACTGATGATGTTGAAATCTAGCACCACCAGATAAGTGATGATGAGCTCAAACAGTAGTAACCATGGCAGCCATAGAGATGTATATGTATAAGTGTGTAGAAGGGGATGAGTATAACAGGAATAAGACAATGATGTATAGTGGTTCAGCCAATTAGGCCTACATCCACTGTGAGTGTGTGATCCACTTAGTATGGGCACTAATGGCCTTAGATATAATGCACATAAGCTCCCTTTCTCTCTCTACTGTGTGTACAAGCAGAGTTTTAGCTAGGGTTACAATTCTCGATCCCTCTATAGGGTTATATGTGATAAGTATATATAGGTCTTGGGGGGTGTAGTGTACCCCCCAAGTATACATGGTGCATGTGAATAATGATCTAGCCAATCTCCTGTTGACACCTGTAGATGTCAAATGATGACATAATATTCCCTCACGTGAGGGGGTGATATTGTTATAGCGGTCTTCCACGTGCCATGTGAGCCTCACGCGCACTGTTCCACGCGTCTCCCAAACCACGCGCTGTGATGATATCACCCTCGGCCTATGATATGAGGCCGAGGGCAAAGTTCCTTCTGGTAGTGAGTCTGGACCAATTTAGGCCTCGTATTGTCGTACCCTCGGAGGGTCGTCTGTGCTTGATGAAGGGTCGGCCCCTCACAGTGTCGTTTGGACCATGATGAGGGGTCGGCCCCTTGAAGGGTCGTGGCCTGATGAAGGGTCGGTCCCTTGAATGGTCGTCTGGATCATGATGAGGGGTCGGACCCTTGAAGGGTCGTCTGGGCCTGAGGAAGGGTCGGCCCTTGAAGGTTCGTCTGGACCATGATGAGGGATCGGCCACTTGAAGGGTCATCTGGGCCCGATGAAGGGTCGTCCCCTTGAAGGGTCGTCTGGACCATGATGAGGGGTCGGCCCCTTAAAGGGTCACGAGACCATCTTGGGCTCGTCTTGGTCGAGGGCTCCCTCGGCCTGGCCGAGGGTATATATGGGTATATCAGGGAAAAAGAAAATGATCCTTTGGGCAAGCTTTATTAAGATCAGTGAAGTCCACGCACATCCTCCATTTATTATTTTTCTTCTTTACCATCACCATATTTTCTAGCTAATCAGGATACTTGACATCCTCAATAAAAAAAGACTTTCTTTAGTTTCTCTACCTCTTTATGTATAGCTTGATTCTTTTAAGGGTTGAACACCCTTCTTCACTGCTTCATTGGCTTGACCTCCTTGTTCACGTTGAGCTCGTGGCACAGGAGACTAGGGTCTATCCCTGGCATGTCTTCATGACTCCATGTAAAATTCTATTTTCTGCGCCTTAGAAATGCTACCAGTTCTTATTTTAATGATACATCCAATGACGCACCAATTTGGGTTGTTCGTTCTGGGTGTTCATCATCCAGAATGATATTTTTGGTAGCTTCCATGACCTGTCCTTTCACGAGCTAAGACTCGTCTCTAGGATCTAATGTTTCAATCTTTGCATCTTCTATTTCATCCACTTGATATGTAGTAGTCTTATTCCTAGATTCTTCTCGTTCCTCCTATCGGCAGATGAATAGTAGCATTCCCGAGCTACTTTCTGGTCGCCTTTCACAACTCCCATCCAAAGTTGGTTGGGAATTTTAAACATTGATGTACAGTGGATGGTACTGCCTCGAACTTCTTCAGACCTACCCTTCCCATGATGATGTTGTAAGCTGATTGGACATTTTTATCCATTATGAAAAAGCGTATTCTTTGTGTTCGACAAGAAGGCCATGTACCAATAAGCAAATCCAACTTGTTCGTCCCAAGTGGAAAAACCTTTTCCCCAGTAAAACCGAGGAGGGTCCTATGATATGTCTCTAACTAGGCTAACATCAAATTCAAACTGTCAAAGCATGGGTAGAACATGATGTTTGCAGAGCTACCATTATCCACCAGTACCCGTGAAATCACCACTTTCTTCATTCTCATCTTGATCACCAATGGTTCATCATGAGGATATAGTATACCTGCCAGGTCATTTTTAGAAAAATTGATGGCCAGTTTATCCCTATTCACCTTCCTCGAACGATCATCTTCAGCCAAGTTTATTCGTTGTATGTAAGAGCAAGCTTGGGCCTCATTGAGGTAAGCTTTTCTCTCCGTAGTTAGATCTCCACCTCCTGCATCTCCACCTGTAATGACATTACATTCAAATGATGCAAAATGGATTGAAAATACCTTACGTTCTGGCTGTCTTGGTCTTTTGGGGAGATCGGGGTCATCTTCTGGATCATCTTTGTGATCTCTCTTCTTGTCTTCTTTTGCTCGACGAGGAGATTTAGATCTTTGCCTTCCTTTGTTATCGGTTTTTCCACCATTTTGGTGATCAACGTACTTAGTTAGTTTTCCTCGCCTGATTAGTGCTTCAATTTCATTCTGGAGAGCTATGCAGCGTTTAGTCGTGTAGCCATGATCCTTATAGAATTCACAGTATTTGGACTTGTCCCTTTTGTGAGGATCTGCCTTCATTTTCTCTGGCCAGGTTAGCTCCTCGGTGTTCTTTATCTCTTCCAGAACGTGATTTATCTCTACCTTCAAGGGAGTATAATTTTAATACTTCCTTATCTACTCCAGCGCTTGCTTACATTTCGACTGCCTGTTGCCACCTTTGCTCTTCTGATCCTTCTTCTCGATTTTACCAGCCTCAACCTTGGTCTCCTTAGTGTCTGTGTTCTTCTTCGCAGCCATGGCTACCTCAGCGTTCATGATTTTGGTTGCCTTTTCCATCAATTCTTCCATGGTCCTAGGCGGATCCTTGGTTAAAGTATAGTATAACTTGTCTAGTAACAGTCCACTCATCAGAGCAGTAATGGATGTCTTCTCCTCGTAATCAATTACCTCAAGTTTCTCGAAATTGAAATGAGTAATATAATCCCTGGTACTTTCGTCTGTCTTCTGTCTAACACTCAGTAAGTGTGCTACTCATTTAACTAGTTTCACTCTAAAATAAAAATTCCCTATAAAAAGCTCTGCCAGTTGAAGGAAAGTCGCAATCTTCCCCCGAGGAAGGTTGTTGTACCATATCTGAGCTGTCCCGGTGAGAGTTCCTGAAAACACCATGCATCTCATCTCGTCTGGAACCGCATAGATATCGGCAGCAACTTGATATTATTATATATGGAGGACAGGATCAATTTTTTCATCATATTTAGGTGTCACCATAGGAGCTTTGAATTTTGATGGTGTGGGAAAATCCACAATTGCCTGCACGAACGGGGTCCCTTGGACAAAATTTCTTTGTAGAGGATTCCTGGCCTTAGCCATTTCCCCTAATCGGTCCTCCAACCTTTATATAGAGCCTTTCTATGCATCATTTCCCACCTCGGGCCCATTTGTTCGAGCGACTGATCGCGTTAATTTTTCCTCTTGGAACCTTTTATTACGGGTTATTGGGCATGTTTGGGAAGAGACTTCCCTTAAGTCAGATGGTCGTTGAGAGTTCCTCGACGCAATCCTAGGAGAACTTTTATTCCTCCTAGGGCCCAAACGATCACAAGGAGAGACTCTACTCAACCTTTCTAGAGCAATAGTCCTTTGTGGAGTTAGAGTGACGTTCCGTTGAGAATCGGTAGCTCATACCGATGAGGTCAGTCCAGGTCGATACGAAGGATCATTAGATCTCTCAGTACGATATGAGTCAGTACGTCTAGATTGAGAGACCTCCAGGAATAGCGTTCGTCTAGTTCTTGAAGATGGCAGATGGGTATTTCTCTGAGCATTTCGTTGTTCTGATTGAGCCGGCATTCCACCTCGAACAGTTTGTATAAGTTGATGCATAGTTTCTTGCATGGTCGTTTGCCCTTGGGCTAAATTAGCTATTATGCCAGCCAGATCTTGAATATTTGGTGGAGTAGAAGGGTTTGGAGGGACCCCAGTGTTTCGATTACTGGATTTCGGATTCTCAGCCATAGATGATGAGTTATTTTGGTGAAAAACGCCAAGTACAGTCGTTTCCCCCAGACGACGCCAATCTGTTGATGTAAAAAACTAGATTATATCTAATTAATCAATCACAGATAATAAGGAATAAACAAGACAAAGGATTTTTAAAGTGGTTCAGCCTTATGAAAATGGCCTACGTCCACTGTTTTGTATTGCTGACTGTTGGCCTTGAATCTCGATAATAGGTTTACCAAGAGATCCAAAAGTCCCCTTCTTATGAGGAGGTTACAATGTATTTATAGCCTTGAGGCTGTACATATGAAAAGATAATGCGTTGTTATCTAGTAGACACATACATCTGTACGATAATAATGCATATTTAATGCGTAGTTGCCTTTTGGTTTTCTTAATTTGGATGCTCTGCACGCTAAGTTGCTCGAACCGTTTAAGTTGCTTGGTATGCTTAAGTTGCTCGGAGCGCCTGAGTAGCTCGGTGCGCCTGAGTTGCTCGGTGACAGTATGCGGTTCGTTGAGAGTATTTATATTTTCCATGTGGGTTGACACATGTCTTCATGTGATTGGTCCACGTTAGCAGACTAAATTTGGTATCAACAATGAGTTTAGTAGTTTTGTTCGAACGATATTTATTTCATTTAAAAGAGAGTGCACAACTCGTTCAAACAACCTATAAGTTTTCATTCAAATGAGTTCTCAAAATTTATGTCGCCTCATTTTTCATGATTTCTATAAATATTAGGGTTGATATCAGTTTATTTTATAGAGAAGGCTTCCGAAATTAGTTTTCCAAAAGAAATACAACCACCAAAGCCCTAGTTTATGTCACACCCCGCCTAATTCTGGCGTCGGCCGCCACCAAAACTAAGCCGGGCATGAGTAAATAAATACCATTATTAGCATGAGACAGATATGAGACATAAATAAATCAGTTCATAAGATAAACAATTGAATCAATCTCAAATGATCACGAACAACTAAGCGATAAAAGATCCATCACATGCTAACTCCAAAAAAATCTATTCTCCAATAATGATTAAATACAAATCTGAATAATCCCAACAGAAATCCTCTAAACAACTTTGGAACCGAATGGCCCAATAAAACTCCAATGAAGTCTCATAATACGACTGAAAAAGAAAGTCTAACTAAACTATGCCATAAAGTAAATAACTCCAGTTGCACCTCCAATGATTACTCCGATAAACTTATGCAGCTTCTCCAAATTAAATCCTGAAAAAGATTAGTCAACGCATGGGTCAGAGCCAAAGCCCCGAGCAAGAATACACACTACTCTCCTCAAATAGGATCCTTGAATCCAGACAGTAGCATTATACGCAATAAATATCACAATAGAGTATTTTAAATTAAACGAAATATTTAAACGCGATAAATATAAACCACTAACTACCCGCAAAAATCCCCATTTATAAAGGCACACCAATATGATTTTAAATTCCCAAGTCCCACGATGTTAATTTAATTAAATTAACCAACTTTTATTATTTTTCTCACTTTTTATTAAAGTGTCACACTTCCCCTTGTCAATCGCCCTCTGACCCGTTTAAACTGTCAGCCCCGACACATAACAAGGTTACCCTTGTCAATCGCCCTCTGACCCGTTTAACTGTCGGCCCCGACACATGACAAGGTTCCACACACGATACGACATAAATCGCCCTCTGGCCTGTTTAAACTGTCGGCCCCGACACATTATGTCGCCACAAATTTTAATACCCGTTTTTTATCTTAGGCATTAATTCTCAATTTCTCAATTTATAATCACCCCACCCTTTTAATCGATGTGAGATCCTCAAAATACCCCTTAGTCCCATAACTAAGGGTCCCCAAGTTATCAATATGTACTAACCTATGTATAGGATGAATTTCTAACTTAAAATTTTGACCTAGTCTCATGCTTAGGCTAGCGTAACGACGATAAAGTACCAAAAATTAGCCCACCCCCAAGATGATAAAAAAAATACGACAATCTCCCCTCACTAGTCCCATATCTAGAAGGCGTAAATCATCAAAAGGCATACCCACTAGTCTCATACCTAGAGGCATTCTAAAAATATAGGGAGAGCAATAATACCCAACAACTCACATAAACAAGCATAATTAATCAATGTATAAAACTACGCATCATAGTCCAATTCAATTAAATCTTAATTTAACTATCACCTCGTCAACAATACCCAATTAATCTCATTTAATTATTTTCAATTAAATATACCAAGTTTTCATCATATATACATCAAAAATCAAATTTCATTATCTCTACATGTATTACATGAGTTATACGCCCCCAACTTTATTTATTTTAAAACTAGAGTTTTTCTACATGCAACCTACACCAATAAAACTCAAAATCACTCATGAATCCTACGTACCCAAAGGGTTATGAATATTATTCAGATTAAAATATTTTATAAAAATAGCCCCATAGTTAGTGTCCACTTTTTCTAATTAAGTTACTACTTTATTTTAAGAAAACATGTAATTAAATATTTACGCGAAACTTAAAACGCATAATACTAAAGGAAAAGAATAGAGTATTCATGCCTGAATAAAAATTGGTTTAGAAATCTGATCTTGAATGTATATTCCTCTCAAAAATTTGACAAAGAATCATTCTTGACGCGTCTTGAAAAAATCCGATTAATCTTGACAAAACTTGAGTGGAAAGTTATGTAGAATGGGGCTAGGGTTTTGAGGTTGAATAAGATGAGAGGATTTTGATTTTTGAGAAGGCTAAAATGTGTTTTAAAAGATCTAAACTCGTCACTTTATGTTTATATACCAAAAAGAATTAGAGTCCTAATCAAATACAAATACTCAAAAAAAATATTACGAACGATCGAACCATTAGAATCGCTTGAAATTTTAGTATGTTGTAGCGAACGGCGAGACAGGACTGCTGAAAAAAATTCATCTCGATCGGACGGTCGAATTTCTAAAAATATTATTTTTACTAGAAAGTTTTATGTTTTGAGGACTCTTAGAGAGTTTTATATTTTGAGGACTCTTCTAAATAATAAAAAATTCAATTAAAACTCCATTTTAATTTCTATTCCAATTCCATTTGAAAATTTATTTTTCAAATATAAAAACCAACACTTTAAATTATAAAATTTATAAAATCCAAAATTTTATTTTTCTCCGATTTTTAAAATTAATTTAAAAATTCCCATTTCAAAAATCCGGGTTATTACAGTTTACCCCCAAGTTTTTTAGAAGTTTAAACTTGATATGAAAGTTTGATATTTCATGTTTGAGCACCAAAGTTTGTTTACTCGTTATCTTTATTGAGTATCATTTCATACGGTGGACTTTGTGTGTGTTTCAATTTGACGCAGTGGACTCAACTTTGTGGTGATGGTTTGCTAAGACAAGATTGACGGATACCGAGACATGTAAGGAGCACGTGTTGTGGAAGTTTGTGGGTGGAGTCCCATGTGTCGCTATGAAGATGGTTTAAGGAATGAATATAGCATTAAGGCTTGAAGGAGTCAAGTCGGTTGAGTAAATCATTTGTCATCCTTATGTAATTCCTATATCATAGTGAATTTTGCGTGTTTGGGTCATCAAGTTTTTTCCCTTTGCGGATTTTTCTTGTGCATCGGCGTGTTATGGTTGCTTTATTTTACTCTTGATTTTACTACCTAGATGCATATTTTAGGGCAAGATAAAATTGAGTTAATTATTTATACGACATATTGTTTAATTGGCGTATCATTAATTAGGCTAATCGTTTAATTAATTTGAATTAAAAATTAGTGCTTGTTTGCAATCCATATAATCCTTTGTGTAATAGCACTTTTAAATTGGTATCATAGCAGGTATCTATAAGTTATTTAGGCATGAATTCGGGAGGTTTTTATATGGAGGGTCAATCGATATCCAGGCCATCTTTGATTGATGGGTCAAATTACGCATCCTCAAAAGTGAGCATGAAATTTACACTTAAGTCTCTCTATGAAAGGGGATGGTTAGTTGTAGTAAGGGGTGGACCTCATCCTTAACACTATTATGTGATCTTCGTGTCCTTAAACCCATTGAGAGATTGAGTGAAGATGAACACAAGTGGTGTAACTATAATTCTTATGGTCTAAATTATTTATTCTGTGAGGTTACACCGGAGGAGTTCTGACTTATTATAGCATGTGAAACATCCAAAGAGGCTTCAAGCATACTCCAAATCACCCATGAGGGAACTAATGTTGTTGAAGCTTCAAAACTACAAAATGTCACCATTAAGTTTGAAACTATTAGGATAGATGAAGGTGAAACCTTTGATGAGTTCTTTGTGAGATTTTTTGATATTGCAAACTCATCTTTCAACTTGGGAGAGAAAATCCTTGAAACCAAAGTTGTAAAGATAATCCTAAGGTCCTTGTTTGGATTATTTTCACTGGTCTTGGTTAGTAATTAGAATCACGAGCAAGCCAGACAAGATTTGTGGTATTTTCAACTAAAGATATTAACCTAGTATTAATTATCAGTCGATTGTGTTGCATTCGATGCCTTAATTAAGAGGACTTATGATTAGCTTAGGGAAGAGTCAAAGTAAGTGCTAAGTAATGCAAATTAACTAGGGAAAAAATAGTAAATTGCATGAATTAAAGAAAAGTAAAACTTGTAAATAAAGAACATAAAATGCGATTGAAGAAAAGGTTTACAAAAAAGATAATTGTAAACAAAGAAAATGATTACACTAAGGAAATAAGTAACAACAAATGTAAAACTACCATGGTAACTGTTGGGTACTTATTCACCCATTTGAGTTTCTCGTTTTGATGCACTTAACGCCCAATTTAAATTATAGGTAGTTACCATTTGAATTAATATATCCCCAATCAAGACAGATGTCATGCATGCATGCTACCCTTTATTTCATATTTTCAAAATATTATTCAGTTATTTTGGTTGGCCTAAATATTTTGTGGCAATCCTCATTGGCTCGCATTAATATGATGTAAGCAGATCTCCCACACTAATTGATTTTTAGAAAAAGTAAATTAGTTTACTATAGACTTATCTAAACCACTAAAATATTTTAATCATCATTAGTTTATTTCATAAATACATATGAAGTGGATTGTCATCCATCACTACTCTTAAACCACTCGTCATTCTAATCTGATCTCTGATCATTATGTCCTCTCCATCCTCTCTTCCTTTCTCCTACTAATGGGTCTTTGCTGTGAACATAAAAATGAGTGTGATGGCATTCATGTATGAGCATCCTCTTATACTGCCTTTATTACATATGATGACCCCTGGGCCTCTGTTGCTGCCATCGTAAATCGTCCCTCCAGTACTAGCCAGAATATAGTGCATGGTTGGGGTTATTGGTATGACTCCAAACCACATTATTTTATATTGCATGGGTTTCATGTTATTGGGTATTTTGGGGTGTTTACCTTTGAGACTGTGCACCATGGGCCTTTTTATTTCAGACCGTTCCAAGGTTGGGTCGATCATGTATTTCATTTTCTCGGCATTTTTCATGGGTTAGACATCTTCATCTTATTCTAAGTGACCTTAAGATGATGATGATGATGATGATGTGTCTGAGATAGAGACGATCATCTTGAACCCCAATGATCCCTTCGATTTAGGACATCTTATCTCTATTAGAAGTAGGTCATTTCCATCTCCTTCAATTGATGAGTTGGCTCATCACCAAGCTACCAGCTCTCCTTTTAGATACATGCTTCAATAAGGATACCCATTGTCCAACCATTATTTTAGGATATATTACACTTGATCTTTTCCCGTCAAGCCATTTTATAATTTTCATCTTTTTTTGAAAAGCTATATAAATGTCTTGGCATTGCGCCATTTATGACACTCTTAGGTATATCCTTCCCGAATTTATTTCTCATACATTTGGTTAACATTCATACCAGGTTGTTTCGAAAGGTACAAATGCATGTTTTATGCCTCATAGTGATAGCTTCAGTTTGGGAGCATTTAATTCCCTTATCACCTAAACTAGCCTGTCTCCTTTACCTCTTTATGATATTATAAATCGGCATCATATTTTTGGAATTGATGCCTTAAAAAATTTAGATAAGTATGTCATGGATGGTTTACCTACAAAATGTCCCTCTCTTGAGTCTCCAACCTCTGCATATGATGTTAATAGTGATTTAGAGGCTCTTCACACCTCTTCTCACTTTCCTGTTGCTATTTTATTGAGAGGTCATGCAATGAACAACTTTGCTTGGGCTTGAATGTTTACTGAGAGTCTCCATGTTCATCCTCACGAAATCAGATCTCACCTCTTTCACTTCCTTTTTGCTTTTGCTTTTTTCATGAAGAGGTTATGACGATACTCCACTGATCCCACGGAACATCGGGGGCGTGTTAAGTCTCATAATGAGCTACTTTCTCGTTTTACTAGAATTTTAGAGGAGAAGAAGACTTTTGAGGAAGCCTACATGGACAGGCTTGGTCATGTCATCACTACACCAAAATGGTCAAATTGACACCCTTTAAGCGGCTAGCCTTGTCACGGTCATTGACTGTGACAAAAAAATACGCATTTTTTATCATGGTCAATGATTGTGACAAGGCCGTGACAAAGACTTGTCATGGTCATTGACTGTGATAAGACCGTGACAAGTACAGTTGTCACGGACTTGTCAGGGTCAATGACCGTGACAATCCTATAAAGTTATCACGGTCAATAACCGTGACATGTCCGTGATAATTCTGTTAGTAAAAAACCCTCCCTCTTCTTTTTTTCCCACCGATTATGTTCCCTCCATTTCTCTCTCTCTCTCTCTCTCTCTCTAGTGGCTGCTCACTCTCTCTCTACAACTTTGGTATATTTTCTCTCTCCATTTCTCCTCTATTTATATATATGTGTATGTATGTGTGTGTGTGTGTGTGTGTATATGTGTGTGTAAATGTGCGTGTGTGTGTGTGGTGTATATACGCGTGTGGGGGGGAGGCAGTAGGGCTGGGGGAGGGGAAGGGGTGTATGTGCGTGTGTGTGTGTGTGTGTTTGTGTGTGTATATATGCGTGTGTGTATGTGTGCGTGTGTATATGTATGTGAGTGTGCGTGTGGTGGGTAGGGGCAGCGGGAGGGGGGGAGTGGGGGGGTAGGGCAGGGGGTGGGGGCAGGGGTGTATATGTGCATATGTGTATTTTTTTTAATTAAATTTTTATTGGTTTATTAGATATTTCCCCTCATATTGTAGTGCCCCTTGTAAAAGAATTGATTGATTTAATATTGATTGGTTGTTAATTTTTTTTGTAAATTAATAATTAGTGCCCCTTTCATATGCAAGTAAGATTGCCCCTCATTATAAATTAGTAAATTAATAATTGTATACTTTAATTGTTAGTTTAATTGATGAAAAGAATTAATTGAGTAGATGAATTAGAAGGAGTATGGGATACACATTTGTTGTTGCCATTGCGGTTGGATTATAGTGGATCGATGTTGGGTTGGTTAATTTTAAAAGTGGCATGACCACTGGATTATTGTCCATATGAGGGTGGGATTTTTTAACTTTTTTTTAAAATTACTTTGTATAACGAAAAATATATATAGTATGATAATTAAATGAAACATACTTGAAATTACATATAGTGCGCATAGATACTAGCCTTCTAGTTCTTATGCGTACGCATTCAATAGCCCTTAGACCCGTTCGAGAGTCATTACCCTTGTAATGAGATCTCTCGAATTGTCCCGTTTGGACAGTTTGGGACTGCATAATTTCTGTATAATAATATTCTTAGTGGCTTAAAGTTATTACTTTTGGAGGAAGTTCTGCAGTCGTATCCTAATGTTCTCTGGGTACATACTAGATTGGCAAGTGTGACTGTTATTTCAATTGATCAATTGAAATAACACTCACACTTGCCAATCTACGTCGTGTACTTGGATAACTACGGGGATATGTTGTCGAATTTTTCTCAAATCGTAACAATGTGCATGAGCCATTAAGTATATTACAGAAAAATGCGATCTTGAATGGGATAGGACCACCACCCTTTAGAGGAGATGGAGGAAATATAAATTTCTATTATAAATTGAATTTGAATTTGAAATTTAAAAATCGAATATAAATAAGACATAGTTAAATGAAACATACTATAAATATAAGTTTTGTTTATACTAATTCATGAATATATGCTTCTTACCTTTAATAGGTGATTAGTTGTGGTAGCTGTGATGGGATGTCCGAAATACAAAGAGTGGATGGGTGAGACAAATAGAATGAGGGATGTTTTTCGTAGAGATGCTAATGAATTTGTGAAATACGCAAAGAGATGTCATAATGATGAAGAGTTTCTCTGTCCGTGTGCTAGGTGTAAGAATGGTAAGGTGTTTGAGTGGAAAACAGTTGAACTACATTTGTTAAGATCGGGTATACAAGATAGTTATCGATTTTGGAGTTTTCACGGTGAATTAAAAGTTCCTTTTGTTCCCGAACAACCTTCACAACAACCTTCAACAAGTAGGATAGATGTAGAAGGGGACGGCATAGATCATAATATGTTAGAGGATGTAGTTTATGATGCGTACGGAGTTTATGAAGTAGAGGAGAATGAGGTTACTGATGATGTAAAAGATTCAAGTTCTCGTGAAGATATCATGATAAACCTTGACGATGACTACCAAAGTTTAAAATTTAAGGCGACGCAACCATTATACTCTAGCTGTGAGAAAGATCAAACAAATTTCCATGCCATGGTTGGTTTACACAGTTTGAAGACGTAGTATGGTATGTCTGGAAATAGCGTAACAAGAATTCTTAAATGGGTGAAGGGGTTACTACCCGAGGAGAATACGCTTCCAAATAGTTATCCTGTTATGAAGAACAGTTTGAAAGGTTTGGGAATAAAGTATAAATCGATTCATGCTTGTGTGTATAGATGCATACTATACCGAAAGGAGTATGAAAATCTCAATCGTTGTCCGGTTTGCGATGAATCTAGATGTGTCAAATCTACTAGTAAAGAAGGACAAGCTCAAAAGTGCCTCAAAAAGTGTTGAAATATTTTCCCGTTGGGCCTAGATTAAAGCAATTTTTCACATTACCATGGATAGCGGAGGCAATGACTTGGCATGCTAGGGCAGAAGTAGGGGTAATCTCATGCATCATCCTATTGATTCTACAACTTGGAGGAGGATGAATTATGAGTATCCCGATTTTTCTCGAGAACAGCGCAACATTCGTTTGGATATTAAAATAGATGGTGTCAATCCATGTGGAGAGGAGACTGAATCTCTTCGTCTATCCTTTATCTCAAAAAATGTATACCATTGTCATAGGAGATTTTTACCCCCGGCTTATAGTTTCAGATTTGAGAAAGGTTCCAATTTTTTATTGGGCGAGGTTGAACATAGGTTACCGCCGAGACAACTTTCAGGTTCAGAAATTGAAAGTAAATCTTCTGAATGTGGCCCTACTATGCCAAGTAAGAATCCCAAATTTAAGAATGTCAAGCATAAGAAGACCCCAACTGGGAATGAAACTGAGACAAGAAAGGCATGGTAGAGGACGTCAATTTTATTTGACTTGCCTTATTAGAAGAATAACCCGGTGCGCTATGTATTGGATGTGATGTATGCAGAGAAAAACTTCGCTGAAAATATTATGGGCACTTTCCTTGGGGGGAGTCATTCGAAGAATGGAGAAAATGCACGAAAAGACCATAAATCGTTGAAACTTAAGCCACAACTATGGTTGAAAGAAGATAGTAGGGTAAGGATAATAATTCCTCCTGGTGCGTTTACTTTGACGAGTGGGGAAAGAAAGGTGCTTTTTGACAGAATATATAATTTGAAGGGCCCATCTAATTTTTTGTCCAACTTGCAAAGGATTGTGAATTATGCTACTCATGATTTACATAGGTGTAAGTACCATGATTGGCATGTGATCATGCAATTGGTTCCTCTATTGTTTAAGCACTGTTTCTCCAAGCATAAGAATTTGCGGAGGGATATTATGCAAATTAGTATTACCTTCTCACTCTTGTGTGAGAAGGTAGCCAATCGAGAACACATAGTGGCCGCAAAATTGGCGGTGACCGAAGCGATTTGTGTGTTAGAGTACTTTCCCCCAGCATTCTTTGACATAAGTGTTCACTTGTTGGTACACCTATGCGATAAGGCACTTTTTATGGTCCAGTTAGATATCGGTGGATGTATTCGTTTGAAAGATTGATGAAAGTTTTTAAAGATTACGTCAAGAATACGCGATAGATTGCAGGATTAATTGCAGAAGAATACATCACCGTGGAGTCATCAATATATACTCGGGAATATATGCCTGACTCGACCAGCGTTGATGACACTGATGAGTTCCTCGATGATGGTGGTCATGTGATGGAAAAACGAGTGAAATTAACGAGTTTGCAACATGAACAAGTAGCTCGTTATCTATTTGACACACATGAAGATGTCCAAGAATGGAAAAAGTAAGTTTAAATTATTTTAATGTTTAACATTATTTTAGAATATTTTAGATTATTTTATACAAGATTAATTTTGTAATATGCAGAAAATATGAAGCTTGTGAGAACAATAAAAGATGAAAAACAATGGTACAATCAGACAGCGAATTTAGGCTGTGGTTGTCACAAGAGGTAATTATAATGAAAATGGTTGTTATATAACGTTACATTACACACAAACTTTAAACTAATCTAATTAATTTATCTATATTATCAGCTCTTAAAGACAGGTGCTGCGACATCAAGGCTTGATCGTTTAACCACTAGACCCTTGTTCGTGGCACAAGAGTACAAAAATTATCGATTGAACGGTTACGTATTCGACGCAAAAGTGTATGAGAAAAGTACAAATGTACAGAACTCGATCATTTCATACAAGGCTCTTACTTTCTTTCGAGCGAGAGCAAAAGATAAAATCCTCTGAAACGACTTACTATTGTGTAAGTCGAAATATATTTGAATTGGATTATATAAGCTTCAAAGAGGTTGTATTTTACTGTGACTGGGTAAGAGTTGAGGATAAAAATTCTTGTAAAGTTGATCATGTCACCAATTAGATCATGGTTGACTTGTCCAAGTTGAAGAGCAACGACCACGTGAGCGATGAGCCATTTGTTTGTGCATTTCGAAAGGTTAACCAAGTGTTTTACTCGGAGTATATCAACGAGGCGTGGTCAATTGTCCTACACGCGCCAAAGCGTCTAAATAGTAGTGTGGATAACTTAGCTGCTCCTACCGAATATCAATTCATTTTTTATGATAACCCGAATTTGAAATAATTTTTCAATTTGTAATAAATATTCCAATTTGTACTTTATCAATCCATTTTAATTCTTTTAATTGATTTTCCCTTTATCATTTTCACTCTTGTGTAGTGTGCGTGTGTGTGGGCAGTAGGGGTGGGGGTGGGGATGTTTCGGATTTTTAGTAATTGTACATATTTGCATGTCTTCTAATTCATTTTGATTTGTACTAATAACAACATTTTCTTACAGCAAATGTCTCCTTCAGGTATTAAGGCGAGGATGATGATGCTGATTATGATGATGTTGTCTGGGCTCGGTGGTAGCGGAGACGAGGAGGTCTCCTCAGCCCCTAGGCTCCCCAAATATGGAAAATTGGGGATGGCCATCGAGAACAAGACGGGTCTATTAGCTAGATCCCTCGAGCTGGTAAAGATGATCATCGGCCCGGGGTACACTAGTTGGAGGGAGGTGCCAAATGAGCTCAAGTTAGCTATTTGGGTGGCACTACAGGTAATGAATTTATATTTATATTTATATGAATATTTCAATTTCAATTTCAATTTCTATTTCATTTTATATTTATATTTATATTTATTCGCAACTAACATTGTATTTGTTGGACAGGAATAATTCATCCTGGATCCAAAGATACGCGATTCCGTCTTGGAGCAGTTGAGGGAGCAACACAAGACGTGGAAGAAAAATATGCGGACCTGGTACTTTGGGAAGACCCGAGAGTCCGTTATCCGAATACGTGAATCCATCCCGCCGAAGGAGTCGATCTCATTGGCATAATGGTAAAAGTTCATTAACAATTATATCGGGGAGCGACAATTGACATCTCGCCAATCGGGAAGGGAAAATCGGGCAAAAAAGATAAACGTGCACTACTCCGGCCGGACATCTTATGCCGAGGTGGAGCATAGGATGATTCTATAACTACAGAATTCTATTATTCTGCATTATTTTACTTTACGGGGCCGATACTAATTTTACTTTATTTTATTTCAGGGGACAGGGAGTGGCCCTGGGGGTAGGCCACATAGGCTCGATACTTATGTGGCTATTCGGACAAAGAAGGGGAAGGACAAGGAGGTGTCCCCGAGCGTCGCGACCACGATTTTAAGTAATCCGATAATTTACTTTTTGTTAATTACGTTATAATTTTTTTATTTACTTATTTTACTAGTCATGTGCTCTTTTTCGTTTCAGACAAAGCTTAAGGAAGTGCTTGAGTCGCATTCTAATGCCGACAAGGCATCTTTGTCCACAGATGCATTCATCCAAGTGTTTGGCGCTGATCACAAGGGGAGGACAAGGGGGTGAGCTCACGGGTGGCCAAATTTAGGATCATCGGGTTGGAGATGAGCGACACCGGGTTGGCTCAGACGGTGGACTCGCACGATGCAAAGCTATCTCATTTGGAGGCGACGGTCCAAGATATGTTCTTATTCATGAAGCGTTCATTGGGAGAAAATCGTAAGGGGAAAGGGAAGGAGAAGGTGGAGGAGTATGAGGTACAGGAGGACGAGGATGTGGACATCGTTGCTTCATCGTCGACACGTGCAGACTTTGATGATCCACTCCCCTATTTGGCTCCCTTCAATCGGCCGATGTCGACACTTGGTTGGTCGATCATGTTTTTACTGAACATATTTGATGGCCAGCGGATAGGGCGGGGGTTGAGGGACCCGAATACCGTCCAGGGTATGCCAGTTCATGGACGTTTGCTTCAAGACATCGAGTCCAAGTTGCTCGTCATGCATGTAATACCCGGGAAGGAGAACTCCCCCTTGTGGTTGTGCAAATAATGCAGCACGATATATATTTTTGGGAGTGTCAATTCGTATATCGTGTGGCCTACTCACATCCTCAGATCTAACCTTACCCCAGACATGTAGTGACATTATTTGAATTAAATTGTTTTAAGTTGTTACATTTGAATTATATTTGGATTATATCATGATGCATATTATTTTGAATGTATATTTGCATTATCTCTATTTTATTTGGATATATGATGTTTGAACAAGTACAATGTTGCTATAACAGGTACAAATATAATGTTGGGCAGTGGCAGAGGCCATACCGTCCGGAAGATTTTTTTTCAATTTTGCCCAGAATTGTCACAGTCATTGACCGTGAGATTTTTTTATTAAATGTCACGGGTTTGTCACGGTCCTTAACCATGACAAAACTTGTCAAGGTCAAGGACCAGGACAAGTCTAATGAAATTGTCACGGTCAATAACCGTGACAAGTCTGTGACAACAAAAGTTGTCACCCCCAGAATTGTCACGGTCATTGACCTTGACAAGTCCAACTTGTCAAGGTCAATGACCATGATAATTCGACAGATTTGTTGTAGTGCATTGATATGGGAATCCAACCTTTATAGGCTGGCGCGATTGTCTTTAAATCCCAATCTTTAAGGCACTAGGTAAGTAAAGTTGTGTTCCACTTCATGGCACATGAAGCTTTACTTATTGAGGTGGCTCGGAGTAATCCCTATTTGGATCTAGAGGGGAGTTGTTCTGGTTATTTGTTGAAGACTTTCAACCATTTTGTTACTTATGTATTTCCTTACTTCTTCACCGTTCAGGGAAATATAGTTTTATTTATTTTCTTCTCTTGTAATTTTGCCCTTTTGGTTAATTAATGAAATATATCTTTTACTTTGAATGCTTGTTTGTGTTTTTTTATTAAACTAGTTGCATTACTTACCCTTATATTGGGATTGTTATATTTGTGGGCTTAACCAATTTTAAATGATTTTGTCTTAAGAAAGACTTCGAGCCACTTCGAACTTGGAATTAGGCATGGCATATCAATTTGAGACTTTAAAAACCCTTACATTATTAAAATTCAAGTTTTATCTAAATTCGTGTCTTTTTATTGGCAATGGACCCACCAAATCTCACGGCACGTGTGAAACTATTCAAATGATGACGTTTATTTTCCCCAATGGATAATCGATTAAGACATGGATAAATTTTAGTAATTTTTTCAACCAAAGCGTTTGGCTCGTGTTAGGACTGTCACCATCCAATTACTAGTTATTCTTTCGCTATTATGACACTAAAATCCAATCATGAGAAAATTTTGGAACTATACTACCCCCAAATGCGATGCATGCCTCTCCATTTTCCCATACACGCACTTTTGGGAAGGAAACTGTGTGCACGCACATGTTATGGCCCACTTGATTTTCTTTACATTTCAATATATAGTAACTATATAAGCTTTTTTTTTTCTTTTTTTTTTTTTTTGGTAAAGAAGGGTAATCCCGGGCCAGCTTACGCGCACCTCGGACTAGTCCCTCCTCCCCGAACAAGGCTTTCTATAACAGGCATTTAATTCCTGCGGTCCGTGGCCCCAAGACGCAGCTGCCAAGTTTAGAATCCAGGTGCCTGGGTTTACAGTTACACCCTGGCTCTTACCAACTTGGACAACCCTTGGGGTTTAACTATATAAGCTTACTTATATTAGTCTTCCTTTTTTACCGATTATTCTCTCTCTTCTAGCAAACCCTTAACTTTTTGCATTCTCTACACTCTTTTTTTAAACTTTTCACCAACAATGGCATCCAGCTCTTTCGAGGTTAATGAATATCTTACTTTTGCAACTAACTCTCTACTGATACCTCAATCATTATAAGGAATATTCTTTATCGCATTGTCTCTCCCATTGGGATAGCTCACACTACCCCTGGTCCCTATTTTCCAAAAGATCTCCCATTGCAGGTCTCTCCCTATTACCATGGGTGGGGGTGACATTTTCTTTTTATCCAACAGTTGGAAACCCTTCAAGTAACTCCCTCGTTTAAGTTTAGTTTCTGGCCTCACAGTTTGGGTGCCAACAAGCCAGATAAAGAGACCTTGATGAAATGGGTATCACGGATGCTGGCACTCAAGGGTATTGACATATGGAGATCATGAATATTTGATGTCGTTAAACTCAGTAAGGAGGATATTGAATTTGATAAATTTGCAATTTTTGGTTCCACTTGCTTTTAGAACTCAACATTTAATTATTTTGAGTTTAATTTTGGTATGGCGGAGACCACTTTATTGGATATATGTCAATTGATTATACATAAATATATTGGAGAAGATGTACACTCGTTCATGCCAAAGGCCAATCCTCTTTGTGTATTACCCAACCTTAATCCAAAGTTGGCATATTCCACTTTCATGAGATCCCACATGAAGAATACTAACCAAGTCAATCAACAAGAATATTATTATTTACTCCCATTAGGTCTATCGAGGCATTTTTTCTGTGCCAAGTCTCGAAGAGTGATGCTTGAGTATTCTTTCTTGGCAACCCATCTTTCTGAAGGTAGGGATCTAGCTCTAGCACTTTATATTTTGTCCTCTCTATTTATATGACTTGCTCTGAGTTCATGGAAGATACATTCGACATCACTGAGGATGGACCACTATGGATTTTGTAATGTGGATCCATACCTACTTCTCAGAGATAGGTCATGTTGCCCTTGGCTCCCAATACAACCATGATCACACTTTTTTATCGCTCTAATCCATTACGCAAGAGTTTTGAATGGGTTATGTCCGTGTTTAGGAGTGACAATTAACAGGCTTCATGTTTATTTGCATCCCTTGATTCATCCACTTAAATCGCTTGTGTGGTTGGTCCCATTCTTTCATAAACATTTGGTAAAGAATGCCAACATTTGTTCAGGTAGATTTTTGTATCTCAAAGGATTTATACTATGGTATTATACCCTTTATTTATCCAACCTCAAAGTTATATAGGGAGGTATATATCCATGCTTAGTTTACAAGGCCACTTGGGCTCCATCAGTCTATCCTTGTCCCTATGACAAGCCATGTGAATCCTAGTGTGTTTAGTAAAGCTTCTTTGATTTCGAAGGCAACCATCCTTCATGAACTAGAGGAATATCATAGGATTCGAAGCAACTTCCGCATGGCTAGAGTTATATTCCATATTGTCATGGTTCTTATTTTTCAGAATTGGTGGTCTGAGTACAGTAGGATCTTTTTTAAGCCTTTTGTCACTTAATAAATATTCTTCAAAGCCTTCATCTTCACGTAAGACTTTAATTGCTTCTTCCAGTTTCCATAGATAATTGTATTGGACTAACTTAACCATTTTAAATCTGGTAGAATCTCCCCTTGTGGAGGAAAATTATTTTCATTCCATTAAAAAGGAAAATAACTCCCATAGTCAAGGGAGATCTTTAGGGATAAGTCCTTGAAAGATATGAGGGAAGCAGAGGATGTTCCACTTGTTAGGTTGAAGAAATCAAAGTCCTCCTCTGACAATTTAGGAAGCACCTCTTCCACCACTGATGATACCCTTATTCCTACTATGTTCATTATTCCAGCAAAGAAATGTATGAAGATCAGGGTAAATATATTTCTCCCAACTCATTCGGCCTATAATCCATTCCTCTAAGCTTGTACTACTATTCAAAGTCTTTTTTGGTAGTCATACAACCATTAAATTTGACTTTGACTTATATTTATCTTTATAATAGGTCAAATTGAGGAGGCAGAAGAGGAAGAACACACAATTCCTCCGAATGATCCAAAGACACCAACACAAGCATCCCTAGTTTATGAGAATATGGGAATCAAACTGATGTTCCAGCCCCATTCTCTAGTCCCTCCATAACTCCATATGTGGATGAAGGGACAAGTTTCGAGGCAATGGATATTTCATTGCCTTTGATTTTAATCGGGGTGAGGAATGTATGGCCTCAAAGTTGGAGAGAACTGAACCCTTGGAGAATCCTTCACCAACTATCAAATTTTCATCGCCCCCACTGAACCTTATATTCCTAATATTGTTATTTCCTCAAACATTTCACCATTAGAAGAGGCACCCCTATCAGTAAAAAGTCACCCTGTTCACGAGGAGGTCCCTCAAATAACGACTCGTGATGAAGTGTCTACTTTTAAGGAGAAAATATCTGAAATTATATTTCAAGCTCCCATTCAAACTCTGGAAGTAATAGATAGGAGTTTAGACTAACAAATACAAAGCTTGATCTAAGTTCAACCCACCCCTCCCTCTTGGCATTTGCAAACTCCTCGAGCCTTAGAGCTCATTCGAAGTTTATTAGGTTTCCATTTCAGGATTTGGTTGACTTTGAATTTGTTAGTAGGCTTAGAGCAGCCTATTCTTGTATTGCTAAAATGGAAGGCTTGGATGCCATCCTAGTGGGGGAGTTACATTCTGTAATACATTAACTCTCATACCGTCTTACAACCATAGCTAAAGTTGAGGATGATGATAATGAGTTATCTTTATACAAAGCCCACTTCTTGATCCAAAGAGCAGATGTTTCTAGGGATGAGTGACTTAAAGTCCATTCAAAGAATGAAATGCATTCTATTGTTGGATAAAAAGGAATTAAAAAGGAAATTAGCTAAAGTTAATGTAGCCCTAGAAATTGTTGTGGTTGAGAAGGAAGATTGCTAAAATCGAATTGGCCAAATAGTTGGAAAAATCTAAGTTTCTACTCAAAATTCAACCTAGTTTGATGACCAGGATGCTGAGATCAGAGTCAATAAGTTATCTTATAACAAATTTTGGATTGATCTTAGGTTCCTTGTATTTAATAATTTTCATTGCATGTAACCTTTATCAGATTACTTCATGGAATTATGTGTTTTGTCCTTGTTTCTTAGCTTCCCAAATGGTAGGATAATAAGGATTTAATAATTTTCATTTGTTTTTGTCATGTGAACATAACCATTAATGTTTCTTAAATGGTATGATCCACTTTTAAATAATCTATATATTTGAACTGGCCCTTCCCATTTGGGGGACCACTTTTCATAAGCAAGGTCTTTTGAACCTATAGGAAGTACAGTTTTCCAAACTAGATCCTCCTCATTAAAGGCTCTCATTCCTACATTTTTTTTAAAACTACTGTCTATTTTCTTCTTCTGGACCAAGATATTGTTTAGGGATCTTATCCTTTCTTCATCTATATTTTTTCAGTTCTATATACATGGCTTGGTCATAGACTTCCATAGTTAAATCATTTTGGGCTACCACTGTCAATAAATTCATACTTACTTCTATAGGGTGCACAACATAATGCCCATAAGTCCACTCATATAGGGTTATTCCAATACTTGACATTTTAGAAGTCCTATAAGGTCGCAAAACTTCTGGTAGAAAGTTGTGCCAATCTTTGGGATTTTTCTCAATTACTTTGCTTAAGTTGTATTCAATCACTTTGTTGTGGTCTCAACCTGGCCACTTGATTGAGCAAATTAGGGTACTGATTTTATTGGATTTATCCCTAATCTGGAAATGAATTCCAATATTATTTCTGATTCGAAGATGGTTGCATTGTCTGAGGTTATGGTCTCTAGGATTCCAAACTTGTATATAATATCTTATAAGAAATCTACTAATTCATTTTAGGTAACTTATATTAAAGATTTAGATTCCACCCACTTAGTAAAGTAGTCAGTTGCAATCAAAACAAAAATGTGTAGCTTAAAAAATGGAGGATAAATTTTGTCAATCATGTCAATTGATCATCCTCTAAATGGCTAAGGCTTGACCACATATTGTCAGTCAAAAACATGCATATGCATTAAAAGAGAATGTTATTGACATTTTTGGCATCCTTTTTCAAATTCAAGGCAATCTTTGAGCATATAAAGCTAATAGAACCCATGTCTTCTTAACAACCATCTCATCTTCGGTCCCCTTGACGATCCCTACAATTATCTTCATGGATATGGGCTATAGTTGTCAACCCTTTTATTATAATTCATGCACTCTAGGATTACTCCAGCATCTCTTCTAAATAGTTTATTAGTATACATAACATAATTGATTGCCTTTAGCCTGATGTTCCTAATAGTTTTGATGTTTGAATCATTTAGATATTCAATTGTTGGTTTTCTCCGATCCTCTTGAACATCGATATTTCCAATTTCCATCATTAGTTGTCTGTTACGTAGCAGAGGTAGAAAGCCATAAATATCTAAAATGTCCCGAAGGCCCCCAATATTGAAATCAAAAAGTAATAATTTCCTTTTATTAGATGCGGAAGCGTTAGATGATGGTTCAAATTAACACCAAATTTTAATTTCTATATAAATTAATGATTTGTGTTAATTAAACATTACCCAAAATTAATTTCGCACCAAATTAAACATGTAGTGATTAAAACCAAATTTTATCTTGAATTACCTAAGCATGCGTTCTAGGTGAGTATAGAAAGCTACAATAAATAATAAATCACTACGCCGCGATGTACGAGGAAAAACCCACAACGGGAAAAAACCTCGAACGGCCCTAGCCTCAAATCCACTAAGTACGGAATTTACAAATATAAGCAAGATGACTTACAACACTCGACTCGATCCCTCTCAAGCCCCAACGCGTCTTCTTATATCAACCTCTGCCTAGCGAATAACCACGAAGCTCCACCGCGGTCTCGGAATCCACCGATCGGACTTTATATAGTCCCCGTCACCCGAACAAGGAGCCTTTCTCCAAGAGGGTAAATCAACGCAAAAATCTTCTTCTTTATGGGATTTAGAAGCAAACCCAAACGTCTCTTCAAACGGTAGAGATAAAAAAACCGATGCCAAAACTCCAAGAAATGTATATATATATATATATATATATATATATATATATATATATATATATATATATATATATATATATATATATATATAGATATATGAAACTTGGATTAAACAAACAATTGGGAGTAAACTAGAGTGTCAAATGAATTTTTCTTTGAAAGATGAACACTCAAAACCATGAACTTTTCTTGGAAGAATTTGCTCTCAAAAATTCTCTCTAGAAGTTTGAATGGAATGAAAAGTTAAGTTAGAAAAGTTCATTTCCGCACCTCTTGAATCTACCAAAAAGTTAGTGGGAAAAACAGGTGGGAAGGTGGGTCGAAATAGCTCAAAACTGCCATTTAACTGTTCCCGTCAAAACTCGTTCGAACGACATTTTTGTTCGAACGAAATCTCGTTCGAACCAGGCTTCTAACGAAGTTCCAGGGTGAACTCGTTAGAAATCTAGTTGGAAATCTCGTTCGAACAGCCATCTCATTCGAATGAAGTTCCAGTGGCCAATATGGGAACTCATTGGCAAACTCGTTCGAACGATATTTGGTTCGAATGAAAAACTCGTTCAAACGACATATCGAACGAACTTCCAGAAAGTTGGATATTTTAATTTTTAGCTCAAAAACTTTATAAACTTTGTTTAAAGTTTTAATTAAATCTTTCTGTAAATAAACAACAGTTTTAAATAAACCTACACTCAATATAAAAATGTTCCAAGCTCCTATATATATAATCAAAATGCATTCATACCTTAGGAGCAATGGAACCATGTTGATGACGTAGAAACAAGGCACAACACGCACGATATTTGATGAAGCTTTAATATCTTGGTCGCTACGTCTTCAACAAACACGTCATAGGCTTGAATGGATAAACTTGAGCTCTATCCTATGACTCAAATGTTTTTGTCCGGAATTGAGCCAAAACTACAAAGGACTCAATTTGAAATTTGTGTCCTTACAAATCTCCCCCTTTGGCTATTCCGGGACAATAACCAAACAAAAATCCTAAAGGGCCGTCAAGCTCTACTAAACTAAAAAATATCCCACCCAAAATAAAAATACAATGTTTGACTCAAACAACCCAAGGATCAATATCTTTGCCCAATGATGAACGTTGCCATTTAGAATAATTCCTGCACACTTAAGAAAACTATCAAACGCATAGGGAATATCAATATATTAAATGCAAAAATAAGTACTCCCCTAAATGAATTCTCCCCTTTTATCAAACAAATGACCTACTTAGAAAAATGTCTCCCCCTGAGATAAATCTCCCTAAACTAAGATACGATAGGTTTAGATACCATTTCTCACCCTATCATTCTCCCCCTTTTTGTTCAGGAATAGACAAAGGCTAAAGAATCAAAACTTAACTTATCTCCCCCTATTAAAGCATATACACCCCTTAAACTAAACAAGGGATAAATAAAATGGGATAATAAGCTAAACATGCATTAGTGCATAAAGTGATGAGAACATTAAAGCACATAGGCAACTAAAATTCAACTATTCCAACAAATAACATCGGATACTAACTAGGATGCAATAAAATGATACCAATATGATATATAAAGTATTAAGCATGTGATATCAACAAAGAATGCAACAAGATGGATACCAATTATGAATTAAAGCGTAGATGGACTAGAAAAGTAAGGCAAAGACCAAAAACAAACACAATATCATATATATGTATACACAATATATTCAAACTAAGCATAAGTACACACATATAGATATAAACACCAAAATGACATAAAACACATTAAGTTTTTCACACTCGTATGGAAAAAATGTGTCGTATGGAAACGAAAGTGTTGGGGTGTGAACTAGAAACAATTAAATTTAGACCCAATCACTTAAAACATGTTCATGGAGTTATCGATTGATTGCAAACTTCATCACATTTGAATATAACCTCATATGACAATATATATTGAACTTAATGAACAAACATACACAATGCATACAATCCTAGATTTTTGATGATTCGACAAACCAATAGAGTCATGACATTGAACACGCAACTAGGATAAACGGACATTGTGCAAATCGTTGATATACCATCCAATCTCCCTTAATAAGCATATATATTATTCTTTTGAATGAATATATCAATAAAACATAGGCCTTGGCAATTTTTCTTTTTAATGCCATATTTTCTTTTAGGCCTTTGGACCACGTATTTCTTTTAGGTCCATTTCAAACGGTGGCTTACAATCACAAAGGATAATAAATCCTTTCGGATCCCTTCCCCGTGCACATATATATTTATCATTTTTTATTTCTCACACATCTCACGTGCAACGGATTTTGACATGCATTAGTCCTCCTAGGTCACAAATATGTAGATGACAAGATTGATAGGAGAACACCTCACAAAGCTCAAATATACATATGAAGTTAAAATTTCAAAAGAGGTCGTCCATGTGTGAGTAGAGGCATATAAAAATAGAATCCATTTAATCAACACAAAATCCTACTACTCCATGTAAGCATGATAAAGAACATAATAAGGATTGACAATCTAAACCAAAAGTTCTAGCCTCATGAGTGCGTAAAAGATGGGATTCCAACACAAGAATATGCAACATAAAGTGTGTCAAACTAAAATACACACAATAAAAAATATTTTTGAGTTTTTAAAATTCTTAACCAAAAATAAAAAATATATACTTAAAAGACAAACAAAAATCATTTGTATTTTTCATTAATCTTAAATTGCTAAAAAGATAAAATGCAAATGATTAACCAAAAATCTTTTTGTATTTTTCATTTAATGCAAACAAAATGAAGGAAATATAATACAAAAGATAAACAAAAATCATAATTCTAGCATGTGATTACGCATGGAGCATAGACTAGAAAATGAATAAAAATGCATACAAATAGCATGGGTGAAATAGCATGAAGCATAAAAGCTAAAGTATGCAAATAAAACTAACACATTCAACCTTTAGATTTTGCAAGGGAGGAAGCATGTGAAAGTAAATGATAATCAAATACCCTATCTTGTAAAGCTACCAAGTCGGATCTCCTAACCCAAACTAATGAAGAGTGACTATCTCGGGGTGTAGGAATCTTGACTACCTTGGTTGTCTTACGTTGGGATTTTCTAGAAAATCTTTTAAGATCAAAAAATAATTTCTTAAGATGACCTTTTCGGCCACAATGTGAACACTTGAACTCACGGCGAAAAGATTTACCTAAGGAGTGATCTCTAAAGTCTTTCCTAGGCGATTCTCCTAAAATGTTGGCTTTGACTTTATGTGTTGATTCACTACTAGTATCGAAGCCTAAACCACACAAGTCATTTTTGATTTGGACCGTTCCTAAGATCTTATCTAGTTTTTCGGACCTACACTCCAAATCAAATTTGACTTTGCTAGAGTCTTTTAGTTTAATTTCTAATTCTACAATTTTAGACTCTAACAACACATTTCTCTCTTCAAACTCGAGAAGCTCCTTTTTCAAGATTTCATTAAACCCCTAAGGCTATCTCTCTCGCCTTCTACATATTCTAGCTTCTCTCGAAGAGTCCTATCACGTGTCCTAAGGTCTTGTACCAACACACTATCATCGACGACCTTGACACGCTCTTTTAAATTTGCTTCTAACTTCAAATTTGCTCATTTTAATTTAATTGATTCTTCATATAATTCTTGAAAAGTATTTTGAAGCTCACTCACATTAACCTCTTCTTCATTTTCATTCTCTCTTTCTTCTTTACTCTCACTATCATCAAAAACAAGGGAATTTTAAACAATGACCTTGGAAGTGTCATGTGATAAATTTCCATCTATAGATGAGTTCTCACTATCACTCACATGACTAGCCATGAAAGCCACAAAGTTGAGCTTAGTGGGGAAATCGGGCCCCTCTTCCTTATCACTATCACTAAGGGTCGTATTATATGAAATGGGTCGCTTACCCTCTATCCTTAGTTTAGTGGGGCACTCAGAAGCCCTATGGCCATAACCCTCACAACCAAAACACCTATTTGACTCGTCCCTATTTAAATTTTCATTAATAGTTTTAGGGATCCTCTCGGCTTTATCATGCTTAGAAGTTTCAAATTTCTTAAAGTCATTTTTAAATTTATCTTTGTTAATTTTAAGAAACTTTCGAAATTTCCTAGCAAACGAGGCCATATCTTCCGAGTCACTATCACTCTCGCTCTCTACTACTTGTTTATCCTCTTTTAGGGCTTTTAAAGCAATGCCCTTTTCTATTTTCTTTTTAGTTTTAGAGGGAAACATGTCCAGTTTATAGGTTTGTAAATCACCTACAAGCTCTTCTAATTTCGTAGAGGCTAAAGTTGGTAAAGAATTTAACACGGTCACTTTTGAAATAAATCTATCGGGTAAGGACCTTACTTTACTACTCGGTTGTCGGGTATTTTCTCTCCCAAATTAAAACATGAATTAACAATATCGGAAAGTCTAGCATAAAATTCATCAAAAGTTTCTTTTTCATTCATTTTGATAGTTTCAAATTAAGTGGTGAGGTTTTGAAGTTTCGAAGCTTTAATGACACTTGTACCTTCATGATTGAGTTGTAAAATATCCCAAGCTTCTTTAGAGGTCTCACACGTCATAATGCGTCGGAATTCATCCGGTGTGACAGCGCTAAACAAGGCGTTTAAACCTCGGGAATTAAAGTTTGAAAGTATATATTCACCCTCACTCCATCTATCGGCCGGTTTGGGAACACGTTCATTTTCTACTAAATCAGTTGGTGGGGACCACCCGTTAACTACAGACATCCAAACCCTCTCATCGATAGATTTAAGTGCCGATTTTATACGCACTTTCCAATACGCGTAATTAGAACCATCGAAAATTGGAAATTTTGAGAATGGGGAAAATTCCATTTTAGCCAAAAATAGTTAAAGGACCTTTAACGAAGTAAATTATCATTTTTTCTCTGATATCAATTTGAAATGTCCCGAAGGCCCCCAATTTTGAAATCAAAAAGTAATAATTTCCTTTTATTAGATGCGAAAGCGTTAGATGATGGTTCAAATTAACACCAAAATTTAATTTCTATATAAATTAATGACTTGAGTTAATTAAACATTACCCAAAATTAATTTCGCATCAAATGAAACATGTAGTGATTAAAACCAAATTTTATCTTGAATTACCTAAGCATGCGTTCTAGTTGATTATAGCAAGATACAATAAACAATAAATCACTACGTCGCAATATACGAGGAAAAACCCACAACGGGAAAAAACCTCGGACGGCCCTAGCCTCAAATCCACTAAGTATGGAATTTAAAAATACAAGCAAGATGACTTACAACACTCGACTCGATCCCTCTCAAGCCCCGACACGTCTTCTTGTATTGACCTCTACCTAGCGAATAACCACGAAGCTCCAGCGCTGTCTCGAAATCCACCGATCGGACTTTATATGGTCCTCGTCACCCGAACAAGGAGCCTTTCTCCAAGAGGGTAAATCAATGCAAACCTCTTCTTCTTTGTGGGATTTATAAGCAAACCCAAACGTCTCTTCAAATGGTAGAGATAAAAAATCGGTGCCAAAACTTCAAGCAATGTATATATATATATATATATATATATGAAACTTAGATTAAACAAATAATTGGGAGTAAACTAGAGTGTCAAATGAATTTTTCTTTGAAAGATGAACACTCAAAACCATGAACTTTTCTTGGAAGAATTTGCTCTCAAAAAGTCTCTATAGAAGTTTGAACGGAATGAAAAATTAAGTGAGAAAAGTTCATTTTCGCACCTCTTGAATCTGCAAAAAAGTTAGTGGGAAAAATAGGTGGGGAGGTGGGTTAAAACTGCTCAAAACTGACATTTAATTGTTCCCGCCAAAACTCGTTCGAACGACATTTTCGTTCGAACGAAATCTCGTTTGAATGAGGCTTCGAACGAAGTTCCAGTGTGAACTCATTAGAAATATCATTGGAAATCTCGTTCGAACAGCCATCTCGTTCGAACGGCATTTCGAACGAAGTTCCAGTGGCCAATATGGGAACTCATTGGCAAACTCGTTCGAATGACATTTGGTTCGAACGAAAAACTCGTTCTAACGACATATCGAAAGAACTTCCAGAAAGTTGGAAATTTTTATTTTTAGCCCAGAAACTTTATAAACTTTTTTAAAGTTTTAATTAAATCTTTCTGAAAATAAACAACAGTTTTAAATAAACCTACACCCAATATAAAAGCATTCCAAGCTCCTATATATATAATCAAAATGCATTCATACCTTAGGAGCAATGGAACCATGTTGATGACGTAGAAACGAGGCACAACACACACGACATTTGATGAAGCTTTAATATCTTGGCCGCTACATCTTCAACAAACACGTCATTAGCTTGAATGGATAAACTTGAACTCTATCCTATGACTCAAATGTTTTTGTCCAGAATTGAGCCAAAACTACAAAGGACTCAATTTGAAATTTGTGTCCTTATAATATCACTAATATTTAGTTTGGCTTCGAAATCATCATCAAGCTTAAAACCTGATACTTTTTGAGCCGTTTTATTGGTCTCATTATTCAAAAATCTAGGAATATAGTTTAAAGTGACTTCATCATATTTGGCTAACAAATTTAATGTCACTTGGTTGTAAAAACTTATGCCTTCATGAATACATTTGTATTCACCAGTCAACTATTTTATAACCAGTTGAGAGTTAACAAAGATTTGAATCACTAAATCCTTACAACTTCAAAGGCTCTCTAAACGCATTATTACAGGTTTATATTATGATTGATTCTTAGTATAAGTATTTTCCTCTAACCTGTAACCATGTGTTGTTTTGATATGTTTGGGGATTCGATTACCACCCCAATTACTGACATCAATTCTCTCTTCAAACCATCAAAAAAAAGTTTCCAAGGGGTTATAGAAACATATCCAATCTCATACTCCCCATTTGGTTTATGCTCACTTAGATGATTTGATAAGAAATCAGTCAAATCTTATCCCTTAACTATCTTTTGAGGTACATACTAAAGTCAAAATTCAAATAAAGCTAGCACCTATTTACCAATTATATTCCTTATAATGGGATTGCTTAATATGTATTTAATTAAATCAAATTTTGAAATAACATACACTTATCTCGACAATAAATGGTATCTTAATTTCATGGCAGCAAAGTATAACATTAAGCATAGTCTTTCCATTACATAAAATCTACATTCACAGTATTTTAAAAACCTATTGAGGTAATAAATAGTTTTTTCTTTGTGCCCGTTACGATCTTGAGCCAATAGCACTCCAATAGATGCATCAGAGGCTCAAATGTATAACTTCAATGGCTTATCTTCTCTTAGGGGAGCCAAATCAGATGGCCTGACCAAGTACGTCTTGAGAGTTTGGAAAGCTTGCTTATGTTCGTCCTTCTAATCCAGCTCATCTTGGTCCATTAGCTTCAAGAAAATGAGAAAATACTTTAGTCTTTCATGCAGCATTTGAAAACAATCTTTCCTGCAACATTAGAAATAAATCTTATTCGGGCGTACCCGAATACAAAAGGATTTTTTTTTCCTTTCAGAATTTGTTTCCCCATGAAATATTTACACCATACAGCTCATGAAAGCACCTTAAGTAAAGAAAATTCAAATATTTATTCAGAAAACTTAGTCAATATATATAGGACGGGCCATATTTATTCAAAAAACTCAGTCAATCTGAATCAAACTCACTTAAAGATTAGGCCATATTAATCAGACCGAACGTGCAGGCTTCGTGCTTGACCAACTCAATTGACAAACCAATATACATTATAGAATTATCGAGGCTTTAAAGATCCTGAGATTTATACAAATTGTATTCATAAATATTTTACGCTCATCAAAGCTCATTCAATACTAACACTTATATATATATATATATATATATATATATATATATATATATTATAAGTTACAATGGTGTTTTCATTATTCATAAGATGAGAAGACACTTTGTGGTTAGGATGAGTGCCACATCACTCAAAAATGAAGGGTTGAGATCATTTCTCACATTATTCTCTTTAGGCTAAACCCTAGTCGTGATTCTCATTCTCTCTTATTTTGTATTTTCCCTCTTTCAGTAAAATCCCTCCCTCATTCACTCCACCTCACGAATCAGCCTTCTTCTCCACCTCGGCCTCTGCCTCCGACGCTCCTTCACCTCTCAGCAATCACTCACCTCTCACCTCCCATGTCAAGGTTCGGTTTGTGTCTCTTTTCTTTGGATTCCGTGGATTTTACATTCTTAGGTTGTGTTTTTTAGAACTAACCCTAATTTTGTTCTAGATCTATGGAAAGGCACCATTGATAATCAAGTTTTTTCCATCGAATATTATTATACTTTATACGCTTGTCTAGGCTCCCAAAATCTTGAAACCCCTACAAATAAATTATGTTTTCAGCCATATAGTTATATAGGCTACTTAGTTCATAACACTCTTGTAAAAATACCCATATAAATAAAACTCATTTAATACAGCATCATCTGTGGTTAAAGTATAATAAGAATGAGTTTCTTATCTAGTTTGAACTCTTTGTTCCGACTCCACTAGAATATTGGTTGTACATATTGTGAAAAATCAAAGGCAAGTATCACCAAAATGATGTTTTTTTGAAAAAGTCTACCGAGGTCGTATTGATTATCTTCCTAAAGTAAGGACATAACAAACACGATTAGAAATTGAATACTATATCAGGGAAGGATCTCAAGTGACATAGGAACATTTACACTTTTTTCATATGATATTTACGACCAATATGAGGCTTTTATTGAACATTACAAACTACATAGGCTTTGATTTTATGACTATAGGAGTACGTAAACGCAATACCGAATCCCCTCTTATGAGCAAGACGACATACCTCGCGATGTGTTACTCTGACATATTTCCCGCATGATAAGCCAATACAACGTATTGTCCTTGATACCTGAATATCTCCTTAAAACATATTGCTTTACACCCAAAATACACAATATATTTGCCCGCGACTTCTCAAAATTACCTCGAGATATCACGATATCTCCACTATGACTATTCAAACCCCTAACTACGTCAAATTGATCTTGTAATCTCATGAGTACATAGACTCAACACCAAGTTTTTTCTCGCGAGAACAAGCCTCCACATTACACACACATTCACGCCCGTAAGCACAAACTTATTCACGCTTAAAAGTGCATAAACAAAGCAACAATCAATGGAATAAACATTGTTTTGAACCTAATTAAACGTGCGCATGCCCAAGAGAGTCTAATATTATTTTTTTACACAATGTCCCCATCTTTCATGTTAAACATTAATAAATCAGTCTAAAATAAACACATATAAATGCAGTAAATAAAGAACAAGTTGGGTATCCAAAACCTTCCCTACTTGTAACATGGTACTTGAACACTATATCCTTAATATCAAGAAACTATGTCCACACGCCTTAAAATGAGTCTGTAAGATTTTTCAAGACCTCTTTTGTTTCTTTTTGTCTAAAATAATATGAATACCATGATCAGCCCCGTGTCCTCGCTTCGTCTTATGTGCACACCCCTCACACCAAACTTATAACAATGCATTCATGAGAACAACCTAAACAATCACTGCAACCCTATGAAACGTGATATTTTTAGGACCAAAATATCATAATATCCTTGCCATTATTTATTCTGATGATAACTATTCTGTAACGAATCTAGGCACACACAAAAGATGGAGTCTTTTCAATCAACACAAAGACTATTGCTTTTAGGATGCTCACATACAAATACACATCTGATTCAAAAAAGTTTTGGAACTCTGTTTATGTTCTGTGTTCCGTCGATTACTCGAGGACACCTATGACTGAAGATGTCCACTGTACTTACAAAAGGAGAGCAACAAAATTTGTTGAGCATGATTGACAGCATATATCATATGCACCAGAATATAAGAATTACCTTGTGGTGTGACATGGTCTACATTATGGCCATCACAAAAGGCTACCATTATTATGGAAGTTGTAGTTTACCAAGACCTATGGTTTTGACATTCTTTTTTTGTATGTTTAAAGCAAACCACGATTTGAATATCCTAAATTAATCTGATATATTCGAGGAGTGCATACACGATATAGTTCCTCAATTTAATTACATTCCCAATAGATGTATATACTACGTGGTACTACCTCATTGACGATATATACCCAATGGGAGAATAATTTGCTTAATTAATTTCATAGTTGGAGAAAACAACATAGAAACCATTTGCTTAGTGCTTAAAGGGTGTGCACAAGGATGTGGAGTGGACATTCGATGTCCCACATGGTCGCTTTGCCATTACGAAGGCTTCGACCATTTCTAGTGTCGCAACAATTATCCCACGTTATGATCACTTGTATCATTATATACAACATGATCATTAAAGATGAAATATATGAAGATAATGAATGGTGAAAGTGATTCTCTAAAAGTATTGTTTGATTTAAGTGCAAATCAATAGCAAAAAGTAATAGTTTGAACAAGTCCGAAATCGATTTTCAGTGGCAATGGAATCTTTTGAAAGAAAACGCTCAGGTTATTTAATATTACTACACATCACAAAGTAAAGTGAAAAGGATGATAAGACTGGGTGTGGTGAATTAAAGCTAAAAATTAACCTACAAATGTAAACCAGTGAATTAAAATATAAACAACTATAGAAGAAATGACTAAATTAAAGTGTGATTAAAATGGATATTTGATATTAGGAGTTATTCCCCGACTTGTACTACCAATATGTAATACCCCATGATTTTTTAGTCGTAAAATTTTTTGTTAAATTAAAAATTTCAGAAAAATAAATTTTTAGAACCTATTTAATTTGGTATGTAAAAATATTAGTCTTTATATATAAAAATAAGATTTTAAGTGGAATTTAAATCGGGAATAAAATTTGAAAATTATAACTTTTTGTGTAAAAATCGGGAGAGGATCCGACTTAATGAGAAAAAAAATATTTGATTGTTCAATCGAGCTGAATTTTTTTGTGCAGGTTTGTCTCGCCTTCAGCTACAACATATTAAAATTTCATCAAATTTCAACGGTCCGATCGTCCGTAATATTTTTTTAGTGTTTGTGTTTGATTAGGACTCAAATTCTTTTTGGTATATAAACATTAAGTGACGAGTTTAGTACTTTTAAAACACATTTTAGCATTCTCAAAAATCAATAGTCTCCTCTAATTTTATTCTCTCTCATCTACAAAACCTAAATTCCATGGAACACAACTTTTAACCCAAGTTTTGAAGATCTAAATCAAGTTTTCTCAAGATCGTCCAAGAACGCATATTTATTATTTTCGCGAGAGGAACACAGCCATCTAATCAGAATTTTCAACCGAATTTTCAGCTGGAAAAAATACTTCTATTCTTTCTCTTTAGTATTATGCATTTTAAATATTACCTAAACATTAATTCATACGATTTGCTTAAAATAAATTAGCAACCTTAATTAGGGAAAGTGAAATCTAATTTGGGACTGTTTTTGTAAAAAAAATCTTAATATGAATTAAGGCTTGTAATCCTTGTGTGCCTAGGGTAGAGATTGGATTTTTGGTTAATGTAAGGGTAGGTTTGCAAGAAGAAATCATAATGATTATATTTAAATGAAAAAGGAACTTGTGCAACCATATGAAATTATGTAGGCATGATCAAAGTGAATTATTATTGTGTGCACCCTATTCTTGCATGATGCTGAAATTATAAATGTTGAATAAAATAGATTGTGTTAATTATGTCGATGAATTGAACAAATTATATTAAGGTTAATTATGACCGTATGAGCAATTTGTATAATTGTTGATAAAATTGGAGTGTGTAGTTTATTATTTTGATTATAATTATCATCGCGGGGACGACGGGATTTTGGGATATTTATGCTCTCACCTTAATGTTAGGAATACTTACTAGGTATGGGACTAGTGAATATGCCTAAGTTGTGGTAGGTATGGGACTAGTATAGTGTCGATTTTTACGGATAGAATATTCCGGAGTGGGACTGATCTTGGTGTCGTTCCGTTGATTTGGATAGCCAATACATGAGAATAGGAAGAGATAAATGGTAGAGATTCCTCCATAACATAGGGTAGGACGTGTTTGTGTTTTGGAAACCTCTGGGTATGGGACTAGGGGTAGGCTTGAGGATTATGCACTAAAATAGGGTGGGGCAAATTTAAAATAATGAGAAATTGAGAAATTGAGAATTAATGCCTAAGACAATAAACGGATGAAGCACCTTATACCTTTGACTTACTTAAGTCTATATTGTATAAGTGTTCATCTAATTTGGAAATAGTGACAAAATTAGTTGTCTAACCTAGAATCCAAAGAACCTCAGACTTGTTCACTCTCTAATCCTCTTCAATGATCCAAACAATGTATAAATTGAATCACACTACACACATTAGAAGTGCATACATGTGTATATATTGCTCATATTGATTGTGTGTTAAATTCCCCTTAAAATGTTGTTTTAATAATTTTTTGGGGAATTTTTAAACATTTTTAAAATAATGTTTTCTTTAATAAAAGTGTGTTTATAAACTTTGTGTGGTTAAAATTCTATTATGAAAAATTAGTTTTTCATTACAATGTTTGATTGGGTTAAATATCAATGCGCCAGAGACTTTAGGGTATTGCATGTAATTAATTTGGACGCGCGTTTGCCAGCCAATGAAATGCCAACACTTGCCATGCTCTTGTTATCTCATTTGTGTTTGTTTTGTGAGAGAACTGCCTGGTGTATTGTGGATCGTTAGATCAAACGTTATCTATGGCCTGCATGTGTTTTAAGACTATCCATGTGTTATCACTGTGGACCAATCACCTTCGTTTTAACCCACCGCTTTTTTACCACCCTTGGATCAAGTCAATATAAGGAAGACTGAATCTCAACCGTTGATTGCTATCAGCTATCCAGAACCTTCCTTGGCTCCTATATAAACCCTCTCATTCTCAGCATTTTAAGACTTTTGGCAATCGTCTAAATTGAGAGAAAAGAGAAGAGAGAAGTGAGAGAGAGAAGAGAGAAAAGAAAAGAGAGAAGAGAGAGAAAGGGAAACTGAGTTAGAGAAACCCTAACCCTAACCCTAACCCTAACCCTAACCCTAAAACAACTTCAAACCATATTCAAACCTTCGTACTTTCAGAAATCCAAACACAACCTTGAGTGTTTGAGAGAGAGAGTGGTGTTACTGGTTTGATCGTTTGTAGCTGTAACCTCTTGATCTGTGATCTTGTTACCAACTTAAACATTTTGGTGAGATCTGTATTTCTTTTTCATAGAAATCTTAGATCTACACTATTTCATGTTATATATCACTAGATCTGCATATTTGTTTCTCGTTTTAAGAAAATATTTGTTGATTTAGATCTGTAAATGTTTTATGTTTTCTGTTCTTGTAAAACTAAACCTTGACCTAGTTGGATTCTCACTTGGAGATTTTCAATCTCGAAAATATTTTTAAAAACTGAGATTGATTAAGATCTTGACCGATTTTGAAGCAAGATATCCGTGGAATCTGGGATAGATTAAAAGGTCAAAAAGGTTTCAAGTTTTGTAAGAAAGAAAGAAAAGAAAATCACATCATATAGTCTTTATATGTAATTTTCTAGGACTGTATGTAAAAACTAAGTGTGTGTGAGTTCATGCATGTGGATAGAAATCACATCACAAACACTTGACACACTACCACACTGAAAGTGTTGGGTATAAGATCAAAGATTATTGAGTCGACGAAAAGGAGAGCTAAAGCAAAGGGGAAGTTATCAAACTGGAAGAACATCATCAACAATCAGATCTACAAAGAAGTTAGAAGGACACCAAGTGGGGTATATTCCTAAATTTAGAATAGGCTGAGTTGTGTGCGTGTATGTTGTATTGTTTGTAACTGCTATTTGTTTTTAGTGGATTTTTACTTTCGTGACTTAGAAGTCACCGTGGATGTTTCCTCTATTGGGAGAGGTTTTACCACGTTAAAAATTGTGTGTTCTGATTATCTTCATCTCCTCATCTCATTCTATAGTGTGCTGATATTTTGAAACTATCTTAGTTTTAAAACTGATTACAAAGTCTTGGTTATTCTCGTACATAAGTTTTTGTAAACACATCTTGTTGTTTATCATTTTTATTTTCAAAAGAAAAGGGTTTCTTCAACAAACAACTCGGAGTTGCTTATATAGTTTAATCATTGTATTAAACGGCATTAGTAACGTTTTTCAATTGGTATCAGAGCCCTGTAAACTTTTATTTCAAAAAGGATCTTGTGTTTCTGAAATCGTTTTCTGAAAATCTTAACTATGGACGAGAAGAATGAAAGGTTTGGTAATCTGTCCAGACCTCCACTCTTTGATGGAAACAACTTTGCTTACTGGAAAGTAAGAATGGTTTCCTTCATCCAAGGGACTTTAGGAGATGATGTCTGGGACATTATTGAAAATGGATATACTTATCCTACTAAACCAGCCACTGAAGGAAGTGATGAGAGGGTAAATAAAATCTTAAGTGAGTTTACCCAAGAAGAGAAAACAATTTCTCGTAATAACAATAAAGGCAAGAATGCCATCTTTATGTCTATTAATGAGTATGAGTTCAATAGAATCTCATCTTGTGCCACTTCCAAGGAAGCTTGGGACACATTAATCACTGCCCATGAAGGAGACTCCAGAGTTAAAGCTGCTAAAACTCAAATGCTTACCCAGCAGTACAACTCTTTAATTATGTCTGACTCTGAGACTTTTGATGACTTTTACATGAACCTAACTGATATAGTTACTAAGTTGCATGCTAATGGTATAACATATGATAGGAATGAGATTATTTCTAAAATCCTAAGATCATTACCACAAAAGTTTGACAACAAGAGGTATGCTATTGAGGAGATGAGTGATCAAAACCTCACCTTTGAGTTACTCAGTAGCAAACTTAGGACTGTGGAAATGGAATTAGACTTTAAGAAACAATTAAATCAATCTCAAAGAAAATATCCCAACTCTAACTTGAGTTTTTCTTCTAAGATATCTAAACTTGAGACTAATTTGATCAACTGTGACTCTGATGAGGAGTGTGATATAGACAAACTAGATAATCAGATTGCCTTAATGTCCAAACAATTTAAGAAAATTGTTAAATTTAGAAACAAACAGGCATCTAAACAAGGCAAGCCTAATTATCCAACTGTGTCTAATCACAAATCTCATGAGAGAGGTCTTGACAAACATCCTAAGGACAACAACTTCAGATCTAACAGAGACCTTAAAAAGATTGAATGTTTTAGATGTGGGAAACTAGGTCACATTGCTCACGATTGCAGAGTTAATCTGAATAAAACCAACACACACAAGAGAGCCAATATCTGTAAAACTTGGGATGATTCAAGTGACTCTGATGAAGAAGAACTTGAGTCATCAAATGAATTTGACCCTTGCATGTCCTTTTTTGCTAAGATCATTTACAATGATGATATGCCTGTGTGTGATAATGATACCTCTACTTCTGCGTTTGTGAATACTGCTTTGACTGGCCTAGATGCCTTGTTATTTGAAAATGTTGCTAGCTCTAGTTTCGTGTGTGTGAGTCAAAGTGATCTCGATAACGACGATGTAAATGGGTGCGTGAGTACTAAAACTGAATCGTTAGGGGTCACTGCACACACTTCACTTAGCGACTCAGACACAGATGACCTCCCAGATATTCATACTTTGTATGCTAAAACTCTTAAAAAAGGCACTAGACTGGAGAAGACTGTTAGAGACCTGACTAAGAAATTAGATGATCTAAGTCTTATTGTGAAGGTGAATGACGAAGAGTACACTAACCAGTGTCTGACACATCAATCAGAAATTGAAACTTTTGATCAAAAATTAAAAGAGTTGACTAAAACTAATGAAACCCTGGAAATGAAATACAAGGGAACATTATTAGAACTGGAAGAAGCAAAAACAAAGACAGCAACTGTTTTCAAAAAAAATTCTAAGTTTGAAAATAATTCAAATTGTTTCACTGACTTTGTTGTTGACTCTAAGACCAATTCTGATGATAGAACCGGTATTGGTTTCTGCCCTAAGAATAAACCACAAACTAAAAATTTTGAACCTATCAAGTTTGTGTCTGGGGGCAAAAGACCAATCGAAACATGTCCAGATTTTCATTTTATTAAAAAGGAATATGATCAAAAGCAACAACAGAAAGACATTGGAGAGTCTAGTAACTCTAAGGCTGACAGTACACTTGAGACTAAATACGTCTGTCCTTTGATCAGAAAGGCTGAATCTACCTTTAAAACCATACCTCCTAGGAATAAGACTTCTGAACAGAATCCTGTTAAACCCATCTTTAGAAGTTTTCCTAAGGAAGTGCATCCCTCAAGAAATCAATATTGCTCCTACTGTGACCTTTATGGTCATTCCTTTGAAGGTTGTTATGCTAGGCGTCTAAACACCCCTGTGTACAACACTCTTGTTTACAAGAACTTTAACTATTCTAGGCAAAATCGTAACCATTATGTCCTTCCAAGACAACCTGACAAGAACTCTAACTACAGGAATAGAAAGACCAAAACTAAGAGTTCATTTAAGAGAAAGGCTCCCAGAAACTTTCCTAAACCAAAAGCTCAACTTTTCCACAAAAATCAGTTTGTTGCGCCAAATGTTTTTCAACAAAAAGCTGCTTCTCGAAAATTTTATCAAATGAGAGCAAACTTGCGCAAAGTTAAAACTAGAGCTATTTGGGTTAGAAAAGATGATCTTTTACCCCAAATGAAGTGTAACATTGTTATCACTGCCTTAAAGGCTGAACACACTTCATCTGGTTGGTATTTAGATTCAGGATGCTCCAAACATATGACAGGAGATGAAACCAAACTCTTAAACAAAACCAAATTTGCTGGAGGTAAAGTAGTTTTTGGCGACGGAGTTTCATCCCAGATCATAGGTAAAGGAATCCTAAAAGAAGAGGGAATGCCTGTTTTGGAAAATGTACTTTTAGTTAAAGGCCTTAAAGCCAACCTCTTAAGTATATCACAAATTGTGACTCAGACCATACTGTTACCTTTTCAAAGAACAATTGCAAAATTCTAAATGATAAAGGTGAATGCATTATTACCGGATTTAGAACACCAGATAACTGTTATACTGTCAAGACTGGTTCTGAAACCTGTAACATTGTCAGAATGGATGACAATGAAATCTGGCATAATCGTATGGGTCACCTAAGTTATGATATCCTTGGTAGATTGTCTAGTCAAGAGATTGTTAGAGGAATTCCTAAAATTAAACCTATTTCCAGTGTTGTTTGTGGTCATTTCCAGGAAGGAAAAATAGTTAAGACTTCGCATAAAAAAGTTAAAGACATTCTCACCTCTAGACCTCTAGATCTCATCCACATGGACCTTATTGGTCCCTTTAGAACTGTTAGTCTTTGTGGACACAGTTATATCCTTGTCATGGTTGATGATTTTACACGATTCACTTGGGTTGCCTTCTTGAAACATAAATCTGACACGTTTCAGAAATTTTTGAAAATTTTACTAAGAATTGAAAATGAGAAGGACACACAAGTCAATCGCATTCGTAGCGATAGAGGGGGAGAGTTCATAGACACGGGAATAGTTGAATATTGTGACTACAATGGTTACAAACACGAATTCAGTGCCCCTAAGACTCCTCAGCAGAACGGTGTTGTCGAAAGGAAAAACCGAACTCTTCAAGAGATGGCACGTGTCATGTTGCATGCCAAATCTCTACCTAAGTACTTCTGGGTAGAATCTATTAGAACTGCATGTCATATCATTAATCGAGTTTACCTTAGGAAAAACACTAAACAAACCTCTTATGAGTTGTGGTACGGTAAGAAGCCTAATCTGAAATACCTAAGAACTTTCGAAAGTCTGTGTTATGTCTGTAAAGACAGAGACCATTTGTCTAAATTCGAAATGCGTGGTGATAAAGCCATCTTTTTAGGTTACTCTCCAAACAGTCGTGCATATCGTATATACAATCTGCGTACTAAGACCCTTATGGAGTCGATAAATGTAATTGTAAGCGACACTATTGTTGAAAATAAGATATCTGAATCACCTATTGTGGTTGAATCTGAAAATGATTTCAAAAATGATTCACCAGAATAGATGACTCATTACCTATTGAGAGTCCAGAAGTACCTGGATGGGTCTCTAAAGATCATCCCATTGACAACGTGGTCGGTAATCCTAATGAGCCAGTCCGTACTAGATCCCAGTTAGGAAATTATGCTAATTACGCATGTTTTGTCTCCCTTGTGGAACCGAAAAATGTTAATGAAGCATTGAATGACACACACTGGATTTCTGCTATGCAGGAAGAACTTTTATAATTTGTCATTCACGATGTCTGGTATCTTGTACCGCGGCCTCAAAACAAAAATGTTATTGGCACACGTTGGATCTTTAAGAACAAATCTGACGAAAATGGGGTAATCCTTAGAAACAAAGCTAGACTTGTTGCTCAAGGCTACTCTCAAATAGAAAGGATAGATTTTAGTGAGACATTTGCCCCAGTCACTCGTCTTGAATCTGTTCGACTTCTTTTCGCCATAGCGTGTCTCTTAAAATTTACACTTTATCAAATGGATGTCAAGTCTGCTTTCCTCAATGGAATTCTACCCGAAGAAACGTATGTAGAACAACCCAAAGGGTTCATTGACCCAAAATACCCAGACCATGTCTTTCGTCTAAAAAAGGCTTTGTATGGCTTAAAACAAGCTCCTAGAGCTTGGTATGAACGCCTATCCAACTTTTTGTTGGATAATGGTTTTAAGAGAGGAGGAAATGACCAAACCCTCTTTGTCAAACATTTTGACAAAAACATTATTATAGCCCAAGTCTATGTAGACGACATCATCTTTGGGTATACTTCATCATCTGAAGTTAAATCCTTTTCTGCTATTATGCATAAGGAGTTTCACATGTCCCTTATGGGGGAGTTACAGCTTTTCTTAGGATTTCAAGTGAAACAGAATTCTGATGGATTATTTGTCTCTCAAACTAAGTATGCCTTAGATCTTGTTAAGAAGTTTGGTTTAGATAATGCTAAAGTTTCCAAAACGCCCATGAGTACTACTGTTAAATTATGTAAAGATGAAAATGGGAAGTCAGTTGATTCCACACTTTATCGTAGTATGATTGGTAGTCTACTCTATCTAACTTCCTCATGACCAGATATAATGTATGTTGTATGTCTGTGTGCTCGTTACCAGAATAACCCTAAAGAGAGCCATTTATCTTGTGTAAAACGTATAATAAAGTACATAAAAGGCACTCTTAATCTTGGACTTAGGTACACTAATGATACCTGCAGCACCTTCATAGGGTATACTGATGCTGATTGGGCCGGTTGTACTGATGACAGTAAAAGTACATCAGGTGCCTGTTATTATATCGGCAATAATTTAGTAGGTTGGAGTAGCAAAAAACAGAATTGCACATCTTTATCTACGGCTGAGTCCGAATATATAGCAGTTGGAAGTTGTTGTGCTCAATTGTTATGGATAAAACAGATGTTAAGAGACTATGGGATTAAAGAAGATCAGTTACAATTGTATTGTGACAATCAAAGCGCCATTAACATATGTAAAAACCCGGTTCAACACTCGCGAACTAAGCATATTAAAATAAGACATCACTTTATACGCGAACTTGTTGAGACTAAGGAGTTAGAAATTCATCACCTACCTACTGATTTGCAACTTGCAGACATGTTCACTAAACCTCTAGACTATAACAGATTTCTGTATTTGCGTAATTCTATAGGTATGGTATGTGCTGATTAATCTCTTAAGACCGTAATTTTTACCCTTTGTCCATTTGAGACAAAATGGGGGAGAAATTTGAGTCTTACGGGTTCAATGTTTTGTTCACATTTCATTTAAACTGCTTGATCTTAGTGCATATTTGCAGGAACCTCTTCTACTGGTTTTCTACCATTTCTCTCTAGTGTACAAATTTGTAAATAGTTGAGTTATGTAATTTTTGACTTTCAAGGAAATGGGTAGATAGTATCTTTTGCATAGGACTAGGTTTTATTTTTTTTGGTTCCCTAAGAGTTTAAGCTAACTCAAAGGATATTTTGTCTCATATTTCCAAAGGGGGAGATTGAAGCACCTTATACCTTTGGCTTACTTAAGTCTATATTGTATAAGTGTTCATCTAATTTGAAAATAGTGACAAAATTAGTTGTCTAACCTAGAATCCAAAGAACCTTAGACTTGTCCACTCTCTAATCCTCTTAAATGATCCAAACAAGGTATAAATTGAATCACACTACACACATTAGAAGTGCATACATGTGTATATATTTCTCATATTGATTGTGTGTTAAATTCCCCTTAAAATGTTATTTTAATAATTTTTTTGGGAATTTTTAAACATTTTTAAAATAATGTTTTCTTTAATAAAAGTGTGTTTATAAAATTTGTGTGGTTAAAATGCTATTATGAAAAATTAGTTTTTCATTAGAATGTTTGATTGGGTAGAATATCAATGTGCCAGAGACTTTAGGGTGTTGCATGTAATTAATTTGGACACGCGTTTGCCAGCCAATGAAATGCCAACACTTGTCATGCTCTTGTTATCTCATTTGTGTTTGTTTTGTGAGAGAACTGCCTGGTGTATTGTGGATCGTTAGATCAAACGTTATCTATGGCCTGCATGTGTTTTAAGACTACCCATGTGTTATCACTGTGGACCAATCACCTTCGTTTTAACCCACCGCTTTTTTACCACCCTTGGATCAAGTCAATATAAGGAAGACTGAATCTCAACCGTTGATTGCTATCAGTTATCCAGAACCTTCCTTGGCTCCTATATAAACCCTCTCATTCTCAGCATTTTAAGACTTTTGGCAGTCGTCTAAATTGAGAGAAAAGAGAAGAGAGAAGTGAGAGAGAGAAGAGAGAAAAGAAAAGAGAGCAGAGAGAGAAAGGGAAACTGAGTTAGAGAAACCCTAACCCTAACCCTAACCCTAAAACAACTTCAAACCATATTCAAACCTTCGTACTTTCAGAAATCCAAACACAACCTTGAGTGTTTGAGAGAGAGAGTGGTGTTACTGGTTTGATCGTTTGTAGCTGTAACCTCTTGATCTGTGATCTTGTTACCAACTTAAAAATTTTGGTGAGATCTATATTTGTTTTTCATAGAAATCTTAGATCCACACTATTTCATGTTATATATCACTAGATTTGCATATTTGTTTCTCGTTTTAAGAAAATATTTGTTGATTTAGATCTGTAAATGTTTTATGTTTTCTGTTCTTGTAAAACTAAACCTTGACCTAGTTGGATTCTCACTTGGAGATTTTCAATCTCGAAAATATTTTCAAAAACTGAGATTGATTAAGATCTTGACCGATTTTGAAGCAAGATATCCGTGGAATCTGGGATAGATTAAAAGGTCAAAAAGGTTTCAAGTTTTGTAAGAAAGAAAGAAAATAAAATCACAGCATATAGTCTTTATATGTAATTTTCTAGGACTGTCTGTAAAAACTAAGTGTGTGTGAGTTCATGCATGTGGATAGAAATCACATCACAAACACTTGACACACTACCACACTGAAAGTGTTGGGTATAAGATCAAAGATTATTGAGTCGACGAAAAGGAGAGCTAAAGCAAAGGGGAAGTTATCAAACTGGAAGAACATCATCAACAATCAGATCTACAAAGAAGTTAGAAGGACAACAAGTGGGGTATATTCCTAAACTTAGAATAGGCTGAGTTGTGTGCATGTATGTTGTATTGTTTGTAACTGCTAGTAATTTTTAGTGGATTTTTACTTTCGTGACTTAGAAGTCACCGTGGATGTTTCCTCTATTGGGAGAGGTTTTACCACGTTAAAAATTGTGTGTTATGATTATCTTCATCTCCTCATCTCATTCTATAGTGTGCTGATATTTTGAAACTATCTTAGTTTTAAAACTGATTACAAAGTCTTGGTTATTCTCGTACATAAGTTTTTGTAAACACATCTTGTTGTTTATCATTTTTATTTTCAAAAGAAAAGGGTTTCTTCAACAAACAACTCGGAGTTGCTTATACAGTTTAATCATTGTATTAAACGGCATTAGTAACGTTTTTCAACGGACATTAAAATGAATTGGTACCGTTAATAACTGCAGGCCTGACAGTTAAACGGGTTGGCTAGCTATTGCGACGTGTGGGTGTGTGGCATCGTAATAAGTGCAGGGCTGACAGTTAAATGGGTTGGTTATTATGACATGTCGTGCGTGGAACCTCGTCAATAAGTGCAGGGCTAACAGAATACGGGCCGGATGGCTATATCGAGAGGAATGTGTGTGGTGTAAAACTTGAGACTGACTCGAATAAGTGCAAGACATACAATAGGGTCGGTTAGCTATGACAGCACCGAAATAATATTAATAATATGATAAATTAATTTAAATAAATATGGTGAATTTAGAGTAATTACCGGATTATGATAACATAGTTAGACTTAAACTTTTGGGGTGGCATAATTACGTGATTAGATGATACTGGCTTATTTTATTCGTATGTTAGTAATTATCACGTTTAATTTAAAATATTCTATTGTGGTATTTATTATATATAATGCTACTCTCTGGGTTCACGAACCCTAATTGGGGAGAGTAGCTTATATTCGTGTGGTGTGCTCTGACCCATTGCGTTGACTAACATATCAGGTATAGTGTTGGAGTAGCTATATAGGAGTGATTGGAGATATTTTGGAGGTGCAACTGGACACTTGTCTATTTTAGATGCTTTAGTAGTTAGATTTGTTTTCCTTTTCGTCGCATTTTATAATGAGACTATTATTATGGACTTAATGGGTCAATAGGTTCCACAGTTGTTTACGGTTTTTATTCAGATGTTTACAGTTGGATCATTTCATTTGAGTTTATATTTATTTGAGATTGGATTTATTTTGGAGATTAACATGATGATGGATTTATTATTTCATGGATGAATATATTTATTAGATCAATTTGATTATTATCTTATGGAACATTTTTATATATCTCATATCTGTCACATGCTAAGAATAATTACTTATTTAGTGACGCCCTACATAGTTTGGCGACGACGGTTGGTCACCTCGCTTGTCAGATTGCGCGGGGGGTTACACTAAATGAATAAAGGAATTTGGTTAAATTAAATTCTAAATAATCATACCCAATTGAAACCAAACATCAACCGTGTAGAGAAAAACTCGATAATGAAAGATTAAAGTTTAAATTGATTATGAGACAGTTGAACTGATATTGTAGTAAAGTTTTAAAGACTGTAACTGAGTGACAATGGAAGTTAAAATACTATGAGACTCCTATGTTAAAACACAATCTTCAATTAAAGTGAATCAAAACCAAACCATAGCTTTGAAGTTCAAGCAACCATAATGAGTTTATGATCCCCATCCTATAAAACTTAGCTGCGCATAGCATATAAAGCATATGAAATGAAAGAAAGTATGTAAATGAGATAACAAGCCATCAAAGTGGGTATTAAAAAACAATTACTTCAATAAATGTAAACTAATTCTTGAACAAACAAAGGATATGATATAGTCAACCTTACAATAACTTTATACAATTAAAGTGAAGTAGTTAATGGTGTAAAAGAGTTGAAGAAAGAGACATTAATTAAAAACCTAGGAGAGATGAGAGTAGATTCTTAAAGAAAATATTTAATGTTAGGGTAAAAACTATTTTTTGAATAAAATAGGGAAATAAACTACATATAGTAAGAAAATATGGTAAAACTGTAATAAAGAGGGATCCAAAGCTACAGGGGATGAATCGATTCGGTCCAAACCTGAATATACTTGAACATATTCGGGTATTGTAAATCGAACTTTGTGAGGTTTCGGATCAATTCAGACCAAACCCGAATCAATTAGGGGTTTGGGAGTTTAATTCCTTGTGCCGATTTACATTTTTCTTTGGTTCAATTCACAAAAAAAATGTATCTTGTTAATTAAGATTCAAGATGTTGCACCCTCAGAGGCCACACTAAGCTAACTCGAAGAATTATGACTTTTGTAAAGAGTTTAGGCCTGAGGCCCAACTGATGGAATTACTAAAAATGCCCCCAAAGTTGCGCTTTGGGACATAACTTACTCGAAATTTAACTAAACTTCACACCTAGCATTCCCAATGCCTCTAAAAGCTCAAATAAACCTATAACAAGATATATGTAAAGAAAATAGAGGTTATACAGTATATAGGAATTAACGAATGTGAGAATTCAAGAATGTATAAATATGGGGGATTATAAATACAATATTAGTGACTAATCAGATATCCCGATATCGTTGAACCTGAGAGGGGACCTATTGAATTTCTCATAATGATCACATTAGTGTTGCGATGGACATGTAATCACATGTCCGCTTTCGTGAATAATATTTCTCTCCATTATCACTTGGTCGAACATTGGTGAAAATTACATGGAAATATTAAGTATTTTAGTAAATTTTATTACTTTGATTGTAATAACTATTCATTGAGTGATAATTTGAAGTTCTTTATATCATTATAATGTTTATTGTTGGATCAATACATAATAGTTTGATCATAGAGCATTTAACAAATCGTCGTATAAAGTTTAAAAGTAGTAATACATATCTATCCCACGTTGAAGGCTTGACTGGTTGATAATCATATTTATGATTAATGATTGCCAAACGAATTCACTAGTGGTCTTTTTTAATTTCCTCGAGATTTTAATTAGACGATTTGGTTTTTGTAAACCTTAATGCACCTCCACCAGTCGGCAAACATAAAGAAAAAATATTCACTAGTCGATCTTACAAATTCTTCACGAGTTATGTTTTAAATTCCGAGATGATAACCCTTGAACATAACATAAAATTCAAAATTACTCATTGTATAAGCTGGAATTGGTTAAGAGGAGATGAAAAGGGGAAAAAGATCAAATAAAGAATAATTAAAAGTGCTAGTGTTGCAACAAGGCTTCCCGAGGCAGATGAAATACTGGAGGAGAGACCCTCTTACAGAATCCCATAGAGTATATAAGTTGACATTTTGCCAACAAATTTACTCCCCCCATTTTTTTCTATATTGGTATTATGCATAGAGCACTGCTATTAACACTCCATTTTAGTACACTAGTCTTCCATGAGTGTCATTGAAAGTAAAGTATCCCCATAAGCCTTCATAATGTGTCGCAAAAAGTATATTCAGAACGATAAAGTCCCAAAGTGGAGTGTTAACAAGTGTACCATGGGTGTAACACACTTTACTTTAAAATTATGACTAAACCATTATACAAACTATGATTTTCTCATTTACATCTAGTACCTATGACATTTCTAAATGTAAAAATATTTAAATCACCTGATAAACAAAAGATAGTAAGAATAAAATTTATCTAAATTAATTTATTCATTGCATAAATGTCATCTAAGACATTATATACAAAAAGGCCTAAGTCCAAAACCTAAGAAAATTTATATAAAAATGCAAAAAATCTAATTGTTGTAAGTAATATTATTGTTGTATGTCCATATGTAAAAGAGAGTGTAACTTGTCCCACATCGATGAGATATGTGAGGAGGTGACCCTCTTATTTACACCATATTTTGTCGAGTTCATCTCGTGACATTTATTTGCACGTGGCTAGAAGATGGGAGAAGTTAATAACAATTATATGGTGGTTATTGCAGGAATTTTGTTTTATGGAAATAGTGGCAAATTTAAAGCGGTTATTACTTGAATACAAATTAGAAGTTATTTATAGGCAAACATGAGTGATTTGTGACAACCCGCGATCCGAGATAAGGGGTGGCCAGCCCGATACCCAAATGTAACAGGAATCAGGTATGGTTATCATCCTCAGCATCAACAAAAATAAACTGAGTATTGTAAGGACATTTTTCTCATGTCCAACATGTTTCATTTGTGTATGTCGTACGCCGCTACATTTGGCACGTCACCTCAAGATGTCACTCGACGGCCTCAATCCAAATTTTGGAAATAAAGCATTCAACATCTCCATTAATGTGTCCCTCATCTGCCTCAATGACTTCACGTTCCACGATTTTAGGGACTTAATGCAAGTGGTATGCAAGGGAAGTCAAAACAGTGAAAAAAAAGCACGATAGGAGTGTTCAAGGGCATTTTCGTAATTTCACATCCATATTTTGAAGGTCTGGTCAACTGGAAAGTTGAAGAGCTCGCCGCAACGAAGATACTGGAAAAAACAGCACCTCAATCCGAGCTACGGTGAAGGAGTTATGACCTTTTGAAGATAGAGAAAATTCCTTAAAGAATGCTGTTTTTTTTTGTACGCTGGATAGAATTTTAGAGTTTTAAGAACATGGGACTCTTCATATTTTTTCCTATAAATACCAACTTCGGGGGAGTTGTTTTGCAAGACTTTAGAAGACGTTTTTGAAAGTCCAAATTACTCTAGTCTTCATATTTTTGAGTCCCAAGACTCATGTTTTGATTCACACAATTGCCAAACCTTTATGAATCTTTTTGGTAACCCAAGAACACAACCTTGTGTTTGTTCAAACCTTTGTGGAGAGATCTTTGCAACCGAGGGTTGCGTGTCATTGCTGAGGGAGTCTCTACAAAGTTTCATGGATGCGTGTCATTGAGGAGTGCTGCGGTTCTTCCTTTGTTGATTGGACTGAGGTTCATGTGGGTTCGCTGCGTGTGGATTCATTGCTGCCCTCCTGGAAAGGGATATTTCCAGCCGCCGACTACAGAATCCGATACCTGAGGGTAATTCTTAGTCACTGTATTTTCATTGTAATCCGAAATTGTATGTTACAATATTATAATGAAAATAAAAGGTTTTGCCCCTTTGGGGGATTTTTCCTGAAATTGTTTGTTTTTATCATGCATGCTATATTTTATTTGATAAATCATCTAGATTCATGTCTTAGGGTTTAACTAAAATTTGGGATTAATTAAAATTGGTTTTTATTTGAGAAGTCGTAATATTTTCGCTGTAGCTACTCTCTCAAGTATACGGGAAAACAACCCAATATATCAAAAAACGGGTTGCCAAAAAGTTTAGAAATTTAAAACCAGTTGAAAAAATTAAATTTAAACAGCCCAATCTGATAAGCAAGTGGAATTTCACAAAAATATATATAATACAACTAGGACGAATATATGCAAAAAGGGGCCGAATAAGCTGTCGGTCCACAGCTACATACAAAGTATTACAACAATTTAATATCTTACTTAATACATTCATTAAACAAGTACAAAAGTTTTGGGGCCACACGCCCGAAGAAAAGACCCGATCGTATCTAGAATACAAAAATCGAGGCGTCTAAAACAACGTCCTGTAATATCCACAATATCTTGCAGCCCATCAAAGTAACTGGAATGGAAACATCAAAACGGGCGTCCTTGTGGGGGAGAACCTGAGCGGATACATTCATATACACAACGAGGAAAGTAAACTGGTCAGGGTCGGGTTCTATATGATCACCAAAAGAAATAAAAAGCATGATAGAAATGAACAGTTATGCATGAATGATAAGGATGATAATATGACAATAACATGTTATCTACATTACAATTTAAGACAATTTAAGTAATTATGAAATGAAATGCCATTCACATAAATAGAGTAAAAATAAATAACTTTAATTTAAAACCTTTGCTCATTAATCCAATTACCATATCCCTTTACATTCCTTAATAGGAATAAAACCATTTATTTGGTTTAATCAAGAAGATAAAATTTCCCTTCAATTATTAACTTCCATAGTTAATTATCTTTCCATTCCTTAATAGGAATACCATTAATATCAAGTGCTCTTTATGGCACATATCCCATTCCCGTGCTCTTTATGGCACATATCCATGCTCTTTATGGCATATAACCGTCAAGTCCCACGATGCAGAAAAATTATATTCATATACATATAACAATTCTAAGACCGCCCCTCCGAGTTTTCGCATTGGGCGCGCCCCTAAATGACCATCATCTTCCAGGGGCCTATCAAACAAGGCAGCCTGGGATCATAACGCAACGTCGGGAAGCGGCCATATGTCTGCGGGAAAGTCAGGACAACACCCGGAATCCCCTAACCAGGGCAGAAAAACATATAAAAACCACGCATATGGCCTAGGACTACATCCTCCCTGCATTCATTAGCCAGGGGGCATCACCAAGCGCGCGAACTTCCCTTATGATGTCATTTAGAGAGGTGTGTTTAAGTAAATTAACATTTACCATATTATATCTCATTTTCATTTCAATTTACCATTACCAAATTCCATTTCCAATATCCATGTGTTTGGTTCTTCTTATTCGAACCTGTTATTATCAAACAACTGGGTTCATCTTATATGAACCAATCATCATTAACATAGTTTGGGTTCATTTTAGTTGAACCTATCATCTTTAAACAATTTGGGTTCATTTTATTCGAACCTATTCCCGTTGAATATAATCATCGATATTCCTCAAATTTCAAGTCCCAACTAAATCTCCAAATGATCATTATGATCCTACAAATCCCAAAGTTCATATAACTTTGATAAGCCCTTAAGTCTCCAAGTTAGGGCATTTAACTTCCTAAATTCTAAAAAATTTAATAAAAGAAGTAATCCCTTAACATTACTTTAAACGTCCCCAGAATAAACCCCAGATGAACCCAAATCTAGTCTAGGGTAGCGACCAAACTCAATTACTACTCTAGGACTCTAAGTTTACTTCTTTGAAGAAGGTTCCTAGGTCCTAAACCTAAAGAAAAATGATTAAAATAAGAAAAGAAAAACAAAAGAAAAAGTGCAGAATTTTCGAATCGATTCGGCCAGGAAAATATGGGATTCTGCATAACAGCCGAATCGATTCGGACTATCCGAATCTATTCGGATCACCTAGACCTGGAAACTGTCCCTAGGCGAATCGATTCGGCCCTGCAAATTTTGCCAATTTTGGCTATGGAGTCTTGAACTCCAAATTTCCTCCCAACACAAAACTAACCAACCTAACCTCATTTATATCAACTTATACATCATAAATATGTCTATTTACCATCATCAACAACATTTATCATCCAAATCAATTTCTAAGGGTTTAATACCCATAAATCCAATAAAACCCTAACTAAACTAAATCATAACAATCCACAACTATCAATGCTAATTAATCCACTTAAATCATATAATAGCAAGTAGGTAACTTGCCTTGATGTAGGAAAATCAGATTTGAGGAAGATGCAAGCAAGATCCAAGCTCCAATCTCTCTTTTCTTCAAAGTTCACTTCCTCTCTCTACTCTCTCTAGGGCTCAATTGTGTGTTAAGAGAAAATAAGGAAAAAAATCATAAGGCTAGCAAGACTTAATCGGGCCTTAAGTCTAAAATGCCCACTTAAATGACTAATACGCGATATAATAAATCGCAACTACATATTTAAGCTAAAATCAGTCCAAAGTGCCCGAAATGCCGAAATACTGTATTGCACTTATTTTGACTGTCTCGCACCTACCGGGACTAACTACACCCTCCAAATTATCATTTGGAAATCTTATAACTCATTTTTAGTTCCTATTTCTCATTAAACCAAAATGTCATTTTAATTCTTATGACACAATAAATCACCACATGGATATTTTTACCTACTCATCAGGTAATCATACAACATTCCAGTAAATATTAACCTTTTTTATATAAAATTAATATTTACTCAACATCCATCATTTTATAATTAATTACTATACATAGTAAATAAATATAAAATAGGCTCTCAAAAGTGAGGGTTGTTACATACTCCCCCCCTTATCACGGAATTTTGCCCCAAAATCCAGGCATACCTCGCAAGAAGAAATGCGGATACTTTTCCCGCATGTCATCCTCGCAATCCTATGACGATTCCTCGGCACTATGATAACTACATTGCACCCTAAACAAGGTACTACCCGCGGTCTCAATTGCCGCTCTACACGCTCTAACATGGCAACTGAATACTCCTCATAAGGAACGTCAAGTTGCAACCCAAAATCTTTGAAAGAAAATGTGCATAAGGGCACCATCACATCTCTTGTACTACTTTACAGAGGAGATATGGAACACATTATGAATTTGCTGCAATTGTTTCGATAAAGCAAGTGAATAGGTTACCGGACCCACCTTAACATATATAGGAAAGGTCCAACGTAACGCGGTGCAAGTTTTCCTTTTCTACTCGAAATGCTTAATGCCCTCCATAGGCGATACTCGCACCAACACTTGGTCCACCGACCTCAATCCACATGCCTTCTCCCCGCATCGACTTAACTCTTTCGTTGATCTTGGTTATACTAATGCGATTCTGAATGAGTTCGATTTTCGAAGAAGTATCTCAGATCATTTCAGGTCCGAGAGACCTATCATCTCGCACCTCTAATCAACAAGCGGGAGATCCACAAGGCCTACCATATAAGGCTTTATAAGGCGTCGTCCCAATAGTGAATCGATACAAATTATAATCAAGCGAATTCAACTAGTGGAAGCCACTGTTCCCGACTATACTTGAAGTCAAGCACACACATAAGGAGCATATCCTCCAACATGCGGTTTACCCTTTTTGGTCTGGCCGTCTGTGGAGGATGATAAGAAGTGCTTAACCACCATTTGATTCCCATGGCCTTGGAAACTAGCCAAAAGTAAGAAACGAACATTCTATTTCTGTCAGAAACTAAAATCAAGGACACCCCATGCAGTCCAACAACCTCTCCATGCCCGGCCACTACTACTAGCGGCGCATATCTTGACACATTTTGTCGTTACCCCGGCTGAACCGTAAACTTAGAACCACGAAATTCCACCATTTCTTCCTTTCTTAAGTCCTTATCATTCGGGACAAAAATTCTCTTATGGAAATGCACCCCACCCTCAAAATCAATAGAGCAGGATTCTATTCCCTCAATCAGCAACTAGTGTATGTGGCTTTTACCACCCTTGTCCCTCCTACGACATCTTGCAACGAAATGTCGCTCGCACGCAAGACTAAATTCTGCCCAGGAAGTAGTACTTCCCTTTCCATATGGCGATCACCCCCCACGATGAATTTTAATTCAAGCATGGGATAATACTTCCCACAAGTTTAAACTTATGAGGCGCATAAACAATATGTCAATGCTTAAGTATTCTCACTCCCCATTCTGGAAGAGACTTGTTAACTGAATCCACTCTCAAGCTTACAACATGGGCTCAGGAGTGAGAATCAATTCACCCTCTTCTTTCCGAAAGCTGAGTTACCTCTGTAACCTCTAATTACGAGAGGCCTTATCTCCCAAACCTCTCGAAACCCCCCACTTCTCGTTATCAGGGAACCAATCCCTCTTAGAGTAAACACACAACTTATTCGTGGTCAACCCCCGACAGCCTTCCTAAACTAATGTCACAAAAATTAAAGGCCTTATGTCCACTAAATCCTAAAGTCTACCTACCCATATACTATCTAAGTCGTATACGCAAAAATACTAAGTATATCCCTAGTACCCAAGACCTTTCTCAACTCCCGACGTTTGCTCGGTTTCGTGCGTGGGACGTCTCACCGAAGCGAAATCCAAATAAGGAACCCTCCCGTTACACTACTACCTTGCGTTGTCGGTCATCAAGATATACAGGTCTAAGACACATGTTCGGGACCGAAAAGATTCTACTTATATACATTACCAATTAAATAACTGAAGATTTAACAAATCAAACATTCACTTTTCATAAATCCTTATAATTATATACCCCACAACATATATACATCATTTTAAATAGCCTTCTTATTAAGGCATAACCCGAAGTCTTAATTCGACTTCACATCCCAGTCTCCCTCGCATCGTTCAGAGGAGATAACTATATACAGTGCTTCTATTTCGTACTTTAATAGCCATTAATCACTATTCTACGTGATTCTCGGCTAAACCTTTCCACCCATCTCTTAACCAATAAAAATAAAATAAAATAAAATGGAATTAACTAAAGAAGAAAGAACAGCATCTCTCCACTTCCAACGTCGTCGAGGTTCACGCGTGGAGCGTCCCGTAAAAGCGGAATCCAAACAAGGCACCCCTCTTATACTCTAATACTCAACCATGTCGGTCGTGGAGATAAGGCATACCAATCACATCATACCCGACCATGTCAAGGACGAGTAAATCGGCCTCAAAGCACAAAGTACCACAAGAAATCCCTATATGTTTACAAACAAGGAATTTAGCGGACCATCATTCGTAGAAAACTCAACACTAGTAAAAATACTCTCAGCAGATCTTATCAAATATGTAGTCTGAGAAGAGCTCATAAAATAAATGAGCGCGTAACACCCGCATCGAATAACACATAACTCAAGTATCTCCGAAATAAAAACTTACCCTGAATAGCGGGCGGTGCTAACGAAGCTGGAGGAAGTATAGCCTCCTGAATATGATAAACTCTACTATACTGTAGTTATCCCTGCTGCGGAGGAACAACCTGATTAGGCATCTGGGGTGTAACGGAACATATGGCCGCTGCGGAGCCCTAGGAAACTGACCCCCAAACAACCGAGGACACTCCATCTTGTAGTGACCTGTCTCCCCACAAAGGAAGCATCGTCCCTTCATATCCTCTTGACCTCGACCCCTGTTATTTCTAAACTGGGTAATGCCTTGGACAGGATTGCCCTTTCCTCCATGACCACCCCGACCTACATATTGCAAAGCACCTTTACTGTGCCTAAGGTTATTTCCACTCGCAATAAACCCCTCCGAAGCGTTGTCTCCTTGACGAATCCCCTTGCTAAGGATCCCTCTCTTTTTGCTTACTATCCGAGGATCGGGATGAGGGGAATGCTCCTCCTCAAATCCCATGTCCTCTAGGCTTCCCTGATTGCCCCACTACGGTAGCTTTCTTTCTACCCGGTTTATATAACCGATGCTCATGGCAATGGGGTGAGGCTGCATTCATAACCTCACCAAAAGTTCGCCAAGCTGGATTCCCCAGTAATTGCAGCCGGATTCTAAAGCTTAGACCTCCCATAAACTTTGAGATCTTCCGATCTTCCGGAGCCACTCCATTCGGTACAAAACTCATTAACCGTGTAAACTCCTCTACATATTCCACCACAGATCTCTCTCCTTGCACAACATTCTGGAACTTCTTTCTCATCTCCCTCTGACTGCGGGAGGAACGTACTCACAATCGAACAAAACCCAGAACTCGGTGATCATCATTGTGTCTCTCTGCTCTGGTGTGGTCATTGTCTCTCACCAGTATAACGCAGATCCGACTAGCTTAACAGTGGCAAGGACTTATTTCTTCCCCTCGCTACTTTCTATCATTCGAAGGTGGCGTTGTCTGTTCTCTTTCCATATATTGGCTCAAATAACATCCGTGCCACCCTCGAATTCCAGGGGATCGCCCTTTAGAAAGGACTCTCTAACCCTTTCCCACGGAGTAAGTCCCGTAGGAGCTTGAACATCGTGAGCCCATTGTTGAGCCTGTGGCAATTGTTGGACCACTGCGGTCATGACGACGTTAACCGCTTGAGCTACTATGTTTGCTATATCCACAGCATTAATGGTCCCTTGTGGCGGCGGTGGAGAATCTACCTCCTCTTCTATAACCCTATTACGTCTCACTGGGCGACCTCTCTAGGCGGAATTTGAGAGGAAGAAACAATAAAGTTAAAATACTATTAAAACAATCTATTTTGCAGAAGATCGCAAACATAGACAACAACACAGTTCTAACATTAGGCTCTATATCAAAGCACGCTATGGTAGAACGTGACGAATCCACATAGATCCTAAAGACTCTAGAACCTAATGCTCTGATACCATATGTGATAACCCGCGATCCGAGATAAGGGGTGGCCAGCCCGATACCCAAATGTAACAGGAATAATGGATGGTTATCATCCTCAGCATCATAAAAAATAAACTGAGTATACGGGAAAACCACCCAATAAATCAGAAAACGGGTTGCCAAAAAGTTTAGAAATTTAAAACCGGTTAAGAAAATTAAATTTAAACAACCCAATCTGATAAGAAAGTGGAATTTCACAAGAATATATATAATACAACTAGGACGAATATATGCAAAAAGGGGTCGAATAAGCTGTCGGTCCACAGCTACATACAAAGTATTATAACAGTTTAATATCTTACTTAATACATTCATTAAACAAGTACAAAAGTTTTGGGGACACACGCCCGAAGAAAAGACCCGATCGTATCTAGAATACAAAAATGGAGGCGTCTAAAACAACGTCCTGTAATATCCACAAAATCTTACAGCCCGTCAAAGTAACTGGAATGGAAACATCAAAACTGGCGTCCTTGTGGGGGAGCACCTGAGCGGATACATTCATATACACAACGAGGAAAGTAAACCGGTCAGGTTCGGGTTCTATATGATCACCAGAAGAAATAAAAAGCATGATAGAAATGAACAGTTATGCATGAATGATAAGGATGATAATATGACAATAGCATGTTATCTACATTACAATTTAAGACAATTTAACTAATTATGAAATGAAATGCCATTCACATAAATAGAGTAAAAATAAATAACTTTAATTTAAAACCTTTGCTCATTAATCCAATTAGCATATCCCTTTACATTCCTTAATAGGAATAAAACCATTTATTTGGTTTAATCAAGAAGATAAAATTTCCCTTCAATTATTAACTTCCATAGTTAATTATCTTTCCATTTTATCTTTCCATTCCTTAATAGGAATACCATTAATATCAAGTGCTCTTTATGGCACATATCCCATTCTCGTGCTCTTTATGGCACATATCCATGCTCTTTATGGCATATAACCATCAAGTCCTACTTGATGCAGAAAAATTATATTCATATACATATAACGATTCTAAGACCGCCCCTCCGAGTTTTCGCACTGGGCGCGCCCCTAAATGACCATCATCTTCCAGGGGCCTATCAAACAAGGCAGCCTGGGATCATAACGCAACGTCGGGAAGCGGCCATATGCCTGCGAGAAAGTCAGGACCACGCCCGGAATCCCCTAACCAGCACCGAAAAACATATAAAAACCACGCATATGGCCTAGGACTATATCCTCCCTGCATTCATTAGCCAGGGGGCATTACCAAGCGCGCGAACTTCCCTTATGATGTCATTTAGAGAGGTGTGTTTAAGTAAATTAACATTTACAATATTATATCTCATTTTCATTTCAATTTACCATTACCAAATTCCATTTCCAATATCCATGTGTTTGGTTCTTCTTATTCGAACCTGTTATTATCAAACAACTGGGTTCATCTTATATTAACCAATCATCATTAACATAGTTTGGGTTCATTTTAGTTGAACCTATCATCTTTAAACAATTTGGGTTTATTTTATTCGAACCTATTCTCGTTGAATATTATCATCGATATTCCTCAAATTTTAAGTCCCAACTAAATCTCCAAATGATCATTATGATCCTACAAATCCCCAAAGTTCATATAACTTTGATAAGCCCTTAAGTCTCCAAGTTAGGGCATTTAACTTCCTAACTTATAAATTTTTTAATAAAAGAAGTAATGCCTTAACATTACTTTAAACCTCCCCGGAATAAACTCCAGATGAACCCATTTCTAGTCTAGGGTAGCGACCAAACTCAATTACTACTCTAGGACTCTAAGTTTACTTCTTTGAAGAAGGTTCCTAGGTCCTAAAACTAAAGAAAAATGATTAAAATAAGAAAAGAAAAACAAAAGAAAAAGTGCAGAATTTCCGAATCGATTCGGCCAGGAAAATATGGGATTCTGCATCGGATCACCCAGACCTGGAAACTGTCCTTGGGCGAATCGATTCGGCCCTGCAAATTTTGCTAATTTTGGCTATGGAGTCTTGAACTCCAAATTTCCTCCCAACACAAAACTAACCAACCCAACCTCATTTATATCAACTTATACATCATAAATATGTCTATCTACCATCATCAACAACATTTATTATCCAAATCAATTTCTAAGGGTTTAATACCCATAAATCCAACAAAACCCTAACTAAACTAAATCATAACAATCCACAACTATCAATGCTAATTAATCCACTTAAATCATATAATAGCAAGTAGGTAACTTGCCTTGATGTAGGAAAATCAGATTTGAGAAAGATGCAAGCAAGATCCAAGCTCCAATCTCTCTTTTCTCCAAAGTTCTCTTCCTCTCTCTACTCTCTCTAGGGCTCAATTGTGTGTTAAGAGAAAATGAGGAAAAAAATCATAAGGCTAGCAAGACTTAATCGGGCCTTAAGTGTAGAATGCCCACTTAAATGACTAATACGCGATATAATAAATCGCAACTACATATTTAAGCTAAAACCAGTCAAAAGTGCCCGAAATGCCGAAATATAATATGGCACTTATTTGGACTGTCTCGCACCTACCGGGACTAACTACACCCTCCAAATTATCATTTGGAAATCTTATAACTCATTTTTAGTTCCGGTTTCTCATTTAACCAAAATGTCATTTTAATTCTTATGACACAATAAATCACCACATGGATATTTTTACCTACTCATCAGGTAATCATACAACATTCCAGTAAATATTAACCTTTTTCATATAAAATTAATATTTACTCAACATCCATCATTTTATAATTAATTACTATACATAGTAAATAAATATAAAATAGGCTCTTAAAAGTGAGGATTGTTACATGATTATTGCAGAGAATTAATTTGAATTCAAATTAGAATTTACTTGGAGCCAAAAAGAGTTAGTTAATGCAGAATACTATAAATTCATCCCTCGAAGAATATAAAAAAGATGACCCTATCAACAAAAAAACTATATTTACTCGTTTAACCTTTTTTCCTATTCTTTCCTTTTTTTTCTTTACAGTATTTCTTCTTCTTCTTTGAATTAGTTTGTAAGCTATAGTTAATGCATTCTCTTTACATTTCATGAACAGTTCCTTTGGCTTTACATTTAAATCATCTTTACATTTTATAGTGTAACTTTCTTTACATTCCTTAGTGTAAACTGTTTTCCTTCGATGTTAAGTTCTCTTACTTAGCTATTTTAATTATTTAGACCCTTCTTTTATCTTCATTTTATACACTTTATATTTTCTTCCTTAGACTCTTGTTAATTTAGTTTACAAACTTATTTAGTATTCACTCCAAATTCTTTATAATTGGAGCATAAGTCTTTTTAATTTAAGCATTAAATGATACATAATCGCCTAATTATCGCAATGCTAAGATAATTAGCTGGTTGGCAAGACCACAACCTTGAGTGACACATTCGCATGCAATCAAAACGTACAAACCAACCAATCCAACAAAATATATTTCTAGCATGCCTCGCGGGACAACAATTATTTTGCATGATTGATATCAATTCCCTAGAAACATATTTTGTCACTGGAAGAAAAATTGTTTAAATAATAGAATGAATATTTTCCCATTCAAAATTTAGATTAATATTTGGTAAGTGATGATTTTCAAAGGTCGGTGTGACATATGGTCAAAAGCATCAATGATTTTATCCAAAGTTTACATCTTTTTGCTGAAAAATTACAATTAAGTCACAATAGTCCCTATCACACCAACCTTCTATAAATAACCTATTTTGAAAAAAAAAACATTGACAAAGAAATAACGCCATGCTTGGGAGATTGACTTACAAAGCTTTCTTTTAATATATGGATCATTTTTTAGTTCCAAATACACAAATAACGCCATGCTTGGGAAGACAGACCAAAAATTTGGATTGCTACAATGTTTTGTGTAGTAATTAAAAATGCGATTTAGCAAAACGATCATAGTTCTCTTTACATAGGTCTAAATGACAAGCCGTTTATTGCATTGGAAGCTTGACTTCGAGGGTTTTTGTAACACCTCACTCTTCCACCACAAATTATTGTCCCCACTTTTAACCACCGCACCCAGCGGTATGAGGTTTTTATTAGATCTATATCCATAAACTGGTTTCAGTAGGGTTCGAACCCCTGATATGTGCATCATCAATCACATGACGTACTAGTGGAGCTAAAAAGCCTCGGTGTTAGAGAGTGTAAATATACATATATGAATCATTACTTTCCCTCACCCAAGCGATGTGGGATATAACTCTCTGGCTACTAAATCAACCATGTCCCAGTCTATTACAATCCACCCCCTTAAGGAGCTCAACGTCCTCGTTGGGATGAAATCAACCATCACCCAACATGTTGGCACACTTATTCCGGTTGGGTACTGGCTTTGATACCATTCTGTAACACCCCACTCTTCCACCACCAATATTGTCCCCACTTTTAACCACCGCACCCAGCGGTATGAGGTTTTGATTAGCTCTATATCCACAAACTGGTGTCAGTGGGGTTCGAACCCCTGATATGTGCATCATCAATCACATGCCGTTCTAGTGGAGCTAAAAAGACTCGGTGTTAGAAGAGTGTAAATCTACATATATGAACCATTAATTTCCCTCATCTAGGCGATGTGGGATATAACTCTCTGGCTACCAAATCAACCATGGCCCAGTCTGTTACATTTTTCTTTTTTATATTGAGCATTTTTTAGTTCAAAACACATAAATAACGCTAAGATTGGGAAGCTCGGTCAAATTTATGAACTGTTACAATACGTTCCATTGTATTATTCACCATTTTTGGTGACCTTCGAAGGTAAAAAAATGTTGATATTATTCACCATATTTTATGATCCTTAAAAGGTTTTTTTTTATGATTATTAACCATTTTCTATAACCTTTTAAGGTAAAAAAACGTTATAATTATTCACTATCTTCGGTGACCCTCCAAAGGTTAAAAGTTTTGTGATTATTCACCATCTTTGGTGACCTGAAAAGGTAAAATATGTTGTTATTATTCACCATCTTTTATGACCCTTCGAAACTTAAATTTTTTATGATTATTCACTATCCTTAGTGACCTTCAAAGGTAAAAAATATTAAAATTATTTACTATCTGTGGTGACCCTTTGAAGTTTATTTTTTGGAGGGATTATTCATCATTTCTCGTGACACTTCGAAGTTTAAATTTTTTGTGATTATTCACCATCCCTGGTGAGCATCAAAGTTAAATGTCTGAAGTTATTCACCTTACTTGGTGACGATAAAAGTTGAAATTTAGAAATAAATTATGACATTATTTACTATGAACTTCAACATCAATAACTACTTCAATTATGAAGAAGTTTCCTATATTTCACCAATCCGATACAAGTTTATTTAAAAGTGCAATTATCAAGTCTCCACTACCTAAAATTTTCTCAAAACTCAGGTGGTGCGGGGGTATGTTTATAACTAATTTGTTCGGTTCCACCTCGTAATATTTTTTGATACGTGGTTAGATGATGGGAGAAGTTAGTAGCGGTTGTATGACGGTTATTGCAAGAATTTTTTGTGGAAGTAGTGACAAGTTTAAAACGGTTATTATTTAAATTTGAATTAAAAGTTTCAAATTGGAAGTTAATTGGAGCTAAAAAGAGTTAGTTATTGCAAACAACTATAAATTTATCCATTAAAGAATACAAAAAAGTGTACTCCCTCAACAAAAAACTACATTTACTCACTTAATCCTTTTTACTTTTCTTTTCTTTACAACTTTTCTTCTCATTCGAAGTATTTGTAAGATAGATTTACTATAATTCTCTTTACAGTTTTATGAAAAGTTCATTTTCATTTACATTTAAACTGTATTTACAGTTCTTAGTGTGATTTGCTTTATAATCCTTACCGTAAACTGTTTATCTTTAATGTTTAGTTCTCTTACTTCGATATTTTAATTATTTCAAGCATTCTTTTATCTTCATTGTCACCACTTTACATTTTCTTCCTTAAGATTCTAATTAATTTAGTTCACAAAATTATTTAGTGCTTAGTGGAAAATTTCCATAATTGGAGCACAAATCTTCCTAGTTAACGCATAGAACGATAAACAATCGCCTGACTGCTATAAGATTAAGATAATTAACTCGTTGGCAAGACCATAACTTTTTTCGACACACTCGCACGCGAGTAAAACACACAAACCAACTAAGCCAACGAAACATCCTCGTGTATTAAGATAATCAACTCGTTGGCAAGACCATAACCTTTCCCGGCACACCCGCACACAATTAAAACACATAAACTAACCAATCTAAAGAAACATCCTTGTGTATAAATTGACATCAACATAAATGCTTCCATATAATTGACAGATCTTTGTCATCTCTCGACTTTGGTGTTTTAAAAGTCATAGGAAAACAAATCTTTATTGGCGCTTTGCCAATGATGACAATGTGAAGAGATATCTATTTGGTGCTTAGTGAGATATAAATCAAAGTAAACAGATTTTCAAGTTTTGTCTTGTGATAACTTTTCTTATTCTTCTTCATACATGCTAGGTAAGTATGGCCAATTTAACTGAATATGCATGATAATTATTTTATTACTTATAATATATATTTATTTGTGAATTACGTATTTACAGATTGACCATATTCTTTGGGGTGCTAAGAATTCATTTGTTAAACTTTAATTATTTTCATATTAACCCATTTTAATACTATTTTTTTATATTGTAGTTCGATTGGTAAATTTTTGGGAATTCCATAATGGCTCGTATGTTTGTTTATAAGTTACAATAAAATTATAATTTGGAACCAGTAGTTTTCTATTTATTTATTAGGATCCAAATTTACTAATTATCATTCAAAGTTGAGACCTAAAGTTCCCTTTGTAATTAAAATTGGAGATTTCATTTAGTTAAACTATTTAAATTTAGGACCTCAAGTTTTCATATAACAATTTAATTTGGGGCCTGAATTTTCTAAATCATAAAATATTTATACATAAATATCATTAAATGTCTAATATTCGGACCTGAGTTTACCTGATAATTGTTCAGATTGGGGATATGAAATTCATGACTTATTTGAACCTAAAGTCTTAAACAAAATGTATATGGCTATCAAACCTGAAGTTTTGATTATCTGATTGATTGAACATGGACGGAAAGTCCCCCAATCATCATTAATTTCAACCTAAAATACCTAGTCATTATTGTGGTAAAAAGCTTACAAATTATTGGTTGTGATTGAGATATAGTTTTTAAAATTATTATTGATAAATTTCAGACCCGAAATTCTCAAGTTATTTAAAATATTTGGACTTGATGTTCCAACAAAAATATACCATAAATTAAAAATTGAAGTTTCCATTATACATGGGGTAAAAATATTAAAAGTTTTCAAAATAAATATCCGATATTTGGATTTGAAGCTCCAAATATTTTTTTGTTTGGATTAATTTCAAGTGAATTAGATATTAAAACAAGACTTTTCAACTTCTTGCCTTTTTATTTTCTTTACTAAATCTATATAACTATATAAAATTGTTGTCCCAAATTGTGTGAGGTTGACACGTGGCACTTCCTTAATTATATCCTTTATGACGAATTCAACTTTTAAAGACGAATCTCTTCACTAACTTAATGCATTGTATTTCTCTCTGTACAAATGATCCTAAACATGTCTACCTTTTTGTCTTCCTCTCCATTCAATGGTGTCTTCAATAGTGGTATTTAATAACCTACACCTCCATGCCTCCCCTTATAACTACAAAATGCCAGCCAACCTCCCAATAGATTGAGCACAAAAAATCACAAATATGTTGTCATTTGGTGATTAGAAAGAAGAAAAGATATACCATCCTCTCCATGGGTTCATCAGAATCAACTCTCTCTTCACCGAGACCGGATGATGAAATTACCACCGTTTCCGATCGAACAGAAGGCTACACCGTTTCCTATCCTCTTTTTTGTTCATTAATAGTCAAAAGAGCATGGAGGTTTTAACAGATCACAAAGAGCCTAAAGAGCATCCAATGGGCATGACCAGTTTGCATAAACCAAAGCCCACAACAATTTCCAGCCTCAAGACCATGTTGGTTCCACCTGTGATCCACTGGGGCAATATTTCCAGCAAAAACTAATAAAAAAATGAGGTAAAGATCTAAGTTCGTAGATCCGCAGTTATTTTTAAAGCTCCACCCATGATTCAATTTTTGGGGTGTAGTCACCCGCACGCCAACGGTCAAGATCGATTACCATAACAATATTTTGATGCGGCGATTACGATAATAACGGTCGAGATCAATTTTTATGGTGAAGTAAAAGGTAAAATTACACTACACCAAAACTGCTAATCTGACACGCTGAGGGAAGGAGATTCTGGCACGATTTAAAACCGTGACAGAATCTAGCACGAATGAAAACAGTGCCAAAATCTGGCAAGGTTTTAAAGCGTGCCAAATGTGAGTACATTTCATTAAAAGAATAACATCCCAAAATTTCTAAGATGCGGTTAAAATTTCAAGAGACATTCTAACCTAGCTCTCTCCCTCTCTCCACGCTACCCGCGCCTCAAAATCGTTGCTCCCGTCAGCGCAACACATCATCACTACTCCTCCCGTCAGCGCTAATCATCGTCACTGCTCCTCCCGTCGTTGCTACTCCTCCCGTCGTTGCTACTCCTCCCGTCGGTGCTACTCACCACCGTTGGTGCCTCCCGTCGGTGAGTTCTCAAAATATCTTTTAGTTATGGCGTGTAACCTGAGTATTTAACAAAATTGATTTGGTATGATAATTGATTAGTACCATTTTTAAGGTTGCTGAGGAAATATTGATAATTCTGTTGTGATTAGAGTTTGAAGATCGTGCTGATAAATAATGGTGAAGTTGAGGACTAGTGTCGGATTATTAAATATTTGGCCATTTGATTGATTACTTGGGAACTGTACAGTTTGTTTGCATGACTAGGATGATGCTATATTATCATTGGGGTTTAATTTTATGAGTTTGATAAGTTTTCCTATTACAAAATCCTAGTTATTCTATTTCTACCTTTATTGTTTGGGCACTGTATACAAGGAATCTTATTAGCAATCTGGGATGACCTTTGTTAACTTCGGTAGAGCCTCATCTACAGTGGTATTTATTTGGTATTCAAGTGTTTATTTTGAAAGCCTTTTGTGGGGTTAGCTATTGAAAAATCTTCATTCCCTAATTTATTTTTTGCATAAACCTTTTTGAAAGGATCTAACTATTCCATGTTGCAATACCACGATCTGACTTGCAGTTTAAATGACTTGCAGTTTAAAGGATCTAACCTAATTGCGAATTTTTCCTGTGTAAGAAATACGTTCATTCTTAAAATCTAAAAATTAATTGTGAATTTTTCCTGTGTAAGAAATACATTATTCTTGTTTGGAACTTTTTATTATAGTGGGATGTGAACTTTCCATATAATATGATGATAGGGTAAAACCCCTAATCCGTCTTTCCACCAAAATCTGTTTCTTATATATGTTTGTAGTTAGAACCTGTATTTTCTCATGGTCGCATAATTCAATCGAGGCTCTCATCTTTTCTGTTATGATTCATTTCTCTTCTTTTATTAGATTCTTTTTTACTCAACTGTTTGAATTAAGACAAGAAAAATGCATTAGACACCCTTGTCTAACAAGTACTAAAGGGACTTGGATGATTATTGATCCTAATGTGTAAGGATAAAATATTTTTATTTTGTTTAGCTCTATTCAAGTGCCTTTTGGTTCAAGTTTTACAGAATCAAAATCTTCTGCAACAAGTAATGGAACAAGAAATTCCATGAAGAATCAAGCAACATAACTGCACTAATAAGGGTATGCTTAGGTGTTGTTACAACACTTACACAATTTCACAAGCTTATGCAAACCTTGGGGGACTCTCCAACTTCAAACTTACCACTTTTCATGTTAGTTTTTGCCACTATTGTCGTTTCTCATATTTTGGCCCATCGATTCATCATTCTTTATATGGATTCATACTGAGTAGTTTAGAAATCTCCAACTAGGGTTTTTATATTTTTTATTTGGCCACTAATGCAAATATATTACCATTATAACACATAATCAACACCAATAGAAACTAAACTAACGTCTGAAATTATGACAACATAATCAGCACCAATAGAAACTAAACACATAATCAACATCAAGGGGTGGTCGATTGTTTTTCACTCTCCCAGGAGATTGACAAAAGAAATAGATGCAATTGAGATTGATCGTATAATGCATGAATCCATTCTCAAGGAAAATGAGAAGTTGTTGGAACTTTTAGACACCGAATTCATATAATGTAATGGCTTCATTAATATACCCACATATACCCTGGGCCAGGCCGAGGGTGTCCTCCACCCAGACGAGGCCAAGATCTCTCATCATATATCAGACGACCCTCCAAGGGGCCGACCCCTCATCAGGCTCAGACGACCCCTCAAGGGGCTGACCCCTCATCAGGCTCAGATGACCCCACAAGGGGTCGACCCCTCATCAGGCTCAGACGACCCCACAAGGGGCCGACCCCTCATCAGGATCAGACAACCCCTCAAGGGGACAACCCCATCATCATGGTCCGGACGGCCCTACGAGGGTATGACAGTACGAGGCCTGCATTAGGCCAGGCTCACTGCGAGCAGGAACTTTTCTCTCGGCCTCATATCATAGGCCGAGGGTGACATCACCATAGCGCGTGATTTGGGAGACGAGTGAAACAGTGCGCGTGGGGCTTATATGGCACGTGGAAGACCGTTATAATAATATCCCCCCTCACGTGAAGGAATATTATGTCATCATTAATCACAGGTGTCACCTCCAGGTGTCAATGGGGATTGGCTAGATCATAACTCACATGCACCATGCATGCTTGGGGGTACACTACACCCCTCAAGACCTATATATACTTGTCACCTACAACCCTGCAAAGGGATCGATAATTTGTAACCCTAGCTAAAACTCTACTTGTACACACAATGGAGAGAGAGGGAGCTTATGTGCATTGTATCCAAGGCCATTAGTGCCCATACTTAGTGGATCACACACTCACAGTGGATGTAGGCCTAATTGGATGAACCACTATACATCATTATCTTATTCCGCTTATACTCATCCCCTTCTACACACTTACACACATACATCTCTGTGGCTGCTATTGTTGTTACTGTTTGAGCTCATCATCACTTATCTGGTGGTGCTAGATTTCAGCATCATCAGTTTGGCGCCGTCTGTGGGAACGAGAAGACATCTCTTCCTTTATACAGCTTGACCTCACTGGGCACTCTGGTGCTGAACCAGATCTCCCCCTTTGTGGAGTTGTTTCACCATTGAAAGAGACCCATTAGGGTTTCCAAGCTCTTTAGTCTTTTGGTCAATTAGCTCTCTATAGCTCAAACACATGGCACCGGAGATGCCACCACCACCTCTTCCTCCACCGGATAGTGGAGTAGGACCCAGTTCCAGTCAACCACCACCTCAGTCTGAGATGGCTAATGTGGCGGCCGATTTGAAGTCTCTGGCAGCAAGCCAACGGATCATGCAGGAGCACTTTACAGCTCTAAGCCAAAACATACTAAGACCACCAGGGGTCTCACCTGAGATGATTACTCCGGCAGCAGCTCCAGGGCAGCATGAGGCCAGGGGACCACCCCAGGCGCCACGCAAAGACTTGCCACCTCCACAGCGACAGAGGGATGTTGCTGACCCCCGGCATCTATGCCTGGGGAGGCAAGGAAACCCTTGCCCTGAGGACAGGTATGATGATCTGGAGGGGGAGGAGGCACCCATAGAATGCTGGGAGCCGTATAAGGTCTCCAACAATACTGTGCGACCTCTCCAGGAGAGCAGAGGGAAGTGTGGAAGGCAAAATCCTGACGATCGCCCGAGAGGCTCTGCTTTTGATCATCTGAGCAGGGGGTCGGCCTTTGAGAGGCTCAGCCCAGTAAATGACCTGCGGAAAAAAATTATCCAGATCAAGGAGTGCTGCAAGGTCCAGAAGGGAGGAAGCAAATGGCTGACCCCACGGGGCCGACCCCAAGGAAGGGACGATGGTCAAGGGGAAGTAAACAGCCGACACAGGCCTGCCCCAATAGAACCCTCTGTCCACCTCAAAGAGGCAGCAGGGGATAACATCGGCCAGGCCGACCCTACGAGTCCCTGGAATGACTCGATTCAGCGACTGGAGGATAAGATTGGTGATATTCTGAAGAGCCGGGACCCTCTTTAGAGAGGATACTCCATAGGCTCACCCTTTGTGGCGAAGATAGTCAACTTTCCCACGCCATCCAAGTTCAAGCCACCAGCGGTCACCCCTCGGTATGACGGGAGTACCAACCCTGTCCACCATATTGAGATGTACCAATCAGCGATAGACATATACTCTATCTCAGATGAGATGAGGTGTCGTGCCTTTACTGGCACTCTGACTGGGCTGCACATGTCTGGTACATGTCTCTTCCAAAAAACTCCATTGAAAGCTTTAAGCAGTTGGTAGACCGATTTATCCATAACTTTTGCTTTAGGGTGAGGCCACAGAAGAAAACCACACACTTGCTCTATGTTAAGCAGGGGAAGAACGAGAGTTTAAGAGACTACATAGCCAGATTCAACAAAGAAAAGTTAGAGGTTGAAGACTATGAGGAGAGCATAGCCATGACCGCTCTCATTGGAGGACTCCAGAAGGGGAAGCTATTATGGAAGCTTACTGAAGACCCTCCAAAGATAATGGTTGAATTGCTGTCGACAGCAGGAAAGGTGATGAACAACGAAGAGGCGATGGACGCAAAATACGAAGATGAAAAAGGAGGCACTAGTGGGGGTAAGTACCATAAGAAGAACAAAGAGGGGAAGAAGAGGTCTACAGACGATAAGTTCACTGATTACACCCCTCTGACGGTCAGCTATGAACATATTCTAAATGAGATAAAGAGTGACTGGTCCCTAAAGTGGCCTGAGAAGTTGAGGGCAGCCCCCCACGAGAGGAATAAAAACTTGTGGTGTGAATTTCACCAAGACCATAGCCACGTGACAGACAAATGATTTGATCTGAAAGATGAGATTGAAAAATGTTAAAAGAAGGGAAGTTAAGGAAGTACATTAATAAGAGTGCCTTCAAGAGGGGCCGAGGGGACGACCCCAGAAAGAAGCGAGGTGATGCATGTAGAGAAGGTCCTCCAAAAAGAGGGGACGACCCTTCTGATGATGAGGACGACCCTGAACTCCCTCCAAGAGATGACCACGGCCCTATCAAGAGACTTAATATGATCTCGCTCAGTGTGAGAATGATCTTCGGGGGCCTAGCAGGAGGACGGTTCATCGACAGGAAGGCCTAAGTAACTGAAGCCAGGGCAGTGACAAAAGCTATACACTCAACCTCTGTTGAGGCAAAGTCGAAAAAAAGGAAGAAGGTCGATATGGATACTCTGATAGTGGGGTTCTCAAGAATGGACTTCAAAGGCCTCTTAGCCCCATATGATGACCCTCTCGCCATCACTACCAGGGTGTACGAATGAGAGGTGCCGAGGATCTTGGTAGATGGGGGTAGCTCTGCAGATATGATGTTTTGTTCATGCTTCAAAGCTTTAGGCCTCAGCCGTGCTAGACTCGTCCCATACCATCACCCATTGATTGGGTTCAGTGGGGAAAAGGTTCATCCCCTTAGAGTGTATGAGGCCGACGTTAGGATGGGAGATGAGTGGCCGAGATGGCTTACCAAGAAGGTCAGCTTCTTTATGATGGATGAACATGTCTTCTCGGCCTACAACATTATACTGGGGCGAGTAGCCCTCAAGGGGTTTGAAGTTGTGCCGTCTACGGTCCATCAGATGATTAAATTTCTAATCCCTTACGGGGTAGGTGAAGTCCAGGGAGACCAGACAACAGCGTGGGAATGTTATTTTAACTCCGCCGAAGAAAGAGAGGCGCATAAGAAGGCAACAGCCACTTACAATATTAACACCCTTGACCCCAGGGATGAGAAAAAAACTCGAGAAATGAGAAGCCGCAGAAGAGGTAGAATCCATCATCCTCAATGAGGATGAGCCAGAAAAAACTGCCCAAGTCGGCAAAGCTCTGAATATAGACATAAAAGAAGACCTCATCAAGCTACTAAGGAGAAGACAGAGTGTCTTTGCATGGAGTCACGCAGATATGCCAGGGATAGACCCCAAAATTATGAGCCACTAGCTCAACGTGGTAGAGGGCGTAAAGCCAGTGAAGTAGAAGAGGAGAATTTATTCTCGAGAGAAGTATGAGGTCATTAGGGATGAGGTCAAGAAGCTGGAAGATGCAGAGTTTATCAGGGAGGTCATCTATCCCGAATGGCTGTCCAATGCAGTCGTTGTCCCAAAAGCCAACGGGAAGTGGAGGATGTGTGTAGACTTCACAGACCTCAACAAGCATTGTCCCAAAGACAGCTTCCCTCTCCCCCACATTGATCAGATGGTAGACGCTACCGTAGGCCATGATCTCATGAGCTTCATGGATGCCTATTCAGGGTACAACCAAATCTTCATGAACCCTGAAGACTCGGAGAAAATAGCCTTCATTATCGACAAGGGGACATACTGTTATAGGGTTATGCCCTTTGGCCTAAAAAATACGGGGGCAACGTATCAGCGCCTTGTGAATAAAATATTTCAAGATCAAATTAGGAAGTCTATGGAAGTTTATGTAGATGACATGCTAACCAAAATTTTAAAGGCCGATGATCATGTGGCCGACTTCGAGGGGGCCTTTTAACACAATAGGCAAGTACCAAATGAAGCTCAACCCGGCCAAATGTTTCTTTGGGGTCGGAGCAGGGAAGTTCTTAGGGTTCATTGTCAACCAAAGAGGCATCGAGGCCAATCCTGAAAAGATAAGGGCCCTCATAGAAATGAAGACCCCGCAGACCATCAAAGACGTTCAAAGGCTCACAGGGCGAGTGGCTGCTTTGAATAGGTTTGTGTTCAGAGCTACAGACAGGTGCTTACCATTCTTCAAAATTCTCAGAAAGGATTTTGAATGGAGAGAAGAGTGTGATAAGGCTTTCAAGGAGCTAAAGACATACTTAGGGTCTCCCTTGCTGTTGTCACGGCCAGTACAAGGTGAACGGCTATATGTGTACCTAGCCGTCTTAATATCAGCCATCAGCGCAACCATTGTGAGAGAAGAGGACGGGGTACAAAATCCCGTATATTTCAACAGCAAGGCACTACACGGAGCAGAGCAAAGATACCCAAAGATGGAGAAGTTATCCTATGCCTTGATCCATGCATCAAGAAAGATGAAGCCGTACTTCCAGTCCCATACAATGGTCATCCTCACTGACTCTACTCTTAGGCAGATCTTTCACAAGCCAAAAAAAACGGGGAGGCTAATGGCCTGGGCTATAGAGTTGGGAGAGTTTGACATTGTATATCAAATAAGGACGGCCATTAAAGGGCAAGAATTAGCAAATTTCGTGGCTGAATTTACTTAGGAAGATGATGAGGCTGAAGATGAGAGCCTCGAAGCGAGAGATACACGGTAAGGCAGAGTTGTTGACTCACCCGCAAAAAAGGTGAGGAAAAGCACATCTACAGAAAAAGTGGCCGAAAATTAAGAGGGAAGATATCTCTTTAGACAGGGGTCCCTCACTGAGGGAAATTTCTCGAAGGAAAAGATAGTGTGGGGCTGGATTAATAGTATCAGCACCAGATGGTATAGACATCGAGTACGCCCTAAGGTTTAACTTCAAAGCCTCCAATAACGAGTCTGAATATGAGGCTCTGATAGCGGGCCTTCCCTTGGCTAAGTCTCTTAGTATCTGCCAGGTCTTGGTCCATAGTGATTCGAGACTAATGGTGAATCAGATACTAGGAGCCTACGAGGCTAAGGATGAGAGAATGGCCAAATATCTTGAAAGGGTAAAGGCACTATTGAAGAGCTTCAGAGAAGTAAAGTTGAAGAGGATACCTAGGCTTGATAATGGACGGGACGATGCACTTGCTAGCCTGGCCTCAATAACTAGGACAGATATCAGGAGGACAGTCCCAGTAGAAATTTTGCTTCGACCAACGATCGATAAAGAAGATGGAACACTTGGCTCTTGCTTAAATATCAACAGGGAAGCTTCATGGATGGACCCTCTGATCAAATACATTAAAGAGGGGGAGATGCCAGAAGCAAAAAAAGAAAAGAAAAAGCTGAGATATAGAGCTGTAAAATTCACTGTCATCGGAGACACCTTGTACAAAAAGAGGTTCTTGCTCCCATTACTTAGGTGTGTGCACCCGTCTGAAGTCCCACACATCTTGCAAGATGTGGACGAGGGCTCATATTCAATCCACATTGGGGCAGGTCTTTGGCGAAGAGGGTAGTAAACCAGGGGTACTGGTGGCCGATCTTGGGGAAAGATGCCATGGCATATGTAAAAAAGTGTAATAAATGTAAAAGATTTGCCACCGTCCCTCACCAGCCCCATCAGCCTCTTACCTCCATTACATCCCCATGGCTATTTACAGTGTGGGGGATTGACCTGGTAGGACCCTTGCCTAGGGCCGTCAATAACTATCAGTTCCTCATTGTAGCAATTGACTATTTTTCAAAATGGGTGGAGGCGGAGCCAATGGTAACGGTCACCGAGAAGAAGACCTTCCAGTTTATCTGGAAAAATATTATATGAAGATATGGTCTCCCCAACACTCTCATTTTGGATAACAGGACTCAATTCAAGAATACATCTCTAGAGAAGTACTGTGAAAGGGTGAGTATCAAACAATTCTTCTCGTCCCCAAGCCGACCTCAAGCCAATGAGCAAACGGAAGTTACAAATAGGACAATCCTAGACGGGATCAGGATGAAACTTGAAGAGGCAAAAGGAAGATGGGTTGAGGAGCTATATGTTATACTATGGGCCTACAGGACGACGACAAAGACCTCTACCGGAGAAACTCCGTTCATGTTGGCTTATGGCTCAGAAGCCGTCATCCCCACCGAAATTGGGTTTCCTACTCACAGGGTCCAAATGTATGACCCCCAGAGAAATGTGGAAGAGAGGAGACTTGACTTGGACCTGATCGAGGAAAGGAGGGAAGACACCGAGATAAGGCAAGCCGCTTACCAATAGAGGACTGCAAGGTTCTATAACCAGAGGGTGAGAGGTCAATCGCAGTAGGGGACTTAGTCCTCAAAAAGACTTGGCAAAAGCCTAACAAGCTCCACCCAAATTGTCATGGCCCATATAGGGTCATTGATGAAGTTGTCTCTGGAACCTATAGACTAGAAAACCTAGAAGATGAACCCTTTTCCAACCCCTGGAACGCAGATCATTTGAAGAAATACTATCAACAGTGTTGTAACGTCCTATCGGACCGTAGTTGTACTGAATGTGTTGCTCCAGTCGAACACTTAGAATGTTAATGAGATTGTCACATTGGTCCCTCATTTTGTGTTTGATTAATTCTAGTATGATTGGGGTTATACTCGTTAAAACCACTCTCGGTTATGATGAGGGCAAATGGTGGGGACGACCCCTCATTTACCCTCAAGAAAGACGAGGGGGCTTAAAATTTTAAACCATTAAGTTGGTGGGAAACCACCCTCGGCTATAATGAGGGCAAATGGTGGGTACGACCCCTCATTTACCCTTAAGAAAGACGAGGGGGGACTTGAATTTTTAAACCATTAAGTTGGCGGGAAACCACCCTCGGCTATGATGAGGGAAAATGGTGGGGACGACCCCTCATTTACCCTCAAGAAAGACGAGGGGGGACTTTAATTTTTAAACCATTAAGTTGGTGGGAAACCACTCTCGGTTATGATGAGGGCAAATGGTGGGGACGACCCCTCATTTACCCTCAAGAAAGACGAGGGGGCTTAAAATTTTAAACCATTAAGTTGGTGGGAAACCACCCTCGGCTATAATGAGGGCAAATGGTGGGTACGACCCCTCATTTACCCTTAAGAAAGACGAGGGGGGACTTGAATTTTTAAACCATTAAGTTGGCGGGAAACCACCCTCGGCTATGATGAGGGAAAATGGTGGGGACGACCCCTCATTTACCCTCAAGAAAGACGAGGGGGGACTTTAATTTTTAAACCATTAAGTTGGTGGGAAACCACTCTCGGTTATGATGAGGGCAAATGGTGGGGACGACCCCTCATTTACCCTCAAGAAAGACGAGGGGGCTTAAAATTTTAAACCATTAAGTTGGTGGGAAACCACCCTCGGCTATAATGAGGGCAAATGGTGGGTACGACCCCTCATTTACCCTTAAGAAAGACGAGGGGGGACTTTAATTTTTAAACCATTAAGTTGGCGGGAAACCACCCTCGGCTATGATGAGGGAAAATGGTGGGGACGACCCCTCATTTACCCTCAAGAAAGACGAGGGGGGACTTTAATTTTTAAACCATTAAGTTGGTGGGAAACCACCCTCGGCTATGATGAGGGCAAATGGTGGGGATGACCCCTCATTTACCCTCAAGAAAGACGAGGGGGGACTTGAATTTTTAAACCATTAAGTTGGTGGGAAACCACCCTCGGCTATGATGAGGGAAAATGGTGGGGACGACCCCTCATTTACCCTCAAGAAAGACGGGGGGGGACTTAAAATTTTAAACCATTAAGTTGGTGGGAAACCACCCTTGGCTTGATGAGGGAAAATGGTGGGGACGACCCCTCATTTACTCTCAAGAAAGACGAGGGGGGACTTGAATTTTTAAACCATTAAGTTGGTAGGAAACCACCCTCGGCTATAATGAGGGCAAATGGTGGGGACGACCCCTCATTTACCCTCAAGAAAGACGAGGGGGGACTTGAATTTTTAAACCATTAAGTTGGTAGGAAACCACCCTCAGCTATGATGAGGGCCAATGGTGGGGACGACACCTCAGGGGGGACTTGAATTTTTAAACCATTAAGTTGGTGGGAAACCACCCTCGGCTATGATGAGGGCAAATGGTGGGGACTACCCCTCATTTACCCTCAAGAAAGACGAGGTTGGTCTTAAAATTTTAAACCATTAAGTTGGTGGGAATCCACCTTCGTCTATGATGAGGGAAAATGGTGGGGACTACCCCTCATTTACCCTCAAGAAAGACGAGGGGGACTTAAAATTTAAACCATTAAGTTGGTGGGAAACCACCCTCGGCTATGATGAGGGCAAATGGTGGGGACGACCCCTCATTTACCCTCAAGAAAGACAAGGGGGACTTATAATTTTAAACCATTAAGTTGGTGAGATTATTAATTTAAAACATCACAAGATAAGGCATACAAGAGACAAGCATAGAAGATAGCAAGAGGCATTATATTACAAATGTTATGTTTGTCCAACAAAAGTAAAGTACAAAAATGGGGTACATGAAGAGGGTATTGGCTACAGACAGCCACCCTACTGAGCGGCATCGGTGGGCAAGGCATCAACATCGATAGGAGATTATTCTATGACCAAGACAGGCCGACCCTCAGACATGCCGGTACCCTCGCTTGGGACTCCGCATGGGCCAAGGCCTCAGCAATCAGGGGGTCGTCCAACTGAACCGCCTCAAGAGAGGGGCGGAATGAAGAGACGTCGTCAGCAAACTTAAGGACGACCCATCGACAGGCCGTCCTGATCCCCCTCTCCAAGTATTCAAGACCGAAGCCTTGAAACTCGTTCGAGAGTTTGTAAGCCTCCACAGCGTCGGCCTCGGCCTTATTCACTGCCCCTTCAAGCTCAGCTTTAAATTGACCCCCCTGGTTGGTTAAGGCCTCATCCTTTTCTTTGATAATGGTGTCCTTTGCCTTCAAGTCAACATTGTGCTGCTTCATCAATTCGTCCAGGACCCTCGGATGTTCGGTCCTCACACTCTCTAACTCGGCCTTTACAGTCTCCAGCTCGGTCTGCAGCTCATCTTCGTGCTGGATAGCTCTCTCGGTGTCATGAAATTTTTGTTGATTTTCAGCTATCCACTTAGTGGTCGAGGTAAAGGCACAGACAGACTGCAGGAGGGAACACATGTTAAGAGGGGTTAAGGTAATAGTTCATGAAATGCTAGAAAATTAAAAATAGTAAAAAGGGAGGTACCTGGGCTAAAGTGTGCAGACCATAATCATAAACCTTAGCCGGGGGCATCTTTGACAAGAAGTCATAGTCCGCGGCCGAGGGAGCAGAAAACATCGAGGCCTTGGCTACCCTCAGGTTAGCAATGAGAGAAGACGGTTCAGGCTTCAGGAATGTTAAGTTCTGAGACCAATAGGCACCCATACTGTAAGAGGAACCGGTCCCCTCAGACGCCTCCACCTTTGCCCTCGTCCTAGAATCCGGCCGAGGGTCAACAGGGACTTTTGGCTCTTTCCTCTTATGACTATCGGCGGTCAGCTCAACGTGCGTCGGCCCCATGGCCTTTGACTTCCTCGGAGCCTGCTGAGGCTCTTTGTCTTTCTTCTTGCCGAGACCAGACAGCAAACTTGGCGCAGTCATTTCCCAAAGTTGGTCAGAGATATTTTCTGGACGACCTGAAAAGGAGACGACACATTATAAATATACAGAGACAAAGATAAAACACTTGGAAAAAATCAAAGATTGAGCAAAAAAAAACTACTCACGTAGTTCTGTCGAGGGGCCGACCCTCAGACCAGCTTCTTTGAGGAATCAAGGGGTCATCAAATGTTCAAAATTTTCAAGTCCACCCTCTTTCCCTCTCTCTCTCAAAGAACCAACGATGACCCTCTCCTCCAAGCTAAGTCCAGGGTCTAACCGCGCTTTCATTGAGGGATTAGACCATACCCTTGGTACCCTCGGACCATCTTCCATGGGCTCGCCCTCGGCGGGGAATTCCCAGTCCCCAGAGATAATGAAAAACTTTTTCTTCCAGTCATGATTGGAAGTCTGAGCCACATAGAGAAGCTTTTTGTCAGACTTCCTGGCTCCCAAATGGAAGTACCCAAGCTGTTTAGACGATGAGGTGATGTTCTAACAGGAAAGGTATACATCGGCCGAAGGCTCGTCGATAAATGAATTCTTTTAAAGCGATATATAGCCAAGAATAGTCCTCCATGAGTTGGGGGGAAGCTGAGAAGGGGCAACCCCAAGGGAAGACAAGATGTTGACTACAGAAGGGTGTAGAGGGAACCTAACACCGACCCTTAACATCTGCTCATAAACAGCAATCTCTCCCTCGTCACCCTCGAAGACTCTCCCAGATTCAGTGGGGACCCTCATTATTATGTTGGGTTGTATGCCAAAGAGATGCCTCCATACTAAGAGATCACTATCTTTGACTGACGATACGTAAGTCGAAGCAGTTGAAGTGTTAACTTGAATATCATCACCCTCAGAGGAGCCCTCACTATCGTCCTCATCTCTCTCGTCCCCAGATCCCCCAACCACTGGGGGACCATCGGGAAAGGCTACTTGAAATGCAAGTGGAAACAACGCTGTTACAGGGACAGCCTCAGAAGGTGCTGTGCCCTCGGCCTGTCGGCCTGGGCTGAGACTGGATGTCTCCCCCCTCCCAGAAGGGCCAGCACCTGATGGCGATGATGCTCTCTGATCCATTTCTCCCTCGCACGATTGACTCTCGACTGGACGACCAGACGACCCGCAGGACTCAGGGGGTACGATAGTGGCTAATGGAATGGGAAAAATGGGTCGTACCCAATTAGGGTTGGCCCCTCATCTTCTCTCCTCCTTTTCCTCTATTCGTCTAATCTCCACGAAGAACTTCTCTCTTAGGGATGGGAACTCCTCAGTTAAATCATAAAGCCTCCTAAGTATTAAGGGGAAGACCCTACACTTAAAAGAATTTGACTAAGCTAATTAAAAACAAGTTTGCAGTTGACCAAGATGGACTTTTGGATTGAAACTAAGGAAAGTAAGGGTTTTAATCAAGAACAAGTCGCCGGAGAAGAATGCTAAAAAGTTATAAAACAACCAAAGAAAAATCCAGCCCTACAGGCCTAAAACAGTTGAAGTGTAAAAAGTAATGGAATATAAAGAGGGCACTAGGGCAGAGGGATTACCTAATAAAGAACAAGCGAAACTGCTAAAGATCGAAATGATGAAGTTGCAAAAATGACAATGGAGTTGGTGAGAGGCTAGAGAGAGAGAGAGTTCAGGCGTGAAGAAGAAGGGGAATAAACTTCAAAAAATTATTTAAATACCTTGCTAATGAGTGGGCCCACTAACCAAGGTAAAATACGACCCACGAGGAGGGCATCATTAGGGCACAAAGTCCCAGGCCAAGTGTGCAGCCGCCACGCCTTGGAAACTGGAACGACAATGGATATCTGCCTAGGTGTCACATCAACTTGACAGGTGTCACTCACCAAACTGATCATACACTCATCTCAAATGCAACACTATCCCTCAACCATCTCAATAATCTCTATGGCTAAGGGCTGGGGGTGATTGATATACCCACATATACCCTCGGCCAGGTCGGGTGTGTCCTCTACCGAGATGAGGCCAAGATCTCTCATCATATATCAGATGACCCTCCAAGGGGCCGACCCCTCATCAGGATCAGATGACCCCACAAGGGGCCGACCTCTCATCAGGCTCAGACGACCCCACAAGGGGTCGACCCCATCATCAGGCTCAGACGACCCCTCAAGGGGTCGACCCTATCATCATGGTCCGAACGACCCTATGAGGGTACGACAGTATGAGGCCTGTATTAGGACAGACTCACTGCCAGCAGAAATTTTGTCCTCGGCCTCATATCATAGGCCGAGGGTGACATCACCACAGCGCGTGATTTTGGAGACGCGTGGGACAGTGCGCATGGGGCTCATATGGCACGTGGAAGACCGTTATAATAATATCCCCCCTCACGTGAGGGAATATTATGTCATCATTAAGCACAGGTGGCACCTCCAGGTGTCAATGGGGGATTGGCTAGATCATAACTCACATGGGTACACTACACCCCCCAAGACCTATATATACTTGTCACCTATAACCCTGCAAAAGGATCGATAATTTGTAACCCTAGCTAAAACTCTACTTGTACACACAATGGAGAGAGAGGGAGCTTATGTTCATTGTATCCAAGGCCATTAGTGCCCATACTTAGTGGATCACACACTCACAGTGGATGTAGGCCTAACTGGCTGAACCACTATACATCAATATCTTATTCCTCTTATACTCATCCCCTTCTACACACTTACACACATACATCTCTGTGGCTGCCATTGTTGTTACTGTTTGAGCTCATCATCACTTATCTGGTGGTGCTAGATTTTAGCATCATCATTCATGTTCGAACTTGATATCACTTTTTTACTATTTGAACTTTGGTATTTAGTTATTGTCAATCTATTGAATTTATTGAACTTAGGTATTTAGTTATTATCAATCTATTGAATCTATTGAACTTGGGCATTTCGTTATTGTCAATCTATTGAACTTTAATATCATTTTTTAAACTTTTCGAACCTGATTATTAATTTATTGTCACTCTCTCTCTCTCTCATTTTTTTTATTTTCAATTTTGGCAAGTTGATTTTGTTTATTTTTTTTATTGGGAAGCTTCTCTAACAAGTTAGGTATCACCTCAAGTAGATTGCTAACAAGTTCACAATCCGCAACCTGTAAAATGGGTCATCAACATCTTTGTTTACCAATTCCATCTTCACTAAAGGTTGAGATATCAACCTGCTCAATTGGGGTTGTTTTACTTTGCCAGAATTTGTTATGCACCATTTGGGCTGTTTTATTGGGGCTGCTCAATTCCATCCTTGTTTACCATCTTTGGGGTTGTTATACTTTGCCAGAATTTGTTCAAATTGAACAGCCCCAAAATAGGTTTGTTTACCATGAAAAAATAATGCTTAAAAATGTTCAAAACAACCCTTAAAACTACTCAAAAACAACCCTTCAAACTGCTAAAAAACAGGCATGTATTCTTATTAAAAAGTTAACAATACTATAACAGGTATGAGGTTGGTTTCAGAGCCTAATCTGGCATGTTTCTGTTGCTAAAAAATAGGCATGTATTCTAATGGAAGCATGTTTACCAACTTTAGTGACTGTAAATAGCAATTGTACGTAAGGTAGCTTTAACTGCTCGTATATACAAATAATAGTGTATTCTTTAGCACGTTCCAATCACATGCTTCGAGATCTATATGCTACGACTAAAATGTTTGGCGATAAATAGTTGTTTTGGTGATATAATATTCTGTTTATTGTGATAATTTTTGTGCCAAATAATCTCTTTTATCACATAAACAATGTCTCAGGTGGGTGATACTTCAAATTTGTCACCAAGTGGTGCGACACTAGGATCAAACTCCCGCTCGAAGGTTGCTTCGAGTTCTTCGACAATGGGTGGTGAACTTTATACGAAGAGATTAAAATTTAACGAGCATGACCTTCCGGTGGGGGATAATTCAGCTACACCCTCTACTAGATGGGGATACCTCGTAAGGACGCATGTACCTATTTCTTATACAACATGGAGACATGCGGATGAGCGATATAAGAATCAAATTTAAACAATGTTCAAGGTATATCCCTATTGTTAAAACTATCTTGCTTTTAACATCGTTAATATATATTAAAGGAAGAAAACCCAAACCAACCCCCAATTCAGCCCCTAAACGGCCCCCGTAAGAGGCACTAACACCTCTCACGGGACCAATCTAACTCGTAGGAATTGACCGCGTATTCACGGATCTCCCTATTTATGAATAATCTAGATATATGAAAATATCTAAATTAAACTTACAAACAAGTCGTAAAAGGGTGAAAAGCCAATTCAACCCCCAAACTGCCCTTTAAGAGGCACGAACACCTCGTACGGGACCAATGTAACTCGTAGAAACTGACTGTGTATTCATGGGTCTCCCGGTTTATGAATATGATAATAATTTGAAAATATCTAGATTAAACTTAAAAACAAGTCGTTAAAGGGTCAAAACCCAAACTAGCCCCCAAACGGCCCCGTAAGAGGCATGAACACCTCGCACGGGACCAATGTAACTCGTAAAAACTGACCGCGTAGTCACGAGTCTCCCGGTTTATGAATATGATGATAATTTGAAAATATCTAGATTAAATTTAAAAACAAGTCGTTAAGGGAGAAAACCCAAACTAGCCCCCAAACGGTCCCATAAGAGGCATGAACACCTCGCACGGGACCAATGTAACTCGTAGGAACTGATCGTGTATTCACGGGTCTCCCGGTTTATGAATATGACGATAATTTGAAAATATCTAGATTAAGCTTAAAAACAAGCCGTTAAAGGGTGAAAACCCAAACCAGCCCCCAAACGTCCCCGTAAGAGGCATGAACACCTCATACGGGACAAATGTAACTCGTAGGAACTGACCGCATAGTTACGGATCTCCCGGTTTGAGAATATGACGATAATTTGAAAATATCAAGATTAAACTTAAAAACAAGCCGTTAAAGGGTGAAAACCCAAAACAGCCCCCAAATGACCCCGTAAGAGGCATGAACACCTCGTACGGGAACAATGTAACTCGTAGGAACTGACCGCGTAGTCACGGGTCTCCCGGTTTATGAATATAATGATAATTTGAAAATATCTAGATTAAACTTAAAAACAAGCCGTTAAAGGGTGAAAATCCAAACCAACCCCGTAAGAGGCATGAACACCTTGCACGGGACCAATGTAACTCATAAGAACTGATTGCGTAGTCACAGGTCTCTCGATTTATGAATATGACGATAATTTGAAAATATCAAGATTAATCTTAAAAACAAGCCATTAAAGGGTGAAAACCCAAACTAGCCCCCAAATGGTCCCGTAAGAGGCACTAACACCTCGCACGGGACCAATCTAACTTATAGGAACTAACCGCGTATTCACGGGTCTCCCGATTTATGAATAATCTAGATATATGAAAATATCTAGATCAAACTTAAAAATAAGCCGTTAAAGGATGAAAACCCAAACCAGCCCTGTAAGTGGCATGAACACCTCGCACGGGACCAATGTAACTCGTAAAAATTGACCGCGTAGTCACGGGTCTTCCAGTTTATGAATATGACGATAATTTGAAAATATCTATATTAAACTTAAAAAGAAGCCGTTAAAGTCTGAAAACCCAAACCATCCCATAAAATTACCCTGTAAGAGGCATGAACACCTCGCACGGGACCAATGTAACTCGTACGAACTGACCGTGTATTCACGGGTCTCCCGATTTGTGATTATGATCATAATTTGAAAATATCTAGATTTTGCTTAAAAATAAGCCGTTAAAGGGTGAAAATCCAAACCAACCCCCAAACGGACCCGTAAGAGGCATGAACACCTCACACGGGACCAATGTAACTCGTAGGAACTGATCGCGTAGTCACGGGTCTCCCGGTTTGAGAATATGACGATAATTTGAAAATATCAAGATTAAACTTAAAAACAATCCGTTAAACGGTGAAAACCCAATTCAGTCCCCAAACTACCTCGTAAGAGGCATGAACACCTCCCACGAGACCAATGTAACTCGTATGAACTAATCGCGTAGTCACGGATCTCCTTGTTTATGAATATGATGATAATTTGAAAATATCTAGATTAAACTTAAAAACAAGCAGTTAAAGGGTGAAAACCCAAACCAGCTCCCAAACGGACGAATATAACTCGTAGGAACTGACTGTGTAGTCACGGTGTCTTGGTTTATGAATGTGTCGACAATTTGAAAATATCTAGATTTAAATTAAAAAGAAGTCGTTAAAGGGTGAAAACCCAAATCAGGCCCTAAATGGCCCCGTGAGAGGCTCAAACACCTCGTACGGGACCAATGTAACTCGTAGGAACTGACTGTGTATTCATGGGTCTCCCGATTTATGAATATGACGATAGTTTGAAAATATCTAGATTAAACTTAAAAACAACCCGTTAAAGGTTGAAAACCCAAACCAACCCCCAAACAGCCCCGTAAGAGACACGAACACCTCGCATAGGACCAATATAACTCGTAAGAACTCATCGCGTAGTCACGGGTCTCTCAGTTTATAAATAAGACAAAATCTAGATATATAAAAATATCTAGATTAAACTTAAACACAAGTTGTTAAAGGGTGAAAACCCAAACCAGCCCCCAAACGGCCCCGTAAGAGGCATGAACACCTCGCACGGGACCAATGTAACTCGTAGGAACTGACCGCGTAGTCACGGGTCTCCCGGTTTGAGAATATGATGATAATTTGAAAATATCTAGATTAAAGTTAAAAACAAGCCGTTAAATGGTAAAAACCCAAACCATCCCCAAAACGGCCCCGTAAGAGGTACGAACACCTCGCGCGGGACGAATGTAACTCGTAGAAACTGACCGCGTAGTCACGGGTCTCCCAGGTTAAGAATATGATGATAATTTAAAAATATTTAGATTAAACTTAAAAAGAAGCCGTTAAAGGCTGAAAACCCAAACCATACCATAAAACGACCCCGTAAGAGGTATGAACACCTCGCAAGGGACCAATGTAACTCGTACGAACTGACCGTTTATTCATAGGTCTCCCGATTTTTTAATATAACCATAATTTGAAAATATCTAGATTTTCTTAAAAACAAGCCGTTAAAAGGTGAAAACCCAAACTAGCCCCCAAACGGCCCCGCAAGAGGCATGAACACCTCACACGGGACCAATGTAACTCATAGGAACTGACCGAGTAGTCACGGGTCTCCCGGTTTGAGAATATGACGATAATTTGAAAATATCAAGATTAAACTTAAAAATAATCCGTTAAAGGGTGAAAACCCAATTAAGCCCCCAAACTGCCCCGTAAGAGGCATGAACACCTCCCACGGGACCAATGTAACTCGTAGGAACTGACCGCGTAGTCATGGGTATCCTTGTTTATGAATATGACGATAATTTGAAAATATCTAGATTAAACATAAAAACAAGACGTTAAAGGGTGAAAACCCAAACCAGCCCCCAAACGGCCCCGTAAGAGGCACGAACACCTCGCACGGGACTAATGTAACTCGTAGGAACTGACCGCATAGTCACGGGTCTCCTGGTTTATAAATATGTCAATAATTTGAAAATATCTACATTTAACTTAAAAGGAACCTTTAAAGGGTGAAAACTCAAACCAGCCCTTAAATGCCCCCGTAAGAGGCACGAACACCTCGTACGGGACCAATGTAACTCGTAGGAACTGACTGTGTATTCATGGGTTTCCCAGTTTATGAATATGACGATAGTTTGAAAATATTTAGATTAAACTTAAGAACAACCCGTTAAAGGTTGAAAACCCAAACCAGCTCCCAAACGGCCCCGTAAGAGGCACGAACACCTCGCGCGGGACGAATGTAACTCGTAGGAACTGACCGCGTAGTCACGGGTCTCCTGGTTTATGAATATGTTGATAGTTTGAAAATATCTAGATTTAACTTAAAAAGAAGCCGTTAAAGGGGGAAAACCCAAACCAGCTCCTAAACGGCCCCGTAAGAGGCACGAACACCTCGTACGGGACCAATGTAACTCGTAGGAACTGACTATGTATTCATGTGTCTTCCAATTTATGAATATGACGATAGTTTGAAAATATCTAGATTAAACTTAAGAACAACCAGTTAAAGGTTGAAAACCCAAACCAGTTCCCAAACGGTCCCGTAAGAGGCACGAACACCTCGCACGGGACGAATGTAACTCGTAGGAACTGACCGCGTAGTCATCGGTCTCCTGGTTTATGAATATGTCGATAATTTGAAAATATCTAGATTTAACTTAAAAAGAAGCCGTTAAAGGGGGAAAACCCAAACCAGCCCCTAAACGACCCCGTAAGAGGCACGGACACCTCGTACGGGACCAATGTAACTCGTAGGAACTGACTGTGTATTCATGGGTCTCCTGGTTTATGAATATGACGATAGTTTGAAAATATCTAGATTAAACTTAAGAACGACCCGTTAAAGGTTGAAAACCCAAACTAGCTCCCAAACGGCCCCATAAGAGGCACGAACACCTCGCACGGGACGAATGTAACTCGTAGGAACTGACCGCGTAGTCACCGGTCTCCTGGTTTATGAATATGTTGATAATTTGAAAATATCTAAATTTAACTTAAAAAGAAGCCGTTAAAGGGGAAAAACCCAAACCAGCGCCTAAACGGCCCCGTAAGAGGCACGAACACCTTGTACGGGACCAATGTAACTCGTAGGAACTGACTGTGTACTCACGGGTCTCCCGATTTATGAATATGACGATAGTTTGAAATATCTAGATTAAACTTAACAACAACCCGTTAAAGGTTGAAAACCCAAACCAGCCCCCAAACGGCCCCGTAAGAGGCACGAATACCTCACACAGGACCAATGTAATTCGTAGAAACTGATCGCGTAGCCACGGGTCTCCCGGTTTATGAATATGACAAAATCTAGATATATGAAAATATCTAGATTAAACTTAAATACAAGCCGTTAAAGGGTAAAAACCCAAACCAGCCCCTAAACGGCCCCGTAAGAGGCATGGACACCTCGCTCAGGACCAATGTAACTCGTAGGAACTAATCGCGTAGTCACGGGTCTCCCGATTTGAGAATATGATGATAATTTGAAAATATCTAGATTAAACTTAAAAATAAGCCGTTAAAGGGTGAAAACCTAAACAAGCCCCCAAACGGCCCCGTAAGATGCACGGACACCTCGCACGAGATGAATGTAACTCGTAAAAAATGATCGCGTAGTCACGGGTCTCCCAGGTTATGAATATGATGATAATTTGATAATATCTAGATTAAACTTCAAAAGAAGCCCTTAAAGGCTGAAAACCCAAACCATCCCATAAAATGACCCCGTAAAAGGCATGAACACCTCGCATGGGACCAATGTAACTCGTACGAACTGATCATGTATTCACGGGACTCCCGATTTGTGAATATGACCATATTTAGAAAATATCTAGATTTGGCTTAAAAACAAGTCGTTAAAGGGTGAAAACCCAAACCAACCCCCAAACGGCCCCGTAAGAGGCATGAACACCTCACACGGGACCAATGTAACTCGTAGGAACTTACCGTGTAGTCACGGGCCTCTCGGTTTGAGAATATGACGATAATTTGAAAATATCAAAATTAAACTTAAAAATAATCCGTTAAAGGGTGAAAACCCAATTCAGCCCCAAATTGCCCCGTAAGAGGCATGAACACCTCCTACGGGACTAATGTAACTCATAGAAACTGACTGCGTAGTCACGGGTCTCCTTGTTTATGAATATGACGATAATTTAAAAATATCTAGATTAAACTTAAAAATAAGTCGTTAAAGGGTGAAAACCCAAACTAGCCCCCAAACGGTCGCGTAAGAGGCACGAACACCTCGCACGGGACGAATGTAACTCGTAGAAATTGACCGCGTAGTCACGGGTCTCCTGATTTATGAATATGTCGATAATTTGGAAATATCTAGATTTAACTTAAAAAGAAGTCGTTAAATGGTGAAAACCCAAACCAGCCCCTAAACGGCCCCGTAAGAGGCATGAACACCTCACACGGGACCAATGTAACTCGTTAGAAATGATCGCGTAGTCACGGGTCTCCCGATTTGAGAATATGACGATAATTTGAAAATATCAAGATTAAACTTAAAAACAATCCGTTAAAGGGTGAAAACCTAAAGCAACCCCCAAACGGCCCCGTAAAAGGCACGAACACCTCGCACGGGACCAATGTAACTCGTAGGAACTGACTGCGTAGTCACGGGTCTCCCGGTTTATGAATATGTTGATAATTTGAAAATATCTAGATTTAACTTAAAAAGAAGCCGCTAAAGGGTGAAAACTCAAACCAGTCCCTAAACGGCCCCGTAAGAGGCACAAACACCTCGTACGGGACCAATGTAACTCATAGGAACTGAGTGTGTATTCATGGGTCTCTCGGTTTATGAATATGATATTAGTTTGAAAATATGTAGATTAAACTTAAAAATAAGCCGTTAAAGGTTAAAAACCCCAACCAGCCCCCAAACGGCCCGTAAGAGGCACGAACACCTTGCACGGGACCAATGTAACTTATAGGAACTGACCGGGTAGTCACGGGTCTCCTGATTTATGAATATGACCATAATTTGAAAATATCTAGATTTGGCTTAAAAACAAGACGTTAAAGGGTGAAAACCCAAACCAGCCCCTAAACGGCCCCGTAAGAGGCATGAACACCTCACACGGGACCCATGTAACTCGTAGGAAATGATAGCGTAGTCACAGGTCTCCCGATTTGAGAATATGACGATAATTTGAAAATATCTAGATTAAACTTAAAAACAATCCGTTAAAGGGTGAAAACCCAAACCAGCCGTCAAACGGCCCCGTAAGAGGCACAAACACCTCGCACGGGACCAATGTAACTCATAGAAACTGACCGCATAGTCACAAGTCTCCCGGTTTATGAATATGTCGATAATTTGAAAATATCTAGATTTAACTTAAAAAGAAACCGTTAAAGGGTGAAAACCCAAATCAACCCCTAAACGGCCCCGTAAGAGGCACGAACACCTCGTACGGGACCAATATAACTCGTAGGAACTGACTGTGTATTCATGGGTCTCCCGGCTTATGAATATGACAATAGTTTGAAAATATCTAGATTAAACTTAAAAACTAGCCGTTAAAGGTTGAAAACCCAAACCATCCTTAAACGGCCTCGTAAGAGGCACGAACACCTCGCACGGGACTAATGTAACTCGTAGGAACTGACCGCGTAGTCACGGGTCTCCCGGTTTATGAATATGACCATAATTTGAAAATATCTAGATTAAGCTTAAAAATAAGACGTTAAAGGGTGAAAATCCAAACTATCCCCTAAACGGCCCCGTAAGAGGCATGAACACCTCCCACGGACCAATGTAACTCGTAGGAAATGATCGCTTAGTCACGGGTCTCCTAATTTGAGAATATTACGATAATTTGAAAATATCAAGATTAAACTTAAAAACAAGCCGTTAAATGGTGAAAACCCAAACCAGCCCCCAAACGGCCCCGTAAGAGGTATGGACACCTCATGCGGGACCAATGTAACTCGTAGGAACTGACCACGTAGTCACGGGTCTTCGGTTTGAGAATATGGCGATAATTTGAAAATTTCTAGATTAGGCTTAAAAACAAGTCGTTAAAGGGTGAAAATCCAAACCAGCCCCCAATCGGCCCCGTAAGAGGGACTAACACATCGTATGAGATTAATGTAGCTCGTATGAACTAACCACGTACTCACGAGACTTTTAGTTTGAGAATATAATAGTAATTGTAACTCGTATATGCAATTTTTCTACTTGAATAAGATTTTTTTTGTTAAATGACTTGGTTACTAATATTGTATCTTTTTGTGTCCTATTTTTTGTAGGATGACATTCAATCACTAGCTTTTATCCACTTGGAACACACGAAGAAGTCAATGCTTTACAACAGGGGGATTATTTTTTTAGTGTCGTTAATATTCAGGATTCTATTTTTTGTGTCATGGCCGAGCAGGCTTTAGTAGTTTTATTGTTTACTTTTATGGTCGTGTTGGCTGTAGTAGTTTTATTGTTGACTTTTATGGCCGTGTGGGCTTTATATTTGCAGATTTTAGGTTAGCAGGTTTTGGAATGCTAAAAAAATAGAGGAAACTCTACCCAATTTTTTTTTATCTCGGAACTATTAACTCTTGTAATTTTTTGAAGTTATTGTCGACTTTTATGGCCGTGTGGGCTTTATATTGGTATTAACTCTTGTAATTTTTTGAAGTTTGTATGCACATTAATTTATCAACCTGCGATATTCATAACTTGTGAATTTTCTTGATTTTTTTTACAAATAATAAATATTTTTCCTACCGGATTTAGAATTTGCAGATTTTCTAGATTTGTTTCCTATTATTATTTTTTTTATCAACAGAAAAATCTGGCACGGTTTAAAACCGTGCCAAAACAGTAACAATAAATAAAAATAAGTACGCTTATAAATATTCTGGCACGCTTTATAACCGTGTCAAAAACATGCCAGAAAATAGACAATTTGGCACGGTTTCAACATCTGCCGAAAGCGTGCCAGTTTTAACATCTGGCGCTGTTTAAAAGTGTGCTAAAAGCGTGCCAGATTTAAAACTGGCACAGTTTAAAAGTGGGCCAAAAGCGTACCAGTTTTGAAAATTTGGCACGGTTTTAAACCGCGCCAGAAAATCTGGCACCCCTGATTCTGGCACGGTTTTTAACAGTGCCAGATTGCGTCTGGCACGTAGTTAGCATTACAATATTCTGGTGCGGTGAATACTGAGTCAACCCCGAGTGGTACAACAGTGAGTTTTGCAATGTATTTCTTGCAAATGCTACATTGGCAATAGTTTTCCCTTTCACAATTCTTTTCTTCGTTGTACAGAGAGTATCAATGATATGATATTATCCATGAAAAAAGGTAGCCGATTAACTATATTTTAGTGGTTAGAACTTACCTTATTCTTAGATGGGTAATACATGTACTTCTTTTTTGGTTTAGCTTGAAGATGGTTGCCAATTCAATACTACTTGGTTTGAATTTAAAAGTTCATTTGTTTGTTTTTTGCATCACATTAGAATGTTTGGGTTAATATTTTTTTCTTTTCTTACTTTAGTTTCAAAATAAGAGTATGCCAACACGGATAGGACATTTTTTTTAAGAAAGGATATTTCATCTTGGAGAGAGAATGGGCAATGGGTCTTCATATAGGTCTGTGTTGAAAATGATTATTTTCTTTATTGATAATAATATTCTAATTGTGTTGAAATTAATTGTTTTCTTTGTTTAGTGATCATAAAACTAAATGAAAATTGAGTTATAATGTATTATCAAAATTAAAAATATCAATTGAACTTATTGAATGTCATTCATATGACTTTTGATATTAATTTAAAATTGATTTTTCTTTCATTCGTAAAATACATTATTATCTGAAACATGTTTACAACAACAAAATAATGCAGTTTAAATATATTTGGCCACGCATCGCGTGGCCTGCATGCTAGTAAAATATATTTTTACATATTTTTTTAATGATTAATGGTCCCTTCATTATACTATTAATGGTTTCACCATTAAAGCTTTGTCTCTTAAGTTCTTTTAAGTATTAAATTACCTTTTTTAATTGCATTTGAACTCATTTTTACATTCTAGTCATTTCCTATACTTTGGAGTCTTGAGAATGTGTCAATAATGTGAAAAATAAGCACATCATTTTTAAAACGTAAATTGAATTATCATCAATCAAAATTGATATATATATATATATATATATATATATATATATATATATATATATATATATATATATATAGGAGAAGGCTCACCTACATCATGCTTTATACACCATCCATACATCACATCTAGTTGTAGGCGTTAAAAAACATTTTTTTTCAACTTTTTTTATTTTTATCTTGTAATTAACCTTCCAATAAATCCATGTTCAAAAAATTTGACCAAAATACATTTTGTAGCTTTTTTTAAAAAAATCCACAAAAACTGTTCAAAATACCTTATTTATAAGGGTCTGCGCCAATAATTTTTTGTGAATTTTTTTAAAATAGCTAAAAAATATATTTTGACCTAATTTTTTGAATATGGGTTGATTGGAAGGTTAATTTCAAGAGAAAAATGAAAAAAAATGAAAAAATATTTCTTAAGTCCCAGAACTAGGTGTGATGTATAGATCATGATGTAGGTAAGCCTTCCTCTCTCTCTCTCTCTCTCTATCTATCTATCTATCTATCTATATATATATATATATATATATATATATATATATATATATATATATATATATATATATATATATATATATATATATATATATATATGTGTGTGTGTGTGTGTGTGTGTGTGTGTGTGTGTGTGGCATTAGTTTGAAACACTATATAACATTTTTACCTCTAATCAAACCTGAAGTTTTGATGCAAAAGGATAGAGAATTTAATATACTTGGACATTAACAATATTGAACATGAAGTTCAACTATTTGTGTAGAATCAAAAGTTCTTACACACATAGGATAAAAGTTATATATTTCACATAACTCACACCATACACTTTGTGAATTATTTTAAATTATGACATGAAGTCCAAGGTTTTTATTTTATAGTCTATATGAACTCGAAGATTCATATACATATTACATAAATTAGAATTTAGAGTTATACAATACTGGAACAAATTATCAACATGATGCAATCAAAAGAACCTAAAGTTCTAATTATCTTAAGAAAGTGAAGTTCCAATATACTAGATTTAGAACCTGAAGTTCTAACCATTAATTCAATGAACACTTTAATATTGGAATTGACAATTGTGAATTGTCATTATATAATAATATTTGTCTAGTAAAAAATGACCAACTCACACAATTATGAAAAATCATAAGTTTTTTCAGATTTATTATGCATTACGGTTATGGTTTCAACCATAGTTGAACTTGATAAAATTATTAAAGTCTCTATAAGAGCTTATGTGGTGTTATTATGTGGTACTCGCTCATTCATATACGCTGATTTATATGAAAACAATTCTCGAATAAATTTGCTTTGTTTTATGAGCATTAGAATATAGTGATACCATATTGAAATAAGCAATGAAAAATTCATTTTACGTTACTTCTATTGTTTGATGCCACAAACTTAAACTAAAAAAAACATTGCATTATTCACGGGGTTACATTATAGAAAATTTTATTGTTGTAGAATTGGCCCTTGTCATGAGCGTGAAGATCCATGGTTCAACTATTTGATATTATATAATGATTATTTGACCACCTTAATTATTTTTATAAGCTTTTATAATTGCATATGATATCTTTACTTATTTATTGATTTTTACATAATATTTATTGTTTTAATTGACACACACACACACACACACATACACACACACACACACACACACACATATATATATATATATATATATATATATATATATATATATATATATATATATATATATATATATATATATATATATTGTTATTATCATAAAGGTATATATATCGTGATTATGATTTACCCTTTCTTGAACTATTGATAAATGTAGTATTTATTGCTTGTTTTACAAAATTTTATTTTGATGAGACACTCTTCCCACCATTAGGGGGAGGGAAGAACGTACCTGAAGTACAAATCGTTCCCGAAGAACGACCTACTCCCGAAGAACGTCGAGAATTATTACGGAATACTTCCACTTTGTCCCATCTAATTCCCAGTATTTCTTAATGTGAAAATAAAGTGAAAAATGTCATTGCAACATCAAATTATTATGAAAATAAAAATGTTATTAGATTCAGTCATATGGACTAGTTGTAAATGTGCTTGCGGGAATCATTGTCTCGGTATGACAAAATAAATTACGTAGAAAATAAATTTGTTGCAGGTCAGAAGCATGAAAAACTATAAGTCCCAACTATAGAGGTAAAATAAAATCATGCCCAAATAACGCTCGAGAAGATCTTATGAACAAAATATACACTTTATCTAAAACCCTAGAAGAGGTTATTATCTATGAAAAGACACAAGTATCTGAAGTGGCTATAAAATCCCTAAAGTAGGCAAAGGTACATAATATTAACGAGACCTTTATGTTTTATACATATGCACATGAAAAGTGAGATAATCAAAGATGATCATCAATGGCATAATTATATATGTTGTATATACACAAAAATCAAAGGGCAATGATACCACAAATCCACAATTGTAAAGGAATGTCGATAAAGAATATATTGGTCAAAATAAGGAAATGCAATGATGGCATAATTCAAGTATATAAATAAATGTGGTGTATTAGGACTTATAGTAAAAGCCCCATGAAAAGTTAACCCATAAGGTTACGCATGGGTGTTTATAAGAAAGTGGAGTGAGAAACTCATCAAAATGTGCTCAATACGAACATACCATCTCGTTATGACCGTAGGTACTTTTCACATATCTGATTAGCTTAGTAGTTTTTGAAATATATTATATATGAGACTCATGAATATTATAATTGCTTATTTATATGTAACTTAGACAAAGAATACATATGAAAACCTAGAAGGATCTTCTTTGCTTAAAGCTGAGCCAATGAGTACGTACTCAATTCGAATAAGACGTTCATCGTACAAACTTGAATTAATCCAAAATGATATAGGTACAACTGTTTTAGAAATTTGTCTAAGGAAATGTATGAAAATAATTATATACGCCAATGTGCCATTATATAAATAATCTTAAAAGGATGTGCTCCCGAAAAGTTCATTTGAAATGTAAAATAACTAATTAAGGAATTCAAAAATGTATGACTTGGGGGTAATTAGTTATTGTCTCGGCCTACAAATCGATACTAATTTTGATTAAAGATTGATCCATCAATTAAATTGATTATATAGTCCTGCATTATTGAGTGAAAAATCTTCTCTCTTATTCTAGTAAGAGAGCAAATTTTTAAATTTCGGGACGATAACCCTTGAACATAACATAAAATTGATAATTACCCGGTGTCTAAGCTGAAATTGGTTAAGAGGAGATGAAAGAAGGGAAACAAATCAAATAAAAAAAAAATGTTGGTGCAGCGACAAGGTCTCCTGAGACAAATGAAATACCGGATGAGAGACCCTTATACACAATCCCATATAGCATATATGTTAACATTTTGCCAGCAAATTTACTCCCCCATTTATTTTGTCATAATGGTATTTCAAGACTTCATTTAAGCACTATAGTACTTCAGAAGTATCATCAAAAGTATTAAAAGTATCTTAAGAACTCTTAAACAGTACTCCACAAATATCATCAAAAGTATTAAAAGTATCTTAATATCCCTTAAGTGTCATAAAAAGTGTATTTAAAATGCTAGAGTTCCAAAGTGGAGGGGTGCCTAAGTCACTTTAACTTTAAAATTAGGACCCAACAAACTATGATTTTTACATTTATATCTAGTCTTTTTTGGGTATCATACCACGTGGTGTCCGGGCGAGCTTTAAGCGCACCTCGACTAATCCACGTTCGCAGTTCGTGGCTTTCGCTGTCCAAGCATTATTTTAACAGTGCCGGGAATCGAACTGGGGACCAAACTCAATCTATTCCCAAGACTGTTCCAGTGGCAATCTGCGCCAAGAGACTTGATTATTTATATCTAGTACCTTTGACTTTTTAGCAAAATGCGCAAATATTTAAAGCCCCCGATTAAAAAAAAATATAAAAAATAATATTTTTGTAAATTTATTTGTTCATTGCACAAAGGACATCTCAAACATGATCCAAAATACAAGGCTAAATCCCCAAAAAATAAAAGTTATATAAAAAAAATGATAAAACGTCTATTATGATTATTATTATAATTAAATATGACAATTGAAGAACAAACAAAACAATTAACATAAAAAAACAATAAAAAATTTAATCAATTCATCTTCTTCATGGTTTTGTCTCCCCAGCCACCCTCTTCTGTGTTCATTCAATATCCAATTATACATAGTACAAATCCATCTGGATCTCTCTAAAACCCGGTAAACCTTCATCTCTTTCTTAACATATACATATATTTTTTTATATCTATCTATATCTATCTCTCTATATATAGCAATCAATCAGATCCCCAAACCTAGTTTTATCGATTTACATCAATGGCTTCCCCCAATAATACAAACCCACCCTTTGATATGCACAAATTCTTCAACCCCTCAACAAACCCTAATTCCCCAAACCCCAACCCAAATTTAAGTTCTTGTGCCTCTTATCCTCCACCCACTGGCCCTTATCCTTACCCCCCTCAAATCCCCCAATATCAATATTACCCACAACAAGCTAATGTGCACACCCAGAGATCCATTTCTTTTCCTACACCCCCTCTTAACCCTCCAAACCCTAACCCTAACCCTAATCATGGGGCTAGGCTTATGGCTTTATTAAGTGCCCCACCAGAAATTCCCCAACAACCCATTATGGGAATGGGTCAAATTCAGCCTTCCTCTTCTGGGGGGTCTGATTTTTCAATGCCCATTTTGCCCCCCATTGCGGGTCCGGCCGGGTATGCGATTCCGGTCCCGATGCGAATGCTGAGTAACAAGCTCCCGAAAGGGCGGCATTTGGCGGGGGATAATGTTGTTTACGACATCGATGTTAGGTTGCCCGGGGAGGTGCAGCCGCAACTTGAAGTTACGCCGATTACGAAGTATGGGTCCGATCCGGGGCTTGTTGTGGGACGGCAAATTGCGGTTAATAAGACTTATATTTGTTATGGGTTGAAGTTGGGAGCTATTCGGGTGCTGAATATAAATACGGCATTGAGATCATTGCTTAAAGGTCTAGCTCAGGTGAGTTTCTGGTTGCAAGTTTTAGTTTATGGGCATTGTTTCTTTATTTTGTTGAAATTTGATTGATTTTGTTCGTTGAATTTTGTAATGCATTGTATGTCGGCAAGTGATAGGTATAACGCGTATGCAATGAATGAAATGGTTTAATGTGAATCAGGGATATGATTTATGGGATGAAGTTGTAATTTTCATAATTTTATTCTTTTCCCTATTCGTCCTTTTATTTTAAGTATTTATTAATAGTTGAGAGAGTAATTTTGAATATTTGTAAATATGGAATATAGGAACTTCTTTGGGTGGGCCGTCACAATCAAAGTAACATGATGGTAGAACATTCTATTAGTGGTTAGGAGATCAGGGAATATTCCATCCCCCTTCCTTGTAATTTGTACCCCCTTTATTGAGAATAAAAAGTAATGAACATTATTGAGAGAGATTTTGGTGCTGAATTGAGTGCTTTCTTTTGTGCCATTGGCAAGGTTACAGTAATTGATACGCGAGCGTCGTCGCTTTACCTGTTATAGATAATGGTAACAAAACACAATCGCGGGGAAGAACACCAAACACGACACCATTCACTTAGCTGTGTGGTCAAATCGGAGGAGAGCGGGGGGGTGGGGGGTGGGGGTGGATTTCAGCCCAGCCTGTCAAAGTTGTCACCGAGAAAGGAAGGAGCCAGGGCATAACTGGTGAGGGATTGGGATAGCACAACTCTAGGAGTGAAGGCGTATGTGAATGAGGTTGTGTTTGAAAAGATCGAAGGTGTATGAGTAGTTGGTTTAAAAGCCCACTTACGGATTTTTGACTTGGGTTTTAAAGAGAGAGGGGCTGATGTGAGTCCTAATTTTAAAAGGAAGTTGGTTGGGTTTATGGAGCTGGAGCCAGATTATCTTGTCCCATTTGGGCATGTGGCTAATGATTTTCGGGGCTGGTAGAAATTAGGTCACTTCCATATTTTAAAGTGCTTCACAAGATTGTATTTGGGCCCGAGTAATTGAGAAAAATACATTTTGAGTCCACAATAAAAATATGAACATATTCTAAATATCTGATCAGGTAGCACGGATGTATGCAATTCAACCTTTTAAGCTAGTGGAGGAGCTTTCATTTTTAGGGCTTGGGGAGTGGGGGGATGGTAAAGTGAAATAATTTTAGCGCTGAAATTGAAATTGTACTTTTAATTTCCCTATTCTCTCTTTTATTTTCAGCATTTATAAGTAGGTAGGAGGGTGTTTTCTTTCATTTGTAAATAAGGACTACAAAAGCTTCTGTAGGAGGTAGGACGTGTCACCATAACGATACTGTCATCCATGACATCACATGTTACTGAAACATTTCATTAGTGGTTAAGATTTTAGGCCATCTCCAATGGATTTTATCTATACAAATTTCTTTAATAGAAATATAAGGGGCAAACAACCTTCTTTAATGGGGTTTTCAATGTTTATTCAGGTCAAGGTATAGAAATTTTTAAGAAGAATTTTACATGTAGAAATTCAACACTCATGGACTATATGACATGGACAAAGAAAATATGACCCACAAATTATTTAGAGATGTGCTGCTGTAGAAAGACTTTTAGAAATGGCACTAGATGTTTTTTTTAGGTCTTTCAATCAATTTAAAAAAGCGCCAAGTCACAAACAATTTTTTTGATGTTTATTAACTCAACCACATATATTTGAAGTTTATTAACACAACCACATAGGATATGAAGTCTTCTAGAAACAACCACCATTGAAGATGATCTTAATGGAATATTCCTTTCCCGTCTCCCTATATATTGTACTTGGTACCCCTTTTAGTGGGAGTAGAAATTAATGAGTACTAGTGAGAGGGTTTGATGTTGAATTGAGTGTTTACTTCTGTGCCATTGACCGTGTTACGTCTGGTATTATATGGTTGGAGATGTTGTGTGAAACCATATATATATATATATGTAATTTTTTGTATATAAAGGATTGTCATTTTATTGACTGGACGAACATATAGTCGTGTAGTTTAGTAGATCCCTTGATTGATCCCCACTAGGTTGATGCATCAATGATTCCTAGAGAAATACACATGGGGAACCTCACCATAATTTCTGCCTTTAGTTTTAGTTCTTGTTGCGTACTTTATTACATCTTTTCGCTACTTTACAATTAAGCGATTGCTAAGGAGCTCTTGCTTCTCTAGGTTTACGGGTTCAAAGGCGCTAATTCCCGTTGGCGTAATAATCACATTGGTGGGCATAATTGTTGGAGACTCCTATCTCCAGGAGGAGTTGGAGGTGAGAAAAACACAAAAAACCAGGGCAGATGGTTTCACAATGGCATTTTTTAAGAAGTGTTGAGAAGTATTCACTGTGATGGCAGTGTTTGTTGAGTTGTATGAGAGGGTTTAAGGAGCTTTAATGCTTCATTCATCACCCTTGGGATGGCGTGACTGTTATCAGACCAATCAGTTTCGTGGAGGGTATCTATAAATTGCTAGCTAAACTCTTGTCTCATGGACTCCAGAAGGTAGTCGGACTTGTAGAACACCTTTGTTGAGGTGAGGTACATACTAGATGCGATTTTGGTGGCGAATGAGTGTGTTGAGTCTAGATTGAGGAGTTCTGTGTCCCTGACATCATATGCAAGTTGGATAAAAGGCTTATGATCCCATTAATTAGAAGTTTATATTATGTGTTAAGTAGGCTGAGAATTGAGGCTATTGTATTTTGTCAATTAGATTTCCGTCCTCGTGAATGAAAGATTGAAAGGTTTAGCTGTTCCTTAGGGGGATTCTTTATCTTTGTTTCTGTTTATTTTGATTATGGAGCCATTGAATAGACTTTTGGCGAGAGTTGTCAGAAGTTTGGTGGGGTTCCTCTTTAGCGGGGTGACCGATACCCTCAATTTCGAACCAATCAGTTTGGTGGGGGTATCCACAAATTGCTAGCTAAAGTCTTGTCTCGTAGACTCGTAAGGTAGTTGATACAGTTATCCCGAGCTCGTTGAGCACCTTTGTGGACGGAGGTAGATTTTAGATGCGGTTGTGGTGGTCAATATGCAAGTTGCATATTGTAAAGATCTATAATCACATTGATTGGAAGTATCTGTTATATGCAGTGGATTTGGAGTTGTATTTTGCTAGTCAGATTTTCCACGCTTGTGAATGGAACACCAAAAGATTCTTTAGAAACAGAGGCATCCATCAGGATCCTTTGTCACTCTTATCTGTTTATTTTATTATTGAGCCGTTGGGTAGACTTCTGTCAAGAGCGCCGATGCGGGTATGGTGGAGGGGTTACCATTGGAGAAGGCTAGCAGATTGGAATTGGGTTTATTTGTCAAAGGGCGGGAGATTGATTCTCATCAAGAGCACGTTGTCCAGTCTCTTGATGTACTCTCTCTCCATGTTGCGCTTCAGTTAGGAAGAGGTCAGATAAGTGCATGCGAGACTTCCTTTGGAAAGGCTGTGAAGTGGATTTCAAGTTAGACTTCTGAGGTGGGAGGTGTGCAACTGGTTTTCTACTGTGGAGCTGAGGTGAAGGATTTGGCATGCTTTAATAAGACCCTTCTTTCAAATGGCTAGGGTGATTTCCATTGGAAGAGGGGGGGTTTTGGAGGAGAGTTGTTATTCCTAGGTTGTTTATTTGGATGGAGAAAATACAGACTGGGGAAACAGATTGCGAGGGTTGGACTGGGTTTAGCAGGTTCATTTCTATCAGAGGAGGAGAGAGGGTGAGGTTTTGACAGGATCCTATTTTCTTTTTGAGAGTGCAGCTACAGCGGAAATATTGCGACTTCTCAAATAAAATCCAGTTTTTAATTAAACCCAAATTTTAGTTAAAACCTAAGCATGCAACTAGGTGTGATTGAAACAATATGAAATCATGCAATAAATATTCAACACACAAAGTTTAAGGAAAAATCCCCCACAGGGGCAAAACCATTTGTATATCACTATAATTTGTAAGAGAAACGGCTTACAATCGGATTACACTGAAATACAAGATTTTTGACTAAGAATTACCCTCGGGTATCGGATTCTGTAGTCGCGGCTGGAACTATCCCTGTCCAGTAGGGATGCAATGAAGAAGAGAACGGCTTCTCCACAAGGGTTGAACAATAGCAAAGCTTGTGTTCTAGGGTTCTAAAAGATTCACAAAAGTAATTGGGAATTTTTGTGTGAATCAAAAAGATGTTTTGGGACTCAAAAAGATGAAGACTTAGAGTATTTAGGACTCTGAAAATCGTGTTAAAAAGTCTTAAAAAATAACTCCCCGAAGTTGGATTTAAATAAGAAGTCTTTGAGCCTAAAAAATCTGCAGCGAATCTGGCAGTGATTATCCCCGTCGGATCGGTCCGGATTGAGGGCGGATCGGTCCGATTTGACCGGATCGGTTCTTTTATTAAGAGGCGGATCGGTCCGAATGAGGTCGGATCGGTTCGTCTATTTCTCCTCATCGGTTTGCCATCGGTCCGGGGTATACTGGCCTTCAGCAAAACGGATCGGTCCGTTTGTGACCGGATCGGTCCGGTTGACCCAGAATAATAAATGCCTCATTTTGCTTGAAAAAACTTACGCCTTATTTTTATAAAAAACATTTTATAAAAATTTCCCAATACTAAATATGAACTTTAAGGAACGTAGAAACAAAATTTTACCAAGTTCATTCTCGCAGAGGCTATGATGTTGAAGACGCTTTGATATTCGGATCCGTTGATGTAGATGCAATCTTGAATTTCTTCAACGGTGTAACGGCGTATGACATACATATTGATAATGGACAAAAATGTCCTTACAAATCTCCCCCTATGTCTATGCCGGTACATACATAAAAAATATCCGAATTATCAACTAATGACCTATACAAATCTACCCTCCCATGAACCCTAAAGATGGAAAGATAAAAAGGTATAAATCTTCATCGTTTGTTCTTCAATCTTCAACAATCATCAAATCTCAAAGCTTTTCTCATCAGGGTGTGCAACATATTGATCTTCAATCTTCATACCTACACACATGAGACAAAGCAAATACCACGTGACATATCGAGTTTGAAATGAGATAAACATGGATATCAATATATGATAAAAACATAAGCAACATCTCAAAAACTCCCCCAAAATTCAAACTCCCCCATAATATGATAATTCTTTCTCCCCCTTTTAATGATGTCCCCAAATAGACAAATGAGAAGAATGAATCAAATAAGCACAATCGGGGTGTCACGGTATAAAAAAAATACACAAACTATTTTTGAATATTTCAAAATTTTTCATACAAAGATAGGATACCAATATGAACAAATATGATACAAAAATCACACCATGGATTTAGACTCAAACAACCAAGTCATGGAAATGGAATGAATGGGTGTGAACACATTCGATAGGTAAATCAACTCAATCAATCATATGTGCATGATGCATATGTGTACCCCTAACGAATGAACATCAAAAGTATCCTTAGGTGAAAAAATTGTTGAATTTAGATGACATCGACTTATGCAAATCAACAAATCAAGGTCAAATGATTTCCACACCAATAACGTCCAAAACTATATAGCGCATTTTCAAGAATTTCAAGGACGTGCAAACCCGTTTTAATTCTCCAACCAAACTCCCTCATATATATTTTCTTTTAGAGGTAATCTAAATTCTCAAACTTTGGAGAATTGGTGCAAAAACCTAAATGGCCCAAAATTGGCATGAACTTCTTTTTATTGCCTTTCAATTTTTTCTCGGGCTCTTTTAACCTCTTTGGACCTCGGATAATAAAATTCCTCCATTTTTTAGGTCCAATTTAACGGTGGCTTAGTATTCGCAAAGGCTAAAGAACCTTTCGCAGCCCTTCCCCGTTTTCAAACAAAGCACACAAACTCACAAAACGGTTTTTATATGCACAATTTCCTTATCAAAATTATCGCGCTTGGTTCGTTTTAAGGACAGGATTGAAGTGAAAACACCCAACCAACATGTGATACGACAAGCACAATAATCAAACAAATCCGTGCATGTGTGCAATAAAGGAAACATGAGTCAAACATGTAGGAAGTAACACTTAATTACTTCAAACATTATAAAGCACATGGATGAATTGACCTATTGTCTCAAAACACTATCAAATAGTCACATGAAAATAATGGAATGATGTTGTGACTCGGTCATCCACAGTGTTCATCCATAAACGGTGTAAACTAAAAAATAAAAATCTTTTTGGATTTTTCAAAAGTTTTATCAAAATGAAATCTTTTTGTATTTTTCAAAAAAAATCAAAAACAAGAATTTATACAAAAAGTACAAGTCATCACACTAGTAAAAATATATCATGAACCTACAACTAGTGTATGACAAACATGCAATCACAATCAACCAAAAGATTTCACATGGGGTGAATCACGTGCAAGCAAACGGGAATCGTGGACAAATAAACCATAAGCCTCTAAATCCGATTTTCTAACCCAAATTGATGTGTAACGAAGTGTGGGGGTTTTGGGAATCGAATTTATTCTTTCATTAACCTTCCTAGGTCCATTTAAAAGCTTGTAACAAAATCTCCTAAGATGACCTTGCCTACCGCAATGTGTGCAAGTGTAAATCGGGCAGTGTGTATTACCTAAAGGTGGCCCTCTCCTCAAATTTCTCGGTTGCTCTCTCCGAATTTGCCTAGGTGGGTCTCTCCTAATGATCCTAGGAGGTTCTCTCACGATGTTCCTAGGAGGCTCTTTCCTAACAACCTTAGGTGTCTCTTTCTTAACAATCCTAGGGGTCTCTCTAACATGTGTGGGAATGGGTGCACCATGTTTTTCAAAACCAATCCCACCCCTATCCTTTTTAATCTCAATAGTGCCTAAAATCTTATCAAGTTTTTCAGACCTAGACTCCAAATCAAATTTCACCTTACTTGAATCTTTCAATTTCACCTCAAGTTCACCTATCCTAGATTCAAGTACTCGTTTAGAATCCTCAAACTCTAAAAGCTCCTTTTTCATACTCTCCATCAACCCTCTAAGACTATCTCTCTCACCCTCGACGTACTCAAGCTTGTCTTTCAAAATTTTCACATGATCCCTAAGTTCTTTAACTAAAAAATCATTATTTTTTATGGCACACTCTTTCAACTGAGCTTTCAATTTCAAATTTTCTTTCTTTGTTTTCAAAGTTTCAGCGTAAAGTTCATTGAAAGCAGTTTGCAAGTCATGCTCATCTACACTTTCCTCCTCACTTTCATCCACACTCCCATCACCTTCACTATCACTAATCACATGGATGGGAAACTCTCGCCTAGAAGCATAAAAAACTTCTTCTTCCGAATCACAATCACTAAGGGTAGAAACATGAGAAATCGGTTTATTCAATTTCTTCTTTAAATTTGTGGTACACTCATGTAACGTGTGACCAACACCCTCACAACAAGGACACCTCTCAGATTCGTTTTCAACAGAAGATTTAAAACAAGAGTTCGTGCGAATTTTCCAATTAATTTTTTCAAAAATTTGACATCGAAGATCATCAAAACCATCAAAAGCCATTTTTGCAAAAACAGGATCAAAGCACAATAACTTAGTGCAACAGGCTCTGATACCAATTTGACGACGTGAGAAGTCAAATTGTATCAAAAAAAAAATAAATCCTCGAAAAATCAGGATCACGCGATAAATTAGCGTAACCCGCTCTGATACCAATTTGAGAGTGTGAGAAGTCAAATTGTATCAGGAAAAAAAAACTTTAAAAATCAAGATCACTCGATAATTTAGAGTAACCCGCTCTGATACCAATTTGAGAGTGCAGCTACAGCGGAAATATTGCGACTTCTCAAATAAAATCCAGTTTTTAATTAAACCCAAATTTTAGTTAAAACCTAAGCATGCAACTAGGTGTGATTGAAACAATATGAAATCATGCAATAAATATTCAACACACAAAGTTTAAGGAAAAATCCCCCACAGGGGCAAAACCATTTGTATATCACTATAATTTGTAAGAGAAACGGCTTACAATCGGATTACACTGAAATACAAGATTTTTGACTAAGAATTACCCTCGGGTATCGGATTCTGTAGTCGCGGCTGGAATATCCCTTTCCAGTAGGGTTGGCGGCTGGAACTATCCCTGTCCAGTAGGGCTGCAATGAAGAAGAGAACGGCTTCTCCACAAGGGTTGAACAATAGCAAAGCTTGTGTTCTAGGGTTCTAAAAGATTCACAAAAGTAATTGGGAATTTTTGTGTGAATCAAAAAGATGTTTTGGGACTCAAAAAGATGAAGACTTAGAGTATTTAGGACTCTGAAAATCGTGTTAAAAAGTCTTAAAAAATAACTCCCCGAAGTTGGATTTAAATAAGAAGTCTTTGAGCCTAAAAAATCTGCAGCGAATCTGGCAGTGATTATCCCCGTCGGATCGGTCCGGATTGAGGGCGGATCGGTCCGATTTGACCGGATCGGTTCTTTTATTAAGAGGCGGATCGGTCCGAATGAGGTCGGATCGGTTCGTCTATTTCTCCTCATCGGTTTGCCATCGGTCCGGGGTATACTGGCCTTCAGCAAAACGGATCGGTCCGTTTGTGACCGGATCGGTCCGGTTGACCCAGAATAATAAATGCCTCATTTTGCTTGAAAAAACTTACGCCTTATTTTTATAAAAAACATTTTATAAAAATTTCCCAATACTAAATATGAACTTTAAGGAACGTAGAAACAAAATTTTACCAAGTTCATTCTCGCAGAGGCTATGATGTTGAAGACGCTTTGATATTCGGATCCGTTGATGTAGATGCAATCTTGAATTTCTTCAACGGTGTAACGGCGTATGACATACATATTGATAATGGACAAAAATGTCCTTACACTTTTCTTTTGATGAGGGACATATTTCCCTTTTTGTTTGGTCTAGTGGCAGAATAAGGAGGTAGTGTGGCAGATTATGTGGGGTCAGTTGAGTGAATACGAGTAGGTTTCTTGTTGAGGTGACCTTGCCCGGGGAAGGGACGGACTCATTATGTTGAAGAGGCAGCAATAAAGAAAGTTTATCGGTGAAGTCCTTTCACTCCTTGTTGGTTGGTGATAGTTTGGTTGAGTTCCCTTGGTGGTGGTGGTGGGGATGGCTCATGAGAGCCCCATTGAAAGTGGCTTTCTTCTCTTGGACTCCTGCTAGAGGCGTGATATTGACGATTGATAACTTGATTCGTAAAAGAAAATGGCTTGAGAATTGCTGCTGTTTGTGTAAGGACGGGGAGTCGATGGATCATATCTTGTAACATTTTGAGCTCACGAGAGGATTTTGGACCTCTTTATTTGCTCTCTTCGGCATTGTTTGGGTTATGCCGAAATCTGTGGTAGACTTCTTGCTGAACTCCCGGGTGAGGAAGTCTAGGCACGTTTTGTGGTATTGTCTTATGTGGACAGTGTGAAAAGAGTGTAACAATAGAAGTTTTGAAAATTTAGAGGCCTCTTTTCTAATATTCATTCAGCTATGTCGTTTGTCAAAGCATTTTAACGCACAAATATTTTTTTTAAAGTTTATTAACACAACCACATAGGATATGAAGTCTTTACGAAACAATCATCATTGTAGATGATCTTAATGGGACCAAAGAATACTAACGAGAGGGTTTGTTGTTGAATTGGGTGTTTACTTTTGTGCCATTGACCGTGTTACATCAGGTTTTTTATGGTTGGAGATCCTGTGTGAAATCCTATATGTATATAGTTTTTTTAATTATTTTTTATTTATTTATTTAAAGGATTGTCATGTTATTGATTGGACGGACATATAATTGTGTAGTTGAGGAGCTCCCTTGATCGATCCCATTAGGTTGATGCATCAATGATTCCCAGAGAAATACACGTGGAACCTCACCATTATTTCCGCCTTTTGTTTTAGTTCTTGTTGTGTACTTTATTACATATCTTTGCCACTTTGCAATCAAGCGACTTCTGAGGAGCTTTTGCTTCTCTAGGTTTGCGGGTTCAAAAACTTTAATTACCGTTGGCATAATAATTACATTGGTGGCCTAGTTGTTGGAGACTGATCTCCAGGAGGAGTTGGAGGTGAGAATGAGACAAAAACCCAGGGCAGATGGTTTCACAATATCGTTTTTTCAGAAGTGTTGAGAAGTAGTCACTGTGATGGCAGTGTTTGTTGAGTTTTTTATTAGGGGGGTTAGGGAGTGTCAATGCTTCATTCATCACCCTTGGGACAGGGGGGACTGTCATCAGACCAATCAGTTTGGTGGAGTGTGTCTATAAATTGCTAGCTATAGCCTTGTCTCGTAGACTCTGGAAAGTAGTCGGACTCGCAGAACACCTTTGTCGAGGGGAGGTATATTTTAAATGTGATTATGATGGCGAATGAGTGTGTTGAATCTAGATTGAGGAGTTCACTCCCTGAAATCATATGCAAGCTGGATAAAAGGCTTATGATCCCATTAATTGGAAGTTTATGTTATGTGTCAAGTAGGATGAGATTTGAGGCTAGGTCGCAACATTGGATTTGGTGTTGTATTTTGTCAATTAAATTTTTCGCCTTTGTGAATAAAAGACTGGAAAGTTTAGCTGTTCTTAACGGGGATCCTTTATCTTTGTTTCTGTTTTGTATGGAGCTGTTGAATAAACTTTTGGCGAGAGTGGTCAGAAGTTTGGCGGGGGTTCTCTTTAGCGGGGTGACTGATATCCTCCATTTCAAATCAATCAGTTTTGTGGGGGCTATCCACAAATTTCTAGTTAAAGTCTTGTCTTGTAGACTCATAAGGTAGTTGATACAGTTGTCCTGAACTCGTGGAGTGCCTTTGGCAGACGGAGGTAGATTTTAGATGCGGTTATGGTGGTCAATATTCAAGTTGGATATTTAAAAGACCTATAATCACATTAATTGGAAATGTCTGTTGTATGTGCTGCAGTGGATTTGGAGTTGTATTTTGCTAGTCAGATTTTCCACGGTTGTTAATGGAATTCCGAAAAGGTTCTTTAGGAACAGTGGCATCCATCAGGATCCTTTCTCTCTCTTTCCGTTTATTTTGATTATTGAGCCGTTGGGTAGACTTTTGGCAAGAGCTGCCAATGGGGGTATGGTGGAGGGGTTACTATTGGAGAAGGCTAGCAGATTGGAATTGGGTGTATTTGACAAAGGGTGCGAGATTGATTCTTATAAAGAGCATGCTGTCCATTCTCTTGACGTACTCTCTCCATGTTGCGCTTCAGTTAGCAAGAGGTCAGAGAAGTGCATGCGGGACTTCCTTTGGAAAGGTTGCGAAGTGGATTTCAAGTTTAGGCTTTTGAAGGTTGGAGGAGGTGTGCAGCCGATTTTTTGCGGGGGAGCTGAGAATGGTGGATTGGCAGGCTCTAATAAGGCCCTTCTTTGCAAATGGCGATGGTGATTCCCATTGGAGGGGTGGTTGTGGACAGGAGAGTTGTTATTCCTAGGTTGTTTATTTGGATGGAAAACATGCAGCCAGGGTTGTGGAAACATATTGCGGGAGTTGGACAAGGTTTAGCAGGTTCATTTCTATGAGAGTATAGAGGGTGTGGCAGATTATTTGGGGTCAGTTGAGGGAAGGTAGGCGTGGAATCCTTGTTCAAGCGTCGTCCCCCCCCCAAAAAAAAAAAAAAAAAAAATATCGAAAACCTCTTATTTGAACACCAGATCTGAAAACTTTGATGATGGTGGTCAGTGTTGATGGTTTTGATTGTAGTTTTCATTTCGGTTTCGATGGTGGTGATGTTTGTCAATTGGGTTGCGATGGTGGTGGGATTATGGTGGCAGGCAGGGGGTGGTTGGATGGTGGTGTGTGTGGAAGAATGTGTGAGATTTTTTTCTTGATTTTATTTTTTATTTTTCTGTATTTTGTTTCAATTTCTTATTTTTCCTATTTTTGTAGCCTTTTAAATTAATTTCTTTCTTTAAAGGAAACATGTTTGTTATCCCTAATGGTCCCTCAACGGAAAAATACCAAATTTCAATCAAATTAGTAAAAGATATTAAAGCCTAAACTGCCCTATTTTGGAGGTATCTAAGCCCCCCACCCACCCACCCACCACCCAACCCCTCTTTTTGTCGGTGGCGAGGATGAAGATGATCTTCTGCTAATCAGCTTAGTGAACCACTAAAAAAATAGGACTCATTATACATTGATTTTATTGGATTTGTTGTCATTTATATGTAGCTGATTTACGTAGAGACGTGCTGTTTAATATACAGCTAACTAGGGTATGCTATTGCAACATGTGCTGCAGGTGTTTTACCTTTTGGGTTTAGGTTTTGTTCACACCCTAAGGGATGTTGTCTTGTGGACTAACCCACTGTTTGACACTAAATTTTGATTATTTTAACTGGCACGATGGTATCATGTTCTTAGTTTTTATTGTTTTAAAAGTTTCTTTTATATGGTACCTTCTCTCTAACTGCGTCACTTTTAAAGGGGGTTGTCAATAAAATTTTGATTAAATATTGAAGGTAATTCAAAGGATTATGTCGTGTGTTGAATAGAAAGCACAGATTGCAACTATTTTTTAGGCAGAAGGCTTACCGTAAAACTTCGATCACAATTCTCTTACTGCAATTTATTCATCTACTTACTGTATTTTTTCTCAGAGGGTCACAGACATGGCTTTCTTTGCTGAAGATGTTCACCTTTTGGCTAGGTAGTGCCCCGTGTTCTGTTATTCATCACATTATTCTTTTTTTTTTCCTTCTCTTTTTTGGTTATTCTAATGTGCTTCTGTGCAGTGCGAGTGTAGATGGAAGGGTTTACATATGGAAATTATCTGAAGGTCCAGATGATAACGATAAGCCACAAATTTCAGGAAAGATCGTTATGGCCATTCAGATACTAGGAGAAGGGGATTCTGTTCATCCTCGAGTTTGTTGGCACTGTCATAAACAAGTATGCTTTCTTTTAATATTCACATTTTGAAAGCAGGGTTCTATTTATTCTTTTCTCCAGCTTTGTAATTAATTTGTATTGTTCGGTGTTAGTCGTATGGTAATATTTGTTTATTTATTTCTTTTGCTTAATGTTTGTCATGCTCTCTATATTGCAGGAAGTTCTAGTAGTTGGGATTGGAAGGAGTATTCTGAGAATTGATACTACGAAGGTTGGGAAAGGTGAAGTATATTCGGCAGAGGAGCCTCTCAAATGTTCTGTTGATAAGCTGATTGATGGGGTCCAGTTTGTTGGTAACCACGATCAAGAAGTTACGGATCTGTCAATGTGCCAATGGATGACCACACGATTGGTTTCTGCTTCAGTGGATGGCACGGTTTGTCTTTGATCCAATGTTTCCACTTTCTATTGTCTTTGAGCTATTTGTGCAAAATCTTATTGAAATAATAATCCATTAGGATAGTTTGTCATGTGCTTTATATTGGTCTTTGTGGTAAATGTTAATCACTAAGTGGAGTTTGTTTAAGAATTTTTTTTTGTTGGTATATCTCATGGCTTCTAAATTCGAACGTTTTAAAAGAGCAAGAAAATTAAGTAGGATCAGTGAAGGAATAATAATAAATAGAGAGTGAGAAATATTAAAACACTGGCAATCATACATAGGATCGTAGAAAGAGCTGTATATATATATATATATAGCATGCAACAAAGATGTTGCATCATTTTATATATCAGGTTAAAATTTTGGGTCCAAGAAGAACTTGTTGGTAAAGTAAGCTTGATGAGCAAGTAGTTTTGGTGTTCAAGTGAAGAACTTGGAATCATGTTTAGAATTATTAAAATCATCGTACTTGACCCAAATCATAATCAGGTTCACATTAAAAGTTTACCTTGACAGTTTACTTTTACAGCCCTGTTGAAAATTTACTAACTACCCTTGATTCTAAAAGATTAAGAATAATACAAAATGAGACCCAGTTAACTCCGAGACTTGATGATGGAAGGCTCCAAATGCTTTTTGCTTTGAGATTAGTGTTTAGTAGGATTACATGGTCACTTCATCTGCATGACTTCTGACTGTGATGAATATAATGTTATTATTTTATTTGTGGTGCCATTGCTTTTGTATACATAGTAAGTGAATAATTTTTAATATGGAAGCTTACTTAACACCCTCCACCCCACAAAAAAAAGTATAAATGTAAGGAGAATGATAAATGCAATGCAAGTCCCATTCTCATTTTTAGGCTAGAAAATATTTTTTCTTTTTTTTTTCCCACCGCGGAGGGGAGGGGGGCGTTAATCGTAAAGACTTTTGAAAAATTTGTAACAGCCAACGAAAGAGCTATGAATTGTATGGAGATGATGTTGATTCTGCCTTGGTTCATAGTTGCATAAGTTGTTTTGTGTTGCGATACCCTTGAGATATTATTCGTATGTGTATGTAATGGGCTATATATGCTAGTTGTTCCGAAATTTAAATTGAATTGTTGTATAGTGTACTCTTATATTATGCGTTACAATCTTTAAATGTCACTACTTCCATCCACCCTTACGCGTGTGAAGAGCATCTTGCTAGGTATACTTTACCTATTAAATGCCAATTTTCCTTTATCCCCAACTTCATGTGTGCCATAGGTCCTATTTAACCAAATAATGCACTCCCAATTTAAACTATCTACATGAGAAGTTGAGAGTGCAAAAAATGTTCTTCAACAGTAGAGTCAAATTTTAGGTAGTTTTCGTATTCTAGCATCAAACCATCAATATAGTATGCACGTTAGTCCCACTCCTATCTTCTTCTTTCAAAACTCATTTGAGATAAATGGAAGATAGTCCTAGAGGATGACAGATACCCTATTTGGCAATATCGCCTTGCTGAGTTACTTCACAAATTTATCAAGTCTTCTTTGTATTTCCATGTTGTAGTTTAACTCCTTGTAATTTCTTAGGCCCCGTTTGGTTGTCCCAAAATTGTAAATTGGCTAATTCATAAATTGGTCTATTTACAAATTGATTCATTAATTGTGTTTAGTTTCATTAATGAAATGATTCATTAATTGCCCCATTTTAGCTCATGTGTAAAATCCGAAATAGGATCATTTCACAAAAAAAAAAAAACGTAAAATGCATCCATTTGAAATAAGAGTCACATAAAGTGCATCCCCCTCCCCCTCTATCTCTTAATATGTTTTTATCTTTTTTTTCTCATTACATAAAATTAGATTTAAACTCATTTCAAATCCACTCATTTACAATTTACTAATTCACAATGAACCAATTTACATAATCAAACAATTTGTGCTACCAAACAGGGCCTTAGTAAATATTTCCTTTGTCATGATGAACATGTATTGTACAATATTTGATGGAGGTGCAGAAAAGGATTAGATCTATGTATAAAGAAGTATATTCCATAATTTGGTGTCTTATTGCCTGGCATGCTCACTTCTGTTCCAGGCCGATAAAACATGCTCTTCTCCAGTTTGGAATTACTGAATAAGTAAAAAACACCATCCTTCTGATATCAAATTAATATGTTAACCCTCCTGATCAAGGCGAAGTTTGTTCTGTGCCTCTGTGACACAATTTTTATTTTAGGTAACTACATTTTTTTAATCTATATAGCTGACTTGTGCAAATGGAAACCTGTTTTGTTCAACAGATAAAAATTTGGGAAGATCGCAAGCAGCAACCTATTGCGGTTTTGAGGCCACATGATGGCCTACCTGTCAACTCTGTTACATTCTTGACATCCCCTCACAGTCCAGAACACATTATACTTATCACGGGTGTATGTGTATCCTTTCTCATTTATTTATTTCATTTTATTTTTTATTAGTAGGTTTTCTACTGATCTGTTAGAATTTTGGAACCTATCTGTGTAGAGTAGTTGGTTTGGTAGTCTAACATTATTAAAGTTTCTTTCTGCTTTAGTATTGACGGGATGATATCATTCTTTCCCTTCAAATTTGCTATTTGACTTCCACAGTTTATATGAGTTAGAACCTTCTTTGATATGCTTTTAACCTATGAAGCATTGACATGGACACGTGACATGCCGACACGTAAGTCATAGCTTTGTACATATTACTAAAATTAAAGATTTACCAATGTCCCAATAGTTAACAAGTATTGAACTTTGATCCATTTTATTAGGAAAAACAATTTTCAACTAACAACTTTACATTTTTAGCCATTTTTTTTTGTCGAGGGTAATTATACTATAGTCTCTGACATGTCCTCTTAGCATGTTCCAATGTGCCTAAGCATGTCAAAAAATAAAAGAAAATTTAAAACTCTAGGTGTGTACGAAAGGTGTCACACAGTGTTGGTGTCTGACATGTGTTGGACATGGACACATGACTTCAGCGAGAGTGTTAGTGCTTCAAGTAAAAAATTGTGTGAGATGTGTTCATTTATTTTTTTAATTTTTAAAATATTCTTACAGGGTCCATTTAATCGGGAAGTGAAGATATGGGTCTCTGCAAGTGAAGAAGGATGGCTGCTTCCTAGTGATGCTGATTCATGGCACTGTACCCAAACATTAGAGCTGAAGAGTTCAGCTGGACCTCGAGTTGAAGACGCGTTCTTTAATCAAGTTGTGGCCTTGTCTCAAGCAGGTGTTCTCTTACTAGCGAATGCCAAGAAGAATGCCATATATGCTATACACTTGGACTATGGTCCTAATCCATCAGCTACCCGTATGGATTACATAGCAGAGTTTACCGTTACCATGCCGATTTTGAGTTTCACGGGTACGAGTGATTTTTTACCACAGGGTGAACAAATTGTTCAGGTTTATTGTGTCCAAACACAGGCTATTCAACAATATGCTTTGGACTTATCCCAGTGCTTACCACCCCCACTCAACGTGTTTGAGAGGTCAGAATCCAGTGTTTCACGTGATGCAACAACTGCCGAGGACGCCTTAGAAGTTAAACCGACTGAGAGTCCTTCAAGCCCGGCTTCAGTTGATGTGACAGTCAGTTCACCAGAATCTAAACATGTTTCTTCATCAATGGTAACTAATGAAACTGACGTTGCTCGTGTTTCATCACCATCACCGCCACCTCCTTTGAGTCCGAGGTTGTCCCGAAAACTCTCTGGTTTAGGAATTACATCAAGTAACTTTGAGGCAGGTCCCCAAGCCAATGAGACTGAGTATTTAGTAGACCGACAAATGGATATCGTTCATAGAAACTTATCGGATGTCCCTTTGGCGGATGATGATGTAAGGAAAGATGAAAAGAACATGTCACAAAATGATATTTCCACAGTACTCAATCATCCTATTAAGTTCAAGCACCCGATTCATCTTGTAACTCCTTCCGAGATATTGAGGGCCACCTCGTCCTCTGAAACTAATCATGTTACTGAGATCAAGATTGAGGGAGAGCCAAATGTTCAAGATGTCGTCGTCAACAATGATGCAAGCAATGTTGAGGTTGAGGTTAAGGTGGTGGGTGAAACAAGATTTAGTCAAAATGACGAAATTAGCCCTCAGGGGGAGCTTCACAGTTTTGGTACAGAACATAAGGAGAAATACTTTTGCTCTCAGGCCTCAGATCTCGGTAGTGAGATGGCGAGAGAGCGCTTTGCCTTACCAGCTGAAGCTTCTGTTGTAGACGAATTTAGACAACTTGATGGGGCTGGTGGAACTGATGTAGTTGATCAATCTTCAATTGCCCAGGAAGAAAACAATGACTCTGCAAAAGATGTATCTGGAAAGGCTGTAGATTCAGTACCGCCAACAACAATGCAACTGCCAACACCGGCAAAAGGGAAAAAGCAAAAGGGGAGGAATACACAAGGATCAACTCCATCTTCATCAACCCCAAGCATTGCAAATTCAACGGATTCTTCCAATGAGGCTGGTGTCACTCCAAGTATCCCCTCTGCAGAGACTGCTTTTTCGCAAATTCAAGCCATGCAAGAGATGCTTAATCAGGTAATTGGTGTCATTTTAGGGTATGCACAAATTCCTTCAATCATTTGTTCATTTTGTGCATAATTATATGTTCGCTGCAAGGAGTTATTATGCACTAAATAATGTAATGTCTTGAGTGATGCGTAATTCTTCACTCGGTTTTACCCCTCGAGTATTATGGTATCGATAAACACCCCTTTTACATTTTGAAAATGAGTACTTGTTTGGTTATCATTTTCAAAACACCGATTGCGGAAGTAACATTATATCCTTCACATGTTGAATGAATAATAGCTCGCTTAATATTGCACACCAGAATGTTTTGTGACCTTTTTAAAAACCATTATTTTGTTTTGAAAATGCCTCAAAACATCCTTTTAGACATTTTGAGAATTGAGAGTATATTTTTCATTTTCGAACAACCCCCTACCCACAAAAGAAGGGTTTGAAAATGCTATAAATTAGGTTATTTAGCAAAGCTTCATACCCTTTTTCTTTTACGTCATATCTACATTTGGTTGTTTGTGTTGTGATCTTTTGTCTAGCAAAACAAAAATAGTTTTTGTTTTGTGTACCATATGTTATATGTAATCATGTGTACTAAATGCACATTAGTACTCAGCCATACTCATCCATTTCTGTCCTTTTTGTTGTTTTCTTGCAGCTTACAACCATGCAAAAAGAAACGCAGAAGCAGATGAGTGTTATGGTTATTGTGCAAGTTACAAAAGAAGGTAAAAGACTCGAGGCAGCCCTAGGGCGGAACATGGAGAAAGCTATCAAGGCCAATGCTGATGCTTTGTGGGCCCGTTTTCAAGAAGAGAGTGTAAAACAGGAGAAGTTAGTTCGAGACCGCACACAACAAATAATAAGCTCAATAACTAACTACGTAAACAAAGACTTGCCGGCACTGTTGGAGAAAACTGTGAAGAGGGAATTAGCTGCGGTGGGGCCCGCTGTAGCGCGCACGGTTACTCCGGCTATCGAGAAAACTGTATCTACAACTATTGCGGAGGTTTTCCAGGTTTGGATTTTGAAGATATGAGCCTCTCTCTTAGAAATGTGTAACTTTATTGCGATTTAATTGATTCTATGTGGTGCAGAGAGGAGTCGGTGATAAGGCAGTGAATCAACTAGAGAAATCGGTTAATTCTAAGCTTGAAGCTACTGTTGCTAGGCAAATCCAAGCACAATTTCAAACATCCGGCAAGCAAGCTCTTCAGGTAGGACTGTGGCAACCACTGGCGCGTACTTTTCAATAATATTCGTGATCAAGTTATAATTTCTGTATAACTGGTTTCACTTAAAAAATCTACACTTCACTCTGTGCAAATGTTTGGACTGATGACATCTAAACACGTGTAAGGTGGGTCCATGTCAACTTTTTGGGCAAAATTTTATAGTATAAATCTTGTTTGATATATCTTTGACTAATGCTTTTAAAATGCTACAAATTGATTTCATATCTATGTGGTTATGTTAATATAGTACTCACGCTTTGTTTTCTATTTTTTTGGGTTGTAGTGCTAACTTTCCAATTTCATGAATGCTGATTTTGTCTTTTTGTTACCTTTAACTTGTGTTAAATTCATCCTTTGTTTTTCAGCTAGTATTTAGTGCAAGCTTATTTGTTTAATGTGATACTCCAAATGTCCCAAATTAAGAGTTCACTTTTGAAAGTCAAGTGCCCTTGCCCAAGTTATGATTGGTCTCGGGTTCGAGACATGGGAGCAGCCTCTCCATATATGGGTGTAAGGCCAGCCGACATCCGTCTTTCCCATTAAAAGCGCGTCTAGGCACTAGGCGCACTAAGGCGCAGGGTGGGCGCCTGAGGGGTGTTAGGCGAGGCGCGTTTACTTAGGCGCACGCCTATAGGCAGCAGGCGCGCTTCTTCTGTTTTCCTTTTTTTTAAACAGGTGTCTCATTGCATTTTTGTTGGTAAAAACCCGGTTCCCTTATTTTTTAAACATAACTTGCACCTTTTTTTTTAACAAAACATAACCAAAATATCAAAAAAGAAAAGCCCTAGTCTCACAAAGCCCTCCAAATTCCGGCGGCTCTTCTCTGTCTCTATTCTGGCTTCTATGTGCTTCTCCGACTGCTTTGTGCTTTCTCCGGCGGCTATTCTTTCTCTCTGGCTGCTCTTATCAAAGGTATCTATTTTTTTTCTTCTGTTTTCTTTCTTTTTTCCGGCCCATTTCTTCTCCTAATGTATTCTCTGGCTTTATTTTTATTTTTTTTCCTTCTTTTTTTCTGCCTTTTCCCTTTCCTGCCTCTTTTTTCTTCCATTTTTGACTTTTTTTTTATTTTCTGTAAAGAAGAAAAAATATCAGTTGAAATATAATACAAAGAAAAAAAAAAGAATGACTATTTTTTTTTAAAAACTGTTTTGCTATTTAATTAAGGGTGATTTTGGATCCATCCGCAATTTTTGTAAACACATCCACATAAAAGGAATTGATAAGTTAATCCACTCAAATGGGATATATATTTGTTAGTGCATCCACTTTATGGGATGTCCTTACGACTTCATAAAAGTGATTCCACAAAAGCTCATAGTTTCTTTTTCTTCTTTTTTTTTTTCCAGGGAAATATTCTTCCTAAAATCTAGTAGGTTGTATTAAGTCCAAACATTAATTCAGGAGCCTGTCTGATTTGATTTGAAAACATTTTTTTGGAAAATCTCTCAAAGGGAATTCTTTTTGTCAAGAAAAACAAAGTGAAACTAATCTGACTAATTGATAAGTAAACATAATAATTTATTTTTCACTGATTTTTTTTTTCATGATTTAAAGAACACATTTTTTTGGATATCTATAGTGTGTATTATAACAGTTTCGTTAAAAGTGCCACTTGAATGAGGAATCCATATGACACTCATCTTGGAGGGAAACACCATATCTCTTGTTTTATGATTTTCCCCATTTTATAGATAAGATTCAAATTCATATATTTGAACAACTCATGTTCCTTTTGAAGTTGGCTCATTGTAATAGAACTCAAGTATATGAGGCCATGTTCCAGGCATGGCAACAATTTTCTGTTCCTGATATAATAGAACCCCACAATGATTGATGGAAAACTTTGTTTTTTTAGAGACAATTATAACTGTAACATATGTCCTTAAGCTTCTAAAGTTCCATTTGTCTATTTTGCCTTTTAATGCATAATGTGGAACTCTGAATGCTAAATGTTGTTATGAAAGAACCTCTGGATATATGAACTTAAACACATTGATGATCTCAATTCCTAAAACCAATCCAAAATGAGCGCAGTGACAAACATGATCTATTAGACAATTATATCCACTAGTAAACAATTCTAAAAGAACTTGTATTAAACAAACTCCTAAAAGCACATGTATGACCTCCAGGTAGAGACAGTGAAATCAGCAACCAACAGCACACCTAATCTATTACACCAAAAAAAGCATATTGCGGAACACTTGTCATATACTAATAACACAATCCTATAGAAGCAAAAAAGGCCTACAGTTCAGACTAGACCCCACTGATGAATTTATTTCCAAGAACCAAGCAAACTAACCTCCTCATAACAAAAAAATAAATAAAAAATTACTCTCTCAAAACCCCAACCCAGAAGTACCAAAGATTTAAATCAACATGTAAAAAAAACAATAAAAATTGTATCGTTGTGAACCCAATGCCCAGATCATCAACAAAAACGAAACCCAATAACAGAAATATTAACATTGAGAAGTGGTTAAACATGAAGCAGCAAATAAACAGAAAGAAACAAAAACTACTTCCCAGTGACCAAACCCAATTGCTGCCATTTCAGCAACAGTCTGAGAGCAAAAATTGGAATGCATGATACTTCAAAAATCAATAAAAGGACAGTCACATCACAACGAAAAGAAAATTCTAGAAGCAGAATCATATTAGAATACAATGAAAAGAAAATTCTGCCTTACAAACCAATCTAAAGCAAGATCATCAGACTTTTCTGCCTTACAAACCAATCTAAAGCAAATACAATGAAAAGAAAATTTTGAACAAGATCATCAGAATCATTACAACCCTTTAAAAACATCACCTCCATTCATTACTGTCTAGAAGCAGTCCCCACTGTCTAGAAGCAGTCCCCAGAAAGAAAATTCATACCCAAATCCACTGTGGAATTGACGTTGTTACCATTTTATGGATCACATATGGTAATTGGTGGATGTGATTTTTGGATTGAAGGAGCTTCACAGACGAATGCCCAATTAGACGATCCCACTTTTTGAATAAGTGTTTAATGGTATCCAACAATAATTGTGCATCAGGATAACGATGGTACTCCCACCCCGGGATAAGAGGTGGCATGGGGGCTCCTTCTATAAGCCGTATCATCATAAAATGGTTCTCGTCTAGAACAATTGGTATAATAACTAACATTCCCGACGTTGGGCCAGCTCTCACAGGCAAATATGTTGTGCATTGTTTGGAGCTATAAACACACCGTATACAGTTAAATGCGGTGACAAATAAACACCCCATAGTGGGAAATTGCATCAAATGTTTTTTTCGCGCAAATTCACCAAAATAATCTAATGCAACTTTTACCTGTTTGTAGCAGTATTCACCCCCAACCATACCTATGTGCAAGTCCTTATACTGACGTAGTTCCGACAACATTGTATTCCTCACAATCATCCATCCATTGTTACAACTCAGATTTAGCAATTCCGCGCAGCACCTGAACCCACAATGACCATCGAGGGCAACAATTTTGAACCCCATAAAAACATGATCATTAATCTTGGGATCAAATTCAGTTGCTAGAGAGGCGAAGTACTCGTCATTTGTAAAGTCTTTCAATCTTGTTTTCCGCCTCACTTTTTTTATATGGTTAACAACTACTTCAACGATCGATTGTTGGCTTTGTTGCTCCTCGATAGTCTTTGCATATTCAAATGCGGATGGATCTCACTTTGTACTGACACTAGCTTTACCTGACCATTTTTTCTTAATTGGCCTGCCTTTTTGGAATTTATTCTGCGATGGATCGTAGTTTTTTGTTGAACATAATTCATAAATACATAAAAATATTATACTTACCTCTCTTAAGTATTTCAACATCATACACTTTTGGTCTCGAGTTGAGGCATTAAATCTTTGTCTAAATAATGAGGTTTTTAACTCACAATCAACTGCATAACTAGGAGAATCATCTGGTACATCATTTAGCTTCCTCCAATGTGGGTGAATTGAAGATAATGCGATAGCACGCCCTTCACGTTTACATTGTACAATCTCGTGAGCGCAAGGAAGACCATGTGTTTTCTTTAGCACACATCCACAATTATCTTTATCAATACCAATTTATTCAATCCTCTGCCTCCCCTCTAAAATTATATCTAAGGCATTGGATGATACAAACCCTCTTAAGTTGTTAAACTCGGCTATTCGATAAGCGTGCATTGTAGAGTTCAATGACCTACGGAAAGATGCTCTAATTGCTGTATGTTGTGATATCAATAAGTTGTCAATCATTTTTAAATTGTTAACTAAATCACCTTGTGATGAACCCAAATATTTCTTTAATGATGCATGTTGAGATTCAACTCTGTTAGTTGTCACATTGCCAAAGTGGAGCATCTTATTTGACAACCAAGTATCGTCAATATATATTAAAAGACTGCTAAGTTGATTGTATTTAACATTGAACTTGTGAAGCTCTTCAAAGGACTCAGAAGACTTAATTACAAAATGGAAGTCTGGGATGAACTCTTCCCAATCGTTTTCGATCTTGAACGAAACCTTTCCACGTGCTTCGACATTCCGTGATATATACCATGTACATAGTAAATGTTGGCTTGAGGGAATATAAGATGTATGGCATTCATCAACGCCATATCTCGATCTGTGAGAATAACTGATGGATTTGTTGTTGGGTGGATAATATCCTTTAAGCACTGCAGTGCCCATTTAAAATTCTCCTCCTCTGATTTAAGGCACGCATGTGCCACAATACAAGTCTTCGCCGTCGATGTGACGACTACAATCTCTAATAAAGGCATGCTATAACGATTCGTCTTGTATGTGCAATCCATTAGCAACACATGGGGAAAACATTTAAGGAGTGTAGTCGAATATTGGCGTGCAAAGAAAATAACCACCTCATCCGTGTTTGGGTCTATCCTCTAAAATTCCATACATTGCTTCTCATCAAGTATATGCATCATTTGTTGCATTTGGGTTCTTCCTTGCATCTCAGCAATTCAATGCTTAGCTCTAAAATTCTAAATTGTATCAATTGATGAAGCATTGTGTGGGTCAGATTGCTTGGTAACACGAAGAATCTATCTAGGCTTTACACCACATATGCTCATGTCAGTAACTATTAGTTCTTCATATTTCGAAAGTCTCCCAACATAGGAATGCCCTTCAAAATTTGTGTTCTTGTCAATAGGTGGTTATGTGTTCCGCATATGACGTTCAACTTCCATTGGTCATCAACTGGGAGTTTTACCTTTTAAGTAGAAAAGGACAGTCACATTTTTTTGTTCCCGTTCTTTTTATTGCCTTCTCAATTGGTGTTTTCCTCTTGCTCTCTTTATACTCACCACTTCATTCACACCAATCAATCATACGACCCCTACGACCATACTTTGGGTTTTCGGATTTCTTTATGCAAACGACAACCCCACATATCCTACCACTGGCCTTACACCAGGCCGTGAGTTCATCCTGTGAATAAAAAACCGGCATTAATTTTTGTAGGGAGATATATTTAATGTATAAATATATCTATTATATATTGAATCTCTAACATGATATAAATAAATACCTTGATTGTGTCGAAATAGGAAGAGCAATCCCATCCTTTTACATCATTAAACTGCGTTTTCCCTCGTCACTATCGTGTGGTGATATCAAGGATAATAGGTTAGGTACATAAGGCTTTTTTGAAAAATTCCGTTGGTCATCCTCACTATAAACAAGTTGCAGAATGTAGAAGTAATGATATTATATTTTTGTATGAGCTAACTTCATATTCCTCAATTTGAAAAAAAATTATATACTACTGTATAATAAATAAATCACTATTGCAAGTGCTATCAGGTATTTCATCATGTTGTCAAAATGACCTTCGAAAATACAGTGGCAGAACCATTATTTATTCCACATGAACACGTGCATGTTCAAACAAAATTCAATAAAAAATACATGGGTAGAAAAAATTCAACATGTTCAACAAAAAATGGTGTTGTTTGGGTAATTGAAGAACCATTAATTTTTTTCACATAAACATGACTATATGAAATCCACCCATTTGAGAAACATAACAAAGATAAACAATGAAGAAGGGATTTATTATGAAATTAACAAAGTAAGGGTTAAGAGAAAGTTTTAATTATACTATTCTGTTGAGGGAGCCGGTAACCCCACAAATCGGGTATTGATTTTTTGATATTTTGAGAACTAATCAAACACCCATCTCCAGTAATCCCTAATTTTTTCTCAACTTTAAGTGCTGCTTCCAACCATGGATTTGTAGAATCACAATCCATGTTATGCATCTTCCGAGTGTGTAATCTTTAAGAAATTAAGGTTGAAGAACTCTGTAATTTTTGAAGGCTTCGTCCTTTAATGTGGGAGTGTCGTACATAAGAGGGATAGTGGGTTACCTGTTTTGGGGGACTGGATGAACTTCAAGATTTCATACGGGTATTTTAGTCTTCACAATATAGATGGTTGAGAACAATTAATAAAAATATGTGGATGTGTTTACGGAAGTGGTGGATGAATAGAAGATCACCCTTTAATTAAAGACTGTTTTGCGATTTAAATACAACACCATTTAATTACTATTTTGCAATTTAATTACTATTTTGCAATTTAATTATTGTTTTGAAAATATTGTTTATTACTGTTTTGCATATTTTTTCTGTTTTTATAGTATATTTCATATTGTTTGCTGAATTTAAATTAGTTTTTGTATTGTTGCATATTTTTTCAGTTTTTAAAGTATATTTCATATATTATAACATCAATATATTGCTTTAAAAAATTTGATTCTTTAAAAAAACGTGCGCCTAGCATCAATCAGGTGCGCGCCTTGCCTTGCGCCTAGGTTCCAGAGACACCTTTGCGCCTTAAACAACAATGGCCTCTCCCAGGCTTTGCAGTTAAGCGAGAGCCTTGTGCACTGGGTACGACCTTTATAAACAATGGCCAAATTAAGGCTCACTTGAACATTGTGGAATTTAGTACATTGATTTCCAAAGTGAACTTTTAATTTGTACTTCCGAAAAACGAAAAAGGAACATAGGACTTAATTTGGGACGATGGAAGTATTTATTTACTTTTGTGTAACAACTCAAACAATAAAATCTCTCTCTCTCTCTCTCTCTCTCACACACACACACACATAGAGGGAGAGAGAGAGAGAGAGAGAGAGAGAGAGAGAGAGGATGGTTGGTATGATTTTATGCCCTCTGGGAGAACTTCAGATTTAGTATTATGAACTATATATTCTGTGATGCAGGAATCGTTGAAATCTAGTTTGGAAGCTTCATTAATTCCTGCCTTTGAGATGTCGTGCAAAGCCATGTTCGAGAAAGTTGATTCTACGTTTCAGAAAGGAATGGTTGAACACACCAGTGCAGCTCAGCAGCAGTTTGAGTCCACAAATTCGCCGTTAGCCCTTGCTTTAAGGGTATGAATTCGTAGACATCATATATGATAATAACAATTCCGTTTCTTTTGTTTATTTTTAATTTATGTAGATTACCATATCTTCAATTCTTGATAGCTTTAATGTGTTTGTATGCATAGTAATTGTAGGTTTGAATCCTGACATCCCTAAATTGACCTCTGATGTTGTGCTATTTTTGCAGGATGCCATTAATTCAGCATCATCAGTGACTCGAACATTAAGCGGTGAACTGGCTGATGGTCAAAGACAGTTATTAGCTCTTGCAGTTGCTGGAGCAAATTCTAAGGCTCTGGACCCGTGGGTTAGCCAACTGAGTAATGGACCTTTAGGTGGTCTTCACGAGAAGGTTTGTTCTGTTTTCATTATTTACTTGTTGGATTCTTTGCAAGCAATGAGCTCTGAAAACCAATGTTAGTATCGTACAATACGTTACATGGATCGCACATTACGATAAGATACAATAACAAAATGATACGTATCGCATGACTGAATAACAAAGAGCACTGTATTTTTGGTGTATCGGTCCATATTGTAGTCATGACGTCCCGTTTTGGGATACAATATCTGTGGATATCACACATAATGTAAAGTTTGACTCTTTACCCTAACGCAAATGAGAAAAATCATTTTGTTTAATGTATCCTTGCTTTCTTTGTCTCTTTTATTTCCAGACACTTTTTTCCACAAAGAAAAACATTTTAATCGTTGGGCAAGAATAATGTGTTCTCTATACATTCAAGATGTTTGTATTGTATCTTACGATACGATCAACTATATGTCATTCATAGAGTTTTTAATACGCGATTACGATGCACTAGTTGACAACATGCTTAAAAACATGAAGTTGATCTTGGTCTCTCAAAATGATATTTGTTCTCACAGCCATCCTTTTCGTATGTTTTTCTGTCTGCAATAGATTGAGGCACCCGTACCATTAGATCCAACCAAAGAACTATCTAGATTGGTGTCCGAAGGTAAATATGAGGAGGCTTTCACTGCAGCCCTGCAAAGAAGTGATGTTTACATTGTATCGTGGTTATGCTCACAGGTATGCTTTATTTGTAGATCAAGTTTTTTCTTGTGAGGTTGATCGGGTTTAAAGTGATCTTATATTTTCTAACTTAAAATCTCATGTTATGTCTTGGACATTGGATCTGTATCTTGGGATTAATTTTAAGTAGTTTGCAAAACATTAGTTTCTCCTCAAATGTTTCAGAGTGTAACCAACTTTTAAGGCCCAGTTTGGTTGCACAAATTGTTTGATTATGTAAATTGGTTCATTGTGAGTTAATGAATTCTAAATGAGTGAATTTGAAATGAGTTAAATCCAATTTTACACCATGTTTGGTAATTTGAAATTGATGTTAAGGTTCTATGAAAAAAAGATAAAAACAAATCAAAAGAGAGAGGGGGAGGGAAAGAGAGAGGGAGAGGGGGAGGGGGAGGGGGAGGGGGAGAGGGAGAGAAAGAGGGAACATGCGCTTTATGTGACTCCTATTTTAAATGGATTCATTTCACGTTTTTTGTGAAATGATCCAATTTCAGATTTTGCACATGAGATAAAATGGGGCATTTAATAAATCATTTCATTAATGAAACCAAACATAATTAATGGGTCAATTTGTAAATGGATCAATTTATTAATGATCCAATTTACAATTTTGGGACAACCAAACGGAGCCTAAGTCTGTACTCAAATTTATATTCTGCTATCAAACTTTTACTCTTTTTGAGTGTTTCAATCTTCGGGCGTAGATTTATGCTTTCCAATTTTCTCATATCCTTTCCAATTTCCAAATAATTTCTCATGTAACATTGTTATCAAATCTGGCCTGGTCCAGTGGGTTGATCTGTTTCTTTGGTGACTGAACTTGGGTTAGGCTAATTGTTGGACAGTTTATGCGTTTAATGCGGTGTGAACCGGTAACCCATCTGTTTTTAATTAAATGCACTAACACCGGTTCCTTGTTGTAATATTGAGGGGTGGTTAAAGGGAGAATTTTTTGGGTTCTTTAGCAGCACCTATGTTAAGTGTATTATGAAAATATTTATGGACATCTTATTTATACATTATATTTTAGAACGGCGCACTAATATGATATCATCAAACTAATTTGTAACGTCTAGAGTTTTAAATAACCACTTAAATAGAAAAAAGTTATAGTTATTTAATTATCGAATACTCCCTCCATCCCAAATTAAGAGTTCCTTTTCATTTTTTCACATAGATTAAGAATACATTCAATCAATGGCCTAGATCAACCCTTATTCACTAATGTGAAATTTGGTTTGATGATTATGTCCAAAAAAGGAAAGTGGACTCAAAATTTGGAACAATCTAAAATAGAATAGTGGACTCTTAATTTGGGATAGAGGGAGTATAATTATCACTCTTTTTAATTTGATTGATAAGCAGTCCAACCCCTTGACCCACCAGTTGAACTGGTTATCTAGTGACCTGGTCCTTTTACCTGGTTAGTGTCCGGGTCTGTCTAATAACTACGCATGTAAGTTTTTTTTTCTTCCTTTTCTTTTCTTCATATCTTACTATGTTCTTGGGATATTCCATGAAAAAGCTCCCCCCACCCCCCCTCTCTTTCTAATTTGGTTGGTTTGTATTCTATCAGGTTGATTTACAGGTGATACTGACAATGAAACCTCTCCCTTTGAGCCAAGGAGTACTTCTCTCCCTTGTGCAACAATTGGCCTGTGATATGAGCACAGATACACCCCGAAAACTGGGATGGATGACAGATGTGGCGGTTGCAATAAACCCGAATGACCCCATGATTACAGTTCATGTGCGTCCCATATTTGAACAAGTCTACCAGACATTAAACCATCATCTTGGCCTTCCCACGACTACTGCCACTGAAATTTCAAGCATACGCGTAGTTATGCATATCATCCACTCCATGTTGTCTCATTGCAAATGATTATGGAATTTACCGCTTTTTTAAGATATTACTACGGACTACTACCGGTGGTAAGCAACGTTTGTACAAAAGAATTTTTGTGGAAGCGGTATTAAATATGTAGAGCTAGTTTGCTTTGTTTGAATTTCATCTCTATTTGGGAAAAAGGAAGATGGTTGGGGAAGGGCAAATATGTGAAGCAGTTTGGGTGTGTATTTTTCGGTTTTTGTTGTAGTTCTATTGAATCTTTTATTTATTGTATTCGAGTTTTAGATTTTTTGTTTAAACTTAGTTTTAAGTCAGGTTTAATGATTACCTTCCTCTAATTTATTTTTGGCTATTGAGGGCGACAATTTTAGACACAACATGAAAATACAATACAAAGAGACACAAAACTAATAAATTTGACATAACGAGTACGTGTCGTATTTATGTCTTAGATTTTTTTACGCGAAGTTGTGTTGTGTTTATGTCAAAATTATGATTTGCGCTACTCATGTTATTTGCTGGGTGTAAACATTATTAATTGTGTTAGTTGTGTTGTGTTCTAAATTAGGGCGTGCATGAGGGTAGCGAGATCGGGGTCCGATAAGATGTTGAAATGGGCGAGGCGTGACTAACTTTAATGAACACTACCTTCAAGGTTTTTAAAGAACTTACCGAACAACACGACTGCAATAAAATGGAACCAAGAAGTACTCCCTGCAAGAAGATGAACTTCACGACTACAATAGTAAATTTTCTCAAAAGGATATCCTGAGAATAATGACTGTCAGTTGTGGGAGTGAAGAAACAAAGCATTTAGCACTTACAGAGAGAGCAGGGAGAGAATACTAGGTGGTCTGGTGTGATTTTGATAGAGTAACAGTATGACTTGAGTTTTTGATTGTGATTTGACCTTACACAGGGGGTCCTAATTATATTTAGACACTAGGGCTAAGTTGACACTTTTGGTTGCCAAAACTGAGGGGGTTGGTGAGGGACAAGGTCCGTAATATACCATTTGTTCCTGTTTGTATGTAGCCACTTGTCCCTTTTGACAGGTGCCACTCGGTGCAAACTAAAGTAAAAAAGCAAATATGTATGCGCTGAATGACAAAATATCTGATTTGATAAATATCTTTTGAAACGATAACTTATTGTACAAACTTTGTAAACTTGAGAGGGGTCTCAAGGACCATCTCCTCTAAAATCTTTGTAAACTTGAGGAGGGTCTCAAGTACCACCTCCTCTAAAATGTTTTATAAACTCGAGGAGGGTCTCAAGGATCACATCCTCTAAAATCTTTGAAACTTGAGTGGGGCCTTGAGGACCCCCTTTATCTAAAATCGTTTTGTAAACTGTTCATTTCTTGCAAGCAACCTCTTGGTTGCTTATTTTGATTATGACCGTGTGTGATTGTGCAAGGACTTGGTGATCCCTAGGGTTTTTCTACTAGTATTCTTTCAATTTTAAAGTGCTAAGTGGTTGAGTTTGCTCAACAAACCTTGATCCCCAACCACCAAGACAAAACTCTCAAGAGATCCCAACTTGCCTTTTTTAGTGCTGCTTGCTCAACTAGGCTACTTGTACAGGAAAGTAAAATATCAGTATCTTTAATATATATTTGAGTAACAAGTCTTGGGGAGGAGGTCACTCTAGGCAGACCTCCTCGTCCACTAGTTCTTTTGAGTAACTCATTTGGGAGCAGAGGGATTCTAAATAAGCCTCTTCACTCTTTTCCTATGGCTTGAGTGTAGAACAAGTGGCTGCTCGCCAAGGTCCTCCTCGCCTTCATTCATTTTATCTGTGTTCTAAACATTGAGGACGAGGGACCCCTTGTGGTGGGCCTCCTCGTCTAAATTTTCTTTTTGTGATGTTCGATCTACTGGGGACGAGGAGCTCCACGTGGTGAGCCTCTTCAACCTATCTTTATTCATGTGATTCTCAAGCTTTGGGGGACGAGGAGCTCCTTATAGTAGGCCTCCTTGCCCTATTGGGTCTTTCTGTAATTCTCAGGTTTTGGGGACGAGTGACTCCTCATGGTGGGACTTCTTGTCCAGACTTTCTTTCTGTAATATTTGGATTTTGGGGACGAGGGGATCCTCGTGGGGGGCCTCCTCCTCCTAACCTTTATTTCTGTGATCTTTGGGCTCTGGGGACGAGGAATTCCTCATGGTGGGCCTCCTCGTCTTGTTAAGTGTTATCTTTGCCAGAGAATTCTTTAGAAAGTGCTGCTCGTGATGGGCTTCCGTGCTTGCCTATTTATTTAGATAAATGAGTGAGCACCCCTCTACAGCGTGACAATTCTTATTTTTGGGTGGGTCATGGGCCGACACAACAAGGTTTTTTTGAACATGAACACAACGTGATATAACTTTGTATTTTTTTTATCTCACACAAACACGATCCAAATAGAACACGACACGACTAACATGATTTCATAAATATGAAAAATAAAACATGATTAACATGACAATACACGATAACACGATTCATAATTTTGACACGAACATGACATGATTTCGTGTAAAAAAGATCGAAACGAACATGACACGAACATGAAATATCGCGTCAATTTGAGGTCATTTTTGAGTCGTTTTATTACGTGTTTTTGTATCGTTTCTAAAATCGACACCTTTAGTTTTAATCGAGTTATGTTCCTGATATAAAAAACAAACTTACATGTCTTGTCTAGATGGCATTTGTTGTTAGGCCCAAACACGATTTAAAAAACGAATTGTCATTTCTATTTGTGTCTTGATAATATTTGTGGCTTCCAGTAAGATGATCGGTGGTGGTAATAGTAGCACATTCAGTTAGATAATCCATAATGGAGAACCTAAATGTCTAAATGTGCATTGTTTCTGTCCACAAAATGTATCGACAATGTAAATTTGTATTTTGAGTAGATGATGCCTAAATGGGTCCCACAGGGCTGGGCGGGTAACAGTCTACCTCCTAGCACATGTGTGTGCTAATATATCTCCCGCCAAACTTTGCTTGATAAAAAAATTATTTATTCATAAGTTGAGATGCTAAATATACTGGGCGGATAACAGTCCCACGTCCAGTCACACCGACAAGGCGGGTAACAGTCTCCCGCCTAAGCTACTTACTCATTATCCCATTCTATTTTTCACAATGTAACTCGTAATATAAATATCTAAATTTACAACTTTTTACATTTTCTCATTGTGGATGGCTTTACATGTGATGTTTTGATGGAATGTTACAAGTTTTCATTTTAGAAATGCAAAAGCTAAAATTTACACACCAAATGGTGCTATTTGGTTAGACCGTTCTAGAAACGCAAATATGAAAATTTGATAGACAATGACTGTCTTACCAATTAAAATTATAGAGATTTAATCCTAGTTCTTTGTTAGAATTCCATACTTGATTTAACTTCCACTTTCTTAATCTATTTGACATAATCCCTAATTTTTTAATAATATCATTATTTTCTCATTAGACTTGAGCAATAGATTTCTTCCAACAACACAAATTTTCATTCATAAGCATATATGTATGTCTACATATATCTAAATTAGAAAATGGTGATGGTTGTTGGATTGGTATAAAATTGTTAAAATAGGGTTTTGGTTCGTTAAAGAAGATGAAGTGGTGGGGGTAGTTTTTAAAAGTTAAATGTAAGGGTATTTTGGTCAAAACAATATTTAGGGGTTAAATTTAATTAGTAAAGATTTATTTTTAACAAAGCTCCAAAGGTGTTAAAAAAATGGGGGTTGTGTGAAAGATAATAACAAAGTGGTGGATTAAGTCAAAAAATGTATTAAAAAGTAGGGTTTAAGTAAAAAAATCCTACTCTATTTTGGGCTTGTTTTGCATTGGGATTCAAATTATTTAAACGTTCAAGTCCTTTTCCTATTTTGCAATTTTGTGTTGAAACTTTAAAATGAAACATATCTCAATATAAAAATTGGATTTACATAAAATTTAGGGTTAATTACGCTTGTCCTCCCAAAGCTTTACCCCTATGTTCACTTGACCACCCGAACTTTCATTTTGTGGACTTAAACCCCTGAACTTTAAAAAAGACTTCGAGTAACTCTAAAATCCTAAGGGTTTTAAATATTTGGATAGAAATGTACCATGCACATGAGGGTATTTCGATCCAAGTCAATGTAGAATATTTTAAAACATAGAAATTATAGAAAAATATTTTTAAAATTAGGAAATTACACAAATAATATTTTAGAAATGATAAAAAATGTTAAAAAGTCTGAAAATATTGAAAGACTTAAAAAATCTAGTAATATTAGGAAATATATTTAAAAAATTTGAAAAAAATTAAAAATCTAGAAAAAGCCAAAAATTACAAAAAATTAAAAAAATTATAGAAAACAAAAGAATACTTAAAACAACATATAAAGATTTTGGAAAAAATAGAAAATGCATTTTAAAAGTTTGAAAAAATTGAAAAAAACTCTAAAAAAAATATTGAAACTGACTTGCAAAAAATCTAGAAATATTAAAAATAAATAAATTACCACAAAAAATATATTTCCAGCAAAAAAACATATTTCCTAAAAATGTAAATCCAGCTGTGGGGATCAAACCATACTTAAGCCCAATTTTGGCCAGTCCGAACAGGCCCAATAAGGCAACCCGCCGTCTTAGCCCAGTCCGTTAATAAAAGGGATTAGCACAAACCTTTATCACCCCCCCTAATTTAGATAAAAAAGAAAGAAAGAAGGGGTAAAGTCAAATAATCTTCATTATAATCTACATACTATGACTAAGAATATGGTACAAGGAATTCTTGACGTGGATAAATACAAAACGATTATCATTTAAAGAGCTAAGATCAGTTACCTACAATCTTTGACGAGATAATCAGTAATCACCATTCGAGCCAATAGCAAGCCAAGAGAGTTCCTTGGACAACTCAAGTGCTTTAGTTTTATAAGACTATAAATACAACCCTCACCGTAAGGCCAAAGATGATGTAATTTTTGAACTTTGGGAGACATAAATAAAAACTCAATGACCTCCCTGTGGACATAGGCAATTTTCGAACCCTGTATATTTGTGTATTGTGTGATATTTGCATGTTCTTTCATTAATTATTTTCTAGAATTCATTAACCGTGATTAATTCCACTCATAATTGGCGCAGTCTGTCGGAACTGATTTCTTTTTTACGAAAGCAATACCTATGAAAGAATAGCTACGATGTCTCACCACCTAAATAGTGCACTCCAACCTGGTGACTTGCGAGCTGACCTAGCTCCACTTAAGGTTATGTCTGTAGTCTTCCAAGATGAGAACCCAAGATTTTGTCCAGAGTAATAGCTTTTTAAGGAGAGCCACGAGAAATCGAGATCAATCCTGATCTTACGGCTGGTTGACGCATACGAAGCAAGGCTTCAACAGTAGGAGGAAGCAACTCGCCTCCAAATTGAGGAGAATTATCGCCTCCAGTGGTGACTAAAAAAGATGGAGAGAGAACTTCGACAAGAAAATCGAAAATGTCGTGGTTGGACTCCTAGTCCTCATGCGAGCAAGACTCATAACCGAGGAAGGAGCACCGAGCGCGACCAAGAGCATTCAGAACATGGAAGTCACCCAGGGAGGCACCACCGAGATAATAAGCTCCATAGGGATGACATAAGGAGTTTAGTCCAGAGGGAAATGGACCAACACTCAGCTTACCAAAGAGCCAACTCTACAATAGAGCTAGCAAGGAGATCTCTAATTATCCAGATGCAGTCTCCTTTCTCAAGGTCCATTGAGGAGGAGGAACTCTCGAAGAAGTTTGTAACACCCAGGTTCAAGATCTATAATGGAAAAATAGACCCTATTGATCATGTTCGAAAGTACAGAAAAACCATGACCTTATGGAGTCACAATGACGTTTTGATGTGTCGCATTTCCCTTTCAGCTTAGGCGATATCACCCATAAGTGGTTCAAGAGGCTGCCTCATAGATCTATTAAGAGCTATAAGGCCCCCATTGAGGCCTTCACTGCTCGCTTCATAACTAGAATCTCTGATCTAAAGAGGATGGACTCACTGCTCACAATAGGGAATAAGCCACATGAGACTCTGTACGGGTACGCTAAGCGTCATTATGAAGTGTTCAATGAAGTGGAAGACTGCTCGGAGAAGGTTATTGCGGCGTCTTTTAAAATTGGTCTACCCCCCATTTTCATGCTGCACCAGGCTCTCACCAAGAAGGAGGTTGATACCATTGATAATCTTATGTCGCGTATTCAAAAGTACGCTAAGGTGGAGGACGTGGTCCATACCAGTCAGATAAAAACTGGTCACACCAAAGAGAACACAGGGAGTCAGAACGAGAACAATCCCAAGAAGGGGAACAAGAAGAAAAACGGTGCCAAGAAGCAGATTTATCCAAAGCTTTCTAGGCCATCAATACGATTTTCAAAGAACCAATTTATAAGATCCCGAGGAAGATCAAGGGCCAACTGTTTCTCAAGTGGCTATAGAACATGAGAGGTAATCTGACCAAGAGGAACAACATGCTCCGGTATGCGTTCCGCAAGGAAAATGGACACAATATAGAGAACTACATGGCAACGAAATCTCATTTAGAAGAGTTGGCTCACACAAGGCATTTGAATGAGTACATAGACAAGAAGTATGATCAGGTCGACGCCAATGGCGACCAAAAACCAAACAACATCCTGGATGATGAGGTAAGACATGAGTTTGTGGTGGTACATGGGGCATTCGACCTCAAGAAAATTCAGGGAAATGCAGTTCGGATGGAACTCGAGAAGGTCATATCCGCGATGGAGTCTTCCAGATAGATCCTACCAGAAGCCAAGCTGGGAAGCACAGGCAATCAGAGGACATAGATTATGGCAAGCACATTATGTTTATGGAGGAAGATTTGGTCGGGGTGAGAACCCCACTCCACGACACGCTGGTAATGTAAGGACATATTTTCATAGGTCAGTTATCAATTTATTATGTCATATACCGCTACACCGTCGAAGAGGATTCAAGAGACATCTACATCAAAGACGGATCCGAATTACTCATGTTCTTCATCAAAAAGACTCCGCGAAGTTTACTTTAGTAAGGTTATGTTTTAAATACCTTTACTTTTCACTTAGATCTTTTGGGAGATTTTTACAAAATATTTTCTAAGTGTTGGAGCGGACTTTTTCGTCAAAGTTTAAGAATGAGTATTTTTTCTAAGTTTTGAAGCGGACCTCGATTTTGATGCCCAGGTCATTCGCGCGAGATCAACAACTCGTTCGAACGAGAATGAAAGTCGCGCGATGTCGTTTGAACTACATGTGTCCTTATTTCGAGCGAGCACGTTTTTTGAGGCGGTTCATTTTTGTATAAATACTCATTAAATGGTAATGTTTTCATTAAGAAGTCCATACGTTTTCCAGAACAGAAAAACTGCGAAAGCAGAATCCTTTTGACTTCTTCCTTTAGGGTTTTAATCCCTTTTTGGTTTTCAATTGACAAAACTCCCATATGCTTTAGTGAATTGTTTTGGTGTTTAAGAACAACTTTGCTTTTGTTCAACCTCTGTGGAGAAGGCATCTCCATCTTTGATCAGTGGATACCGAGCGTAGTTATTCTGCGTGTGGACGAGCCGAAGACGACGAACCGACACCTAGAGGGTATTTCGCTGTCTCTCGTATCTTTGAAGGTTTGCTGAAGGCATTGTGCATTACACACTTGTGGGCGATTATCAGGTTGTATGTAAGTCAAAAGTCTTGTGAATTCTTCAAAGTGTTATAAAAGGTTTTTACCCGAAAGTTTTTTTTTTCCTATATCGGTAGTCTTTATTTTTCATGCATGGTTTGAATGATTTATCATATTTAGATGCATGTTTAGGGGCTGAATTAAGCTTGTTTAAAAATAGACTCTAATTAAATAAGTGTGCCAAATTAGAAATTTGCGAATTTAATCAATTATCACACAGTCACGTTTTTACAAATTGGTATCAGAGCAGGTTGCTCTAATTTATCGCTTATTCCTATTTTCCGCAAAATTTATGTGATATTGATTTTTTTTAAATCAGTTTTGTGAAAAATTGCAATTTTCCTATGGAGCACTTATATAATGAGATGCCTATATTTGACGGGTCTAATTATGCCTACTGGAAAGCTCGTATGAAATCTATTTTAAAATCTATTGACGAGCGTGTTTGGTTGCTTTGTGAAAATGGATGGAACCCCCCACAGTCACCATTGATAATATCACCTCTTTAAAACCCGTGTCAGCCTGGACTGAAGATGATTATAAAATGTCTAATTTTAATTCCCGTGGTTTGAGTGTTATTTCTGGAGCCGTCATCCCCGACGAGTTCCGTCGAATTATGACGTGCACCACGTCTAAAGAGGCATGGTATGTTTTGAAATTGACACATGAGGGTACGAAAGCGGTTAAAGAATCTAAGTTACAAAATTTGTCCACCCAATTTGAGACTATCACCATGTCTGAGTCTGAATGCTTTGATGATTTTTATGCACGTTTGTCGGATATTGTTAACACCCGTTTTAATTTGGGTGAGGTTATTGATAACACGCGTGTCATTAAAAAGATTTTGAGATCTCTTCTAAAACGTTTTATTCCTAAAGTCACTATTTTGAACTCTTTGGGAAATTTGAAATCACTTAAGTTGGAAGAACTTGTAGGAGATCTTCAAACCAATGAGATTGGCATGTTTCCCAAAACCATTAAGGCTAAGGATAATGGCATTGCTTTAAAGACTCATTTTAAGAAAAAGAAAATGTTTACGAGTCTGATTCTGAAGAAGATTTTGATATAGCCTTGTTTGCGAATTTTTTTAAAAAGTTTCTCAAAATGAATAAAGAAAATTCTTCCAACAAAAAGAGATCTTTTGAGTCAAATAAAAAGAAAGTGGAGGCCAAAGATAGTGACAAGGAGGATGAGATCAGGTGCTTTGAGTGTGAGGGCAAAGGACACATAGCTAAAGAATGTCCTACTAGGATAAGGAAAAAGGGCAAGAGACTGCTATGCCTGTCACTCTTAGTGATAGTGAGGGTGATGAGTCCGATAAAGGTTTAGCACATGGGATGGTTGTCGCTTTTTCTAGTCATGTGAGCACACCCACTTTCTCTCACGAGAGTACACACGAGAGCGATGATAGTGATTTATGTTCTTCGAGTGAGGGAGAAAGCGCGGAGGAGAGTGGAGATGAAAGTGAGCTCCAAAAAGCTTTTAGAGATTTATACACCGAGACCTTGAAAACAAAGAAGTATAATAGAGATTTAGGTCATTGGATTTTAGATTTGGAGAGAGAGAATGAGGTTTTGAGAAAGGAGAAGTGTGATTTGACTGACACGTTGTCTAGTCTGACGACACATTTATCCCAACTCGAGAGTGATCTCGAACATGCCAGGGAGGTCAAAGTCAATTTTGAGAACGCACCTAAGAAGGTTGAAAAGGTGGTTCTTGAGGGTAAATGTTAGAAGTTAGGAATAAGTCATGACGGTGCTTATACTTTCCAATTAGCACCTGAGCCGGTTACTACTTTAGTGACAGATTCACACGAGTCTCACCCTCACCCACCTAGGCGTCCCATTCCTATTAGGAAAGTGCGTCCTAGAGTTTTTGAGAGAGGTGTTCCGAGGCCTATTTATGTTTGCTCTCATTGCAAAAGGAGAGGACACCTTAGGGAATTTTGCTTTAAGTTGGGGTATGTGTCACGTTTTGCTTCTACACGTATTTTTGATACACATGCACCTACACATGATTCTTTACATGCTCCCAGAGACTACATGAGAGAGTTTGCACATTTAGGTGAGTAAGTTAAGTTTTTAGTCAAGACTTCACAAGAATTGATGGAGTTTTTTCATAAGTTGTCACCACCTTTGGAAAACCCGTCCGCACCTAATGATTGAGGTTTGATTTGTTTACTAGCATATGATGTTTTTCATGATGTCATTATTTGCTTATGGCTAGTATGTATCATTTTTGTATGTTTTATTTTTTATTTTTGAAATATTTTTGAAAAATACAAAAAGATTTTATTTTGATAAAATTTTGAGAAAATTCAAAAAGATTTTTGTATTTTGTTTGCACCATTTATGGATGGACACTTTGGATGACCGAGTCACAACATCGTTCCATTTTTTTCATGTGACTATTTGATAGTGTTTTGAGACAATATATCATGTCATCTTTGTGCTTTATAATGTTTGGAGTCGTTGAGATGTAATTAAGTGTTACTTCCTACATGTTTGACTCATGATTTCCTTTATTGCACACGTGCACGGATTTGTTTGATTATTGTGCTTGTCTTATCACATGTTGGTTGGGTGTTTTCACTTCAATCCTGTCCTTAAAACGAACCAAGCGTGATAAATTTTGATAAGAAAATTATGCATATAAGAACCGTTTTGTGAGTTTGTGTGCTTTATTTAAAAAACGAGGAAGGGCTGCGAAAGGTTCATTTTGCCTTTGCGAATACTAAGCCACCGTTAAATTGGACCTAAAAAATGGAGGAATTTTATTATCCAGGGTCCAAAGAGGTTTAAAAGAGCCCGAAAAAATTTACAGGCAATAAAAAGAAATTCATGCCAAATCATGGGCCATTTAGGTTTTTGCACCAATTCTCCAAAGTTTGAGAATTTAGATTACCTCTAAAAGAAAATATATATGAGGGAGTTTGGTTGGAGATTTTATAACGGGTTTGCACGTACTTGAAAATCTTGAAAAAGCGCTAAATAGTTTTGGACGTTATTGGTGTGGAAATCATTTTGACTTTGATTTGTTGATTTGTATAAGACGATGTCATTTAAATTTAACAAATTTTACACCTAAGGATACTTTTGATGTTCATTCGTTAGGGGTACACATATGCATCGTGCACATATGCTTGATTGAGTTGATTTACCTATCGAATGTGTTCACACCCATTCATTCCATTTCCATGACTTGGTTGTTTGAGTTTAAATCCATAGTGTGATTTTTGCATCATATTTTTCAAAGTGGTATTTTATTTTTTTTATGAAAAATTGAAAAATTCAAAAATAGTTTGTGAGATTTTTAAGATATCCCTTTGCATGCGCGTAGTTTGATCTTTGTTCGCTATGAATTTTGTCGTGACACTCCATGTTTTTGATATTTTCTTCTTATCTGTCTATTTGGGGACATCATAAAAAGGGGGAGAAAGAATTATCATGTTACGGGGGAGTTTTTGCATTATGGGGGAGATTTGATTTATTAATGCATTATTCTTATATCATTTCAAACTTGATGCGTCACGAAGGTTTTTGCTTTATCTCATGTGTGTAGGTACAAAATTGAAAATTGATATGTTGCACACCCTGATAAGAAAAGCTTTGAGATTTGACGAAGATGATTGAAGAACAATTTTGAGGTCTTGCAAATTTATTCATGGGAGGGTAGATTTGTATAGGCATTTTGGTTTTTGATAATTCGGATTTTTTATGTATGTACCGGTATAGACATAGGGGGAGATTTATAAGGACATATTTTTATAGGTTCTTTATCAATTTATTATGTCATATACCGCTACACCGTCGAAGAGCATTCAAGAGACATCTACATCAAATATGGATCCGAATTACTCATGTTCTTCATCAAAAAGACTCCGCGAAGTTTAGTTTAGTAAGGTTATGTTTTAAATATCTTTACTTTTCACTTAGAGCTTTTGGGAGATTTTTACAAAATATTTTCTAAGTGTTGGAGCGGACGTTTTCGTCAAAGTTTAAGAATGAGTATTTTTTCTAAGTTTTGAAGCGGACCTCGATTTTGACGCCCATGTCATTCGCGCGAGATCAGCATCGCGTTCGAACGAGAATGGAAGTCGCGCGATGTCGTTTGAACGACATGCGCCCTTCGTTCGAGCGACATATGCTTCTCATTCGAACGAGCATATTTTTCGAGGCGGTGCATTTTTGTATAAATACTCATTAAATGGTAACGTTTTCATCAAGAAGTCCATACGTTTTCCAGAACAGAAAAACTGCGAAAGCAGAATCCTTTTTACTTCTTCCTTTAGGGTTTTAATCCCTTTTTGGTTTTCAATTCACAAAACTCCCATATGCTTTAGCGAATTGCTTTGGTGTTTAAGAACAACTTTGCTTTTGTTCAACCTCTGTGGATAAGGCATCTCCATCTTTGATCAGTGGATACCGAGCGTAGTTATTCTGCGTGTGGACGAGCCAAAGACGACGAACCAACACCTAGAGGGTATTTCGCTGTCTCTCGTATCTTTGAAGGTTTGCTGAAGGCATTGTGCATTACACACTTGTGGGCGATTATAAGGTTGTATGTAAGTCAAAAGTCTTGTGAATTCTTCAAAGTGTTATAAAAGGTTTTTACCCGAAAGTTTTTTTTTTCCTATATCGGTAGTCTTTATTTTTCATGCATGGTTTGAATGATTTATCATATTTAGATGCATGTTTAGGGGCTGAATTAAGCTTGTTTAAAAATAGACTCTAATTAAATAAGTGTGCCAAATTAGAAATTTGCGAATTTAATCAATTATCACACAGTCACGTTTTTACTGGTAATAACTCTATGGATTTCAAGCTGGGATGTGGACAAGTTACTGGTGGACCAGGGGAGTTCCTTGGAGGCTACGTGCCTAGAACTCTTCAACAAGCTCAAGCTTAAAATGTCCGACTTGAAGGAAGCGACTGTCCCTTTGGTGGCTTCGCAGGAAAAATGACCATGCAGTTAGGGAAGGTGGTCCTGCCAGTAAGGGTAGGGAATATTTCAAAGCTCATTAAGTTTCTTGTGGTATATATTGATTCGTCTTATCATGACATTCTAGGCAGAGGGTGGCTTCATTCCATGAGAGATGTTCTTTCAACTTACCACTAAAAACTTAAGTGCATCACAGATCGAGGCATAATGGAGATAAGAGGCGAATAAGCCATTACTAAAAAATGCTACATCACCGCCATTAGGTCCAAGCAAGAGAAAAAGAAAAACAAAGAGGTTCTTCCTCAGAAGTTCCAGGATAGGACTACTCCTTTAAAATAGCAACTATGACACGGTTGACTAGGGATGGAGGAGATCATAATCCACCCTGCTGTTAGGGTTATTGAAAAATTGAAAGATGTTATTTTTAATGAAAGTCGACAAGAGAGGAAGTTCCTGATCGATACAAAACCGACTGGCCATGAGTGAGGGGAGTTGATCACCTTTTTGAAGAACAACCTTGATTTATTTGTATGGGAGCCATATGATATGCTGGGGATTGATCCCATAGTCACCTATCACCATCTCCACGTAATTCTGACATTAAAGTCGATCATACAAAAGGCTCACCGAACAACCTTAGAGGAGGCAAAAGCGGTAGAAAATGAGGTAGGGAAACATCTGGATGCAAGGTCCACTAGTGAAGTTCACTTCCCAAAGTGGCTCTTAAATCCAATTGTAGTTTATAAAATCAACGATAGCTGGAGAGTCTATATAGACTTCACCGACCTCAACAAAGCTTATCCCAAGGATAGTTTCCCTTACCAAAGATAGATCAATGAGTTGACGCCAATGAAGTCCATGAATGAATGAGTTTTCTGGATGCTTACTCGTGGTATCACCAAATTCCTATGTCCGACCCTGATCAAGATAAGACTTCATTCATAATGCCATTAGGTTTGTATTGTTATAAGGTTATGCCCTTCGTCCTTAAAAACACTGGAACCACATACCAGAGACTGGTCACAAAGATGTTCAAACTACAAATGGGGGAAATGATGGAAGTATACATCGACTATATGCTCATCAAAAGTAAAAGAAAGAGCGACCATCTCAAAGACCTGACTAACACCTTTAAAATCCGCAGGCACTACCGAATGAAACTCAACACAAGCAAATGCTCATTCGGGGTCCATTCAGGAAAATTCCTAGGTTATTTGATCATCAAATGGGGAATTAAGGGAAATCTTGATCAAATTGAGGCCATCAACAATGTCTAACCACCCAGGATGTTGCGCGAAATCCAAAAGTTCACTGGGATGCTGAAAACACATAACCATTTCATTCCAAAGTCATCTGAGCATTGTCGATTGTGGTTATCACGAGGGGAGATGGGAGAGCTTCCCTCTACTGTGCACGCAGGATTATGCCCTTTCTCGAGGTTCTCGATCATCGTTAATGTGGGGTAATATGTAGATATAGAGTCACCAGAATATTTTGCACAAAACAAGCAAAAGAAATATTATCGCCTCGAGAGAACGATATCAAGGACAATACTGATGTTTGCGAAACCAAGTAGTTGAAAGGTCCAGGGACTAATTTAAGGAATGGGAAGATGTTAGACAACCATCCCACTCTTTCGGTCTCTCATGGGCATGTGTTAATCTTCTCATATTAGACTATGTGAAGTGTGTGCTTATGTGCATAATATAGACGGAGAATGTAACCGTTCAACCCGCGTTACGGGAAAAAGAAAGAGTGAATTAATCCTTAGGATTGTTCCCAAAAAATAATAATTCAAAATATAATGTAAGTGTTTGTCGAATCACAAGTCGTTATGGAATAACGAATGTATACGTCGAACAAGACACAAGCATGCAAGAACATGACATTTATTAAGAATATAGATATAATAAAAATAATATAACAAGTGTGCATAAGGGAGGAATCGAATCTCGGTATTTACCCAAGACGCCTACGTAGCCCAAGGGGCATCAAAGTCCTCGTAGTTCGAAGATAACATAGGTTGAGGTTTAACCCATGAATCCAAATGGGAGATTTCTTTTATTTTTATGTGTAGAGATAAACATGCTTTAAGTGTGAGAATATGTAGTGAGAATCCTTCTTTTGGAATTTATAGATAAACCCTCTTATTTTGTTTTTTGGGATTTGTTTTTATGAAAATTGAGTATCTGCAAAATAAAGCGCTAAAATAGAAATAAAATAAATAATATTAAAATAAGAGAATCTAGAGAAAATAATGGAGAATTGGAGCTCTTTATGAATACTTGAAATGGATCTTGAGTGTAGACACGCCGATCTTGCAATGAGGTGATGGTGGTATGAGGATATGCAGGTGTGCATTTCAAAGTGAGATCATGGAATCTATTTATAGGGCCAAGTGGGTGAAGATTGACATGATTCTGGATATGTCTATCGACATAGAACCCCATACACACTACAGATATGCATGGTCCTTAAGGTGTCATTCGACAGTTTGGGACAAATTTTTCTAAAACACGACCTGTAGACACCCCATTCTTTTACCCCCTAAGTCTCCTTAGGTCCCTAGTACCTACCTTCATCACCGTAAACCCAGGTCATGTCCCGAGTACTGACCTGGAGGCCATCGGGCACTCCCCGACTCAGTTTGACTCAAAAATCAAACCCTTCGTCTCGACCGAGACTGAATGAATCTTCGAAGGTCACTGAATTCCCTTTCCAATGGACCACCCCGTACGCGATTTCGACTTACCATGCGGACGAACGATCCGTTTACGTTCGAAACTTGACCCAGAGGCCACCGGGCGCTTCCGGGCTCTGTTTGACCTATGTCAACTCTTCAGATTGACCGAGGCTGAATGAATCTTCAAAGGTCACTGAATACCCTTTCCAATGGTCCATCCCGTGCACGATTTCGACTTACCATTCAGATGAACGATCTGTTTAACTCCGGGAGGTCACCGAATGTTTCTCGGGACCGGTTGACCAAAGTCAACTCTCCAAACCGGATAAAACTCTTTGGAATGTCGAAGTACATCTACTAACCTTTCCAACGGTTCACCCCGTGCACAATTCGGACTTACCATGCGGACGAACGATCTGTTTGCGTCCGAACAATTCCCCGTCCAATGGACCGACAAATGCTTCCGAGCCATATTTGACCCAAGTAAACTCCCAAACCTGGGAGCAATCCAAAGGACTTTCAAAGGTCTATGAATTACCTTTCCAATGGTATGCCTCGTGCGCGATTCTGACCAACGGTTTGCCCTCGGCGACCGATTTTCCGAAAAAGCCTGAAGCGCACTGCCAAATGGCAGGTTCCAGACCCTGCCTATCGGCACCTGCCGATAGGAAGGAACAGGTCTATGATGATCGGCACTCACCTGGGACTATAAAAGTAGGCCTTCACCTCATTTGCAAAGACCCCCAGATCTGATAAAAATCTCTCTGAACGAATCCCAGAAACCTCTCTCGAAGGCAACGTGATTTCAACTTCCAAATCCCTTTTTTACTTTCACTTTTCATCATCATTTTCATCAAATTTGGTGAATTAACCACTCTCCATCATCATCCAAGTGCAAGGGCTTCTCTCCAACATTCAAGATCAAGTTCAAGATCTTTAAGAAGGTCCAACTTTCTCAAACTCTCTCTTAAATTCTCTTAAATTCCCAATAACTTGTTTTCTTATTTAGCACTTTTATTATCTCGTCTCACACATCATAATATACTTTTTATTTAGTATTATTGTACATCTTTTATTTTCATAAAACCCCAAAACAAGAAAAAGAGGGTTTGCTCATAAATTCCAAGTAGGGATTCTCACACTTTTCCACACTTTTCTCACAATCAAAACACTTTTTCTACACACGCACACACACTTACAAATAAGAGATTCCCCATTTGGATTTATGGGATAAACCCCACCCCTCGTTTTGTATGCGAGCTACGTGGACTTTGATGCCTTTATAGGCTACGTAGGCGTCTCGGGGTAAAACCCGAGACTCGAGTCCTTTTTCTCACTTTTTATCTCATTTTCTATCTTCTCTAAATCCATTTTCCTTATATTCTATATACTTGACCTTAATAACGTATTGCTCCATATTCGTTATCGTTCCATTATAACGGTCAACATAGGGGTAATCGCATAAATCTTATTTTTCTAATTCTATTCTTATATCTTCCTACGGACGACTCGCTTTATCTTTCCCATGATACAAGTCGAGGATTCCTACCTCCATTCTATATATATACACATGCACACATATCACGGGGGGAAACAAAAGGAAAATAGAAAATATTCATGAGAGACCGAAAGGGAGGAATGGGTGCCTAACACCTTCCCATTTCGTAACTAAGCCTACGAACCCTTCTTGAATCATCTTGGTTTCGCACGCACCAGTATGTCTTTGGATGCCATCCTTCGGGGTGGCTTCCCCTTTTTATTTTGTCTGTTTGAGTAAAATAGACTGGCGACTCTGAATCTCTCTACATTTTTACACCACATCTCAAACGACGCCGGCCGAAGCGCTCCTGAGAGGGATGCGCGGGACCCGAAGGATCCTTTCCTCCACGCGCCCGCCCACATGGCGAGGATCGGGGATGTCCACAGTGACGACTCTGCTGGGGATATGTGTTTTGTTTGTGGGCTTGACTCTATTTACATGAATGCTATATTTGCTTATGTTTCTCCCATATTTGCATGTTCCCCTTTCTCATATGTATCCCATGCTTATGCTTATATTCACACACTTGTAGAAATTTCTCCATGTACACTTCACACCACGTGCACCTAGGATCACATGTATATCCCCATGTTGCACGCATCACCCATCCATACTTGGTGTACCTTTTGGGGTACTTATACTTTGCTCCCTACTTGGCATAATCAAGAAAGGCATTCTCATCACAAGATACTAATAAGAGAATCATGCATGATTCACACGACATCACCAAAGAGCATTGATATTGACCAAATTTTACCCAGTAACTGGAGGGTCACTTCGTGATGGGTGCTGGCCCGACAGGTCGTAGTTAGCCTAAGCGATATGACTCTTACCTTCCATTGGCCAAGTACCTTCGACGTATATAGAACGGTTCCCCCGCATCGTATCGCTTGACTGAAGTCTTGACGGGAGGTATATCATAGGGAATTCATTCACGTACGTCGAGTATATCGAATTCTCTCTCACACGTACCGTCCCCACGAGGTATATGGTGAGGCAATTCACGTACACTCAGGTATATCAAATGGCTTGTCCACACGTACCGATTGCCCACAAGAGCAAGACGTATATCGTGGAAGTCAAGCCAAAGAGGGGAATCCATGTTGATTCACCTAACCAACTGCATACCCGCATATAGGTGTTAAACCTAGGACACGCACTTTAGATTGCCGGTTTCAACCCGAAACTCTACCGAAATTCCGGGTCGATCTGCCGCCCAATTTTTGCGCATTTTTAAAATGGGACCCTGTCCGTGAGCCTGGTTACAAGTCCAAACCGTAGCTTTGCATATATTAAAACCCCCACTTTTCCAGGGTCGGGTCCCGTCCGGCATTACATTTAGGAGAATTAAATACAAATGAAAACATAATAATCATAATAATCATGCAAATTCCGTCTCCAAAAGCATTTTTCCCTTCTTTATCAAAAATCCAGAAACATTTCTCCCTTCTTTATCAAAAATCCAAAAACATTTCTCCCTTCTTTATCAAAAATCCAAAAATAGTTCTTCGTTTTTCCTCAAAAATAAATCTCATCCTACGCCTTCTCAGGTCGATCGCAAGCCCTTGGCCTGGTTACCTATTGGCTTCGGTCTTCAGTCAAATCACCCCAAAGTTTCATCCGTTCCTCTACTACTTCTTTCGAGTCCAGAATCCATCCATCTTCCATGGAGAATACAGATCAAGCACCAGTCATAAAGCTGGATCTGACGACAGTCCTAGCTCAGTTCGTGTCCAAGATGACAACCTCCAAACCGAGGTCCGAGAGATGCAACGAAACCAAGTTCCAATTCCTCAAGATCTCGAGGCCCTATTCCCTCATGCTATGGGTCCAACCGAGCCTATCTGGATTCTGAAAGAATATCAGCACGCTCCACGTGCCCCTCCTGCCAATGGGCCGCCGCCTGCCCAACTTCCAATGCCAAACATTGCCCAGCCTATGGCTAACCTGCCTGTGGTCGCTGATCCAAAGGAGGAGGAGTTAAATAAAGTCAAAGAGGATCTCAAGATGCTCACCAAGAAGTTTGACCAAGTCAGGATCTCTGGTAATTACATGGACTACACCCACATGTCTCCTTATCCTAAAGCGAGGTTAACCGAGATGTTCAAGATGCCAAATATCGAGAAGTTCAGAGGGAGTGGACCCCCAATTGTTCATCTTCGTAGTTATCATCATTCCATGACTCTACTAGGGGATTCTAAAGAAGTGATGGCCCAATTGTTTCAGCAAACTTTGATGGATAGTGCCCTCCGATGGTTTTTATCTCTTAAGGAATCCATAATTCGTAGCTGGGAGGATGTAGCCCGAGAATTCATGTCGCAGTACAAATACAACGAAGCGCTTGAGGTCACCCGTCGTGATTTAATGATGCTCAAATAGAATCCTGGAGAATCAGTCAGTAGCTTCATAACTCGGTGGAGGGAGCAAGCAGCTACCATGACTAATCGGCCATCCGAGGAAGAACATGTCAACATAGTGAAGAAGAACTTCTTACCCCATGTTCGAGAAACGATGGGAGGACAATACTATACCCACTTTCGAGCTCTTAGAGAGGCTGGAGTGGAAATCGAGGAAAGCCTTGTTAAAAAAGAGGTTGAACCGAAGAAGGTGTCCGGACAGTTCACCCCTAGAAAGTATGACAATCCTGCCAGTGCTACCGTCTCGACCATCAACAACATCTCTCAACCAACTACATCATGGACACCAGAAAATCGCCCTGCCCCTATTCGAAGGGAATACACTGAGCTCCATGATCCCCTCTCCAAAGTTTACCAAGCCCTGTTAAGACGAAACCTCATCAAACCCTTGGATCCACATCCATTGCCAAACCCACTCCCAAGAAACTTCAAGACCGATGCTCATTGCGCCTTTCACCAAACTACTGGCCATTCCACCGACCAATGCTTTCACCTTCGGAACATAATCCAAGATCTCATTAATCGGGGTACCATCGCTCCACCAGCCAATCCTAAGACAAACACTACTCACAACCCACTCCCAAATCACACCAATGCCATCTTCTTGGAAGAAAACCCAGATTTCTATCCCTCAACTCAAATCACACCCATATACTCTCCTAAACCTCTTCAAACTTGCCCATATTTCCTCCTACAACCTCCTAGCCTCACTGATCAGGCACTGTCACTCCTTACCAGAGCATGCATCGCTGTCCGTACCCGTTCTGAAAATGGAAGTATGGAATTGTCAGAGGTGTTAAACCAACTCCTAGAGTTCGGGCTGAAATTGCCCTGACAGATGGTCATCGATTGCCAGAAGTTCAACACACTGTTCTTGGAGGCACGAAAATGGGCCCGAGATTCAGACAAGTGGGTGGTAACAAACCGATAAAGTCAGCCTAAATGATGTTGTCCAGACTATGGCAGAATTATTCGGGCAAACCAACAGCATTTGCAGTATCACCGGGTTACTTGACACTTTGAAGCTACAAGGGCTCTTGGTCTCTTCAATCACACATATCCCCACAGAATGGGAGAGCTTATATGAAGAAGCCGTTGAAGTTGTGGAATGCATCGACTTCACATGGAAAGACAGAGTTTTTACCACCGGATGGGGGGAAGAATTCGAAGATTCGAGTGAAGAACAAGCTTCAGGAAGAGCTGGCCCAGTTGCCGACATATGTGGGATGACATCATTTGAAGAACTCCTCGGAGAAATAAATAGGGTGGAAGCATAACCTGAGATTGACGAAGAAACGGGATTCATGTTCTTTCCTTCTTTAGTAAATCACATGACCAGATCAGGGAGACATTACCAGGTTCCAAGCTCACTACCAGCAAATGACAAAGGGAGGGGCGTTGAAAACCTTCCTATGCCAGAGATGACCATCGAGAAGAGCAAGATCCTCGATCAACTGAAGAAAACTCAAGCTAACATCACTTTATGGGGACTTTTCATGTCTTCCTAGCTACACAGAAATGCTTTAATCAAATTACAACAGAAGAAGCGGTAAATCTGGTCGGATCCTTGACCTCTACCCGAATGCTATCATTCTCTGAAGAAAAAATCCCCCGAATTGGGCCGAATCACAATCATGCACTCAATATCTCCGTCGAAGTTATGGGAAAGGCCGTGCCACTCTCTTTCATTGGTAACGAATCCGCCTTGAATGTTTGCCCATTGAGAACCTTCAAGTGTTTAGGCCTGAAAGAAAGCGACCTCGCTCCAACCCCCGCCGCTGTGCGTGCCTACGATAATACCCGTCGTGAGGTGATGGGGTCCATAAAACTTGCAGTAGGGTTTGAACCTATAAACCTCGTCATTGAATTCCAAGTCATAGACATCCCAACTTGTTTCAACCTGTTGCTTGGACGACCCTGTCTCCACAATATCAAGGGTGTGTCTTCCTCACTCCATTAGAAATTGAAGTTATTCACCGACGGGTGAGTCATCACCATTTTGGGCAACAACAAAAATACCGAGGGGGAAAACACCAGCAGTCCAATTCTCGAGATACAACACGGGTCAAATAATGTGCTCCTATCAAGATTCTGAGTCGAGTCACTCCCACTCCCGGCAGGGGACGGTTTCAAAGAAAGGGTTTGTCTAAAATATGATCCTCACGGCAATGTCAATGTGATTCAGATGTTCAGAAACATGCACTTCATGCCTGGAATGGGGCTATGGCAAAGGCAGCAAGGGATACTTGAGCCCATCGAACTGAAGAAAGCTTTTCCTCCTTGCGGCTTAGGGTATCAACCATCAGAACAAGAGCTCATAATGATCCGCCAATCTCGATCAAAGATAAGATTAGACTGTATCCGAACTATCTCAGGAGACTCCTTAAATGGACAATTCATCAAAGAAGGCAAGGACTTCCCCTTTTGCGGTTTTCCAGAACCATGGTATGACCACATAGACAAGAAAATGAGGCCGGGAATGAAGATCTTTTTCTAAGACAGCTACCCATGGGACAAAAGTTTCCCACACCAAGTACAACTGCTCATCAAAGATGCCGAAGAGACTGAGGAAAGTGATTCCGAAGATTCCTTCAACTTACAGATACTGGGGGTAACACTCTGCATGATTCATTCAAGCACTACATCAATGGACCCATCCCGTCTGATTAAAGCTGCTGATACTCCTCTCCTCAACTGGCATATTGCGCCAGTTCTACCCCTTGAAATCTCCCCTAACCCCAATGTTTACCCTATTTTTTCTTCTGTTGTCTATCCTTGCTCAAATGTAATCAATACCTCTTTTGATGACCTTCTCAATGCTGTTTTTCCTACCAATGAAATAAATGAAGATTTTGAGTATCTTGCTGTGCCTTACATTAACTGCTTGAATTCTAATCTAACTTTTGATGATGATGATTTTGCAAATGAACAATTATTAACTGATCTAAATAAGGTTAATAATAAACAACATAACCGCGTTCAAGTTAATGAAGAAGAGACTGTTGTTATTAATCTCGATTTTAGTAGCCAACTGCGCTAGATTAGGATAGGGGCCACCCTTGACGAGCATGAGCGCGCACAACTCGAAGAATTGCTGAAGGAGTTCATAGATGTCTTCGCATGGTCCTATGATGATATGCCCTTCATCGATCCTAAAATAGCTCAAAATGAGATCCCCACTCTCCCAGATTACAAGCCGGTTAAATAAAAGTTGAGAAAACTCCGCACCGAATGGTCGCTCAAGGTCAAAGAAGAGGTGATCAAACAGTTAAACGTGGGTTTCATTTGAGTGATAGAGTATCCCACATGGCTAGCCAACATTGTACCTGTGCCAAAATCAGGAGGGAAGGTTCGAATGTGTGTAGATTATCGAGATTTAAACAAAGCTTCTCCAAAGGATGATTATCCGCTACCCAATATCGACATGATCGTGGACAACACAGCCAGTCATGCTCTCAAGTCATTTGTCGACGGGTTTGCCGGATACAACCAAATCAAGATGCACCCCGACCACCAAGAAAAAACCGCATTCATAACCCCATGGGGAACCTTTTGCTACACCGTCATGCCATTTGCTCTCAAGAACGCTGGGGCTACCTACCAAAGGGCCGGCACAACCATCCTGCACGATCTGATCCACAAGGAGGTCGAGGTTTATGTGGATGATATGATTATTAAGTCCAAAACTAGAGAAGGTCATGTTCCAGCTCTCCAAAAGTTCTTCGAATGACTGCGACGGTATCAGATGCGACTTAATCCACAGAAGTGTGTCTTCAGCGTTATAAAGGGAAAGCTCTTGGGATTCATGGTCAGTGAAAAAGGGATAAAAACAGATCCTGCAAAGCTGAAAGCCATACTTGAGATGCCACCACCCCTAACAGAGAAAGAAGTCTGAGGGTTTCTTGGGAAATTATAATATATCATCCGGTTCATCAGTTAGCTAACCTCCATCTATGAACCGATCTTCAAGCTCCTTCTAAAAGATTCAACCAAGGTTTGGAACGAGGCCTGCCAAGAAGCTTTTGACCAAATCAAACAATATCTGAACCAACCTCCAGTTCTCATGCCACCACAGTCTGGTCTCCCTTTGCTCCTATACCTAACCATAACCGACACTGCAGCCGAGGCTTTTCTATCCTAATACCTTGAGGACTCCCGTAAAGAAATAGCCATCTATTATGCCAGTCGCAAATTGGCCGGGTACGAGGTCAACTACACTGCCTTGGAAAAATCATGTGTCGCACTTGTCTGGGTCACCCAAAAGTTACGACACTACATGCTCTCCTTCCTCATCAAACTTGTATCCCAAATGGATCCCATCAAATACCTGCTTGAGAAACCTGCCTTATCCAACCGAATGGCCCGATGGTTGATGCTCCTAATCGAGTTCGATATCGTGTACGTCACACAGAAAGCTAATAAAAGAAGAGCCATCTCTGACTACCTCGCCGATTACCCCATAGAAGAAGCGGAGGTTCGAATCTCCAAATTCCCAGATGAAAATATCCTCTGCGCCACTCAAGACCGCCTTCGATGGAAAACGTTCTTTGACGGTGCTGCTTACAAAAGGGGATATGGCATTGGGATACTTCTGATCGCCCCAGATGACTCCCACGCTCCCATCGCCATTAAATTGGATTTCCTTTGCACCAATAACATGACGGAATACGAGTCATGCACAGTGAGCCTCAAGGTTGCTCTCAAAAAAGGTATTCAATACCTTGATGTCTACGGGGATTCTACCCTTATCATTGGTCAAGTGCTCAAAAAGTGGAAAGTCAAGGACGAAAAGCTCCAACCCTTTCATGCCCAATTAGAAGAGTTAGCCTCCCAATTTTGATATATCACCTTCCATTACCTACCCCGAGTAAAGAATAACCTAGCTGATGCTCTTGACACCTTGGACTCCATGGCCGACATGCTCGAAGGAATAACAATGACCCCCTTCCTAGTTCAAAAGCGACCCATTGCTACCATATTGATCTTGTCTCCGCCAAAGATCCCGAACTAGCCGATTGTTGGTACTATGATATCTGGTGCCTCCTTAAACATGGTAGGTATCCCGAGGGTTCCAACAAGAAAGATCGAATGACCCTCTGAAGACTGGCCGCCCAATACATCATCTTTCATAAAGCTCTACTCAAGAGGAATTTCGATGGAACTCATCTACACTGCATCGCAGGGGCTGAAATTGAGAAAATAATGCAGAAAATCCCCAGCGGGGAATGCGGACCCCACATGAATGGTCACATGCTCGCTAAGAAGATCATTCGACAGGGCTACTACTGGACTACCATAATCCAGGATTGCACCGCCTATGTCCGGAGGTGCCTCAAATGCCAATAATTCTCTAATCTTCAACACTTGCCTCCATGAGAATTATACAACATGACCTATCCCTGGCCGTTCTCCACCTGGGGTATCGACATCATAGGGAAGGTTACACCGAAGGCTTCAAACGGACATGATTTCATCCTGGTTGCCATCTATTACTTCACCAAATGGGTCGAGGCTGAGTTATACGCGGTATTGAATGTCAAGAAAGTGGCCAAATTCCTCAATAAAAATATCATCTGCCGATATGGGGTCCCGCACGAGCTGGTATCAGATAATGAGTTAAATTTCGAAGAAGAAGTCACAGAAGTAGTCAACGAGTACGGGATTCAGAGACACAAATCTTCTCCCTACGGACCTCAGACCAATGGTGCAGTTGAAGCCGCCAATAAAAACCTCAAAGCCATCATCAACAAGATGACCAAAAGTTATAGGGATTGGGCCGACCGGATCCCATACACCCTCTGGGGCTATCGAACCTCAATTCGAACCTCCACTGGGGCTACCCCTTACTCCCTGGTCTACGGCATGGAAGCAGTCCTACCTGTGGAGCTGGAAATACTCTCGCTACGCGTCATGCTCGATAGCAAAGTTAGTGAAGAAGACTGGTGCCAAAGCCGTCTTGATGAGCTAGCCCTCCTAGATGAAAGAAGATTAAAAGCTCTTTAACACATACAGGGGTACCATCGCCAAATAGCGCGATCATTCAATAAGAAAGTCAAGGGCCGCGGTGTCCAAGAGGGGGATTTACCCTTAAGGAGATAATAGAACCCATCTGGGACCCCAGATGGAAATTCAAGCCCAATTGGAGCGACCCCTACATTGTGAAGAAAATCTTATCCGGCGGTGCCTCCATGCTCACTGACCTAAATGGGGAGGAGATGGCTCGTCCAGTCAACCTGGACCATCTCAAGAAATTCTACCTCTAGTCCGAAATCTCGGCGCGCTACGACTCTTCTCATCCCCCTTCTATTCTTAAAAAAAAAAACTCTTCATTTCCCTCTACCCAGAACTACGTTGGCCTGATCCTCTGCAAAAAAAAAAAAAAAAAAACTATTTTGCAAACAGATAAAAACATTTTCAAAAAATCCTAGAGGTACCTAGGCAGCTCATGCACCTCATATGAGTGCGGCCCTTTCTTTTTCACAAAATACTATTCTTTTCTTACCTCCGAGAACGACGGTTCATTCTAAAAATATTTGAACAAAAGATTTATGTATGCCTTAGCGATCAGTATAGATAATTCAAAATATAAAACTCATCAAAAGGCACAACTGGGTGATCAGAAACTTGTTTATTTCATTAATAAGAAATTACAGTAAGGATTACATAAAAAAAGGAACGGATAACTCCCTTCCCCCTACTACCATAAAAAGCCAAATAAAATCCACACATACATTCCTTATTACATAAATAAACTCCCCAGGAGTCCTACCCACAGCTACCGGAGGAGCTTGCACCCTCATCATCTACGTCCTGAGGTCCTCAAGTTTCCCCTGCCTGAATAGAGTGCTGTAAACATTCCATGGATCGATGAGCCTTAACCATCTTCGAAAAGACCACAACACCCCCTTCCATGGTGTTAGATAAAACAAACCATCTTCGTCCAGTCTCCACTGCCAACATCTTGCTGACTACTTTCCTCCACAACCACTTCATATAATCTTTGGGGACATGCCAAACCTTCCCGACAGACTGAGAGGGATGGGTCAACGGACGCCGATTTTCCCACAGAGACCCAAGCAACAGACACAGGCGCTCAGTCAAATCTTCTACCGGAAAGAAGTTTGAGGTCCGAGGGGGCACGACCTGCGCCCAGCCGAATTGGCGCAAAATATGCAAAGGAAAGTAAAAAGAGGTCTGTCTAAGACCAACCAGCCGCACATATGAATACTCTCCTAGCTCTAGAACAGGCTACAACTGTCCTCACCAAGGCACTGACCAATACAGCCCACGAGCCCTATATTCCACAAGCCAATTCTCCCAGTTCTCAACATACAGGACAACGCTGATGAAGTAGCGTGAGAAGAAGTTGGGTACGACCGATAAGGGATACTCCGGAGGAGTCGCCAAGCGAAATCTTTCAGACAACCACATGAACAGCATCACAGGGCTACCCCTCAAAAAGTCAGAACGACCTTCTCTCCAGGCATCCAGGCCATTCAGGGTCTCCGCCAGTATCACCGTCGCAGGATTGCGACGATATGACATCCATAAGGTAATGGCTGCAAGTTGTGGGTCCACTTGTACCTCCCCAGTCACCAGCAACAATTTGGAAACCAGACCCAAAACCACGACTCCAGCATAGCCAGTATAACCTACTTCCCGCAAATGCACGGACCGCAGCACCGTCGGGAGGGAGATCATTCCTCCAGCAACTAATGATCTGGCCGTCGAAGGAGAAATACGAAGAAGCCCGGCCAACAAATCCCTAGGAGAGCGGGAAAATTCGGGCAAAGCCGCAGCAACACTGGGATTTACACCCAGTATGGCAGAAAATTTTTCGTAGGTAGGATAAACTTCTTCCAACCCAAAGCGGAATACATGGTCTTTCGGGTACCGGAATTGTACCGCCGCTGTCAGCACGTTCCACTCAAGAGGCCATTTGCACCACAAGGAGACTCGACGCATGTTGAAAGCATCGTCGTCGACATTATAAGAGCACATAGCTTCCAAGGCTTCGAGGTAGTTGGCAAACTCAATGCTACCAGGGAGAGCCATCTTGCAAGGCTAAGAAATAGTGGGCAAGTAGATAAGAATGCAAAGGTGTGATAAAACACTCCATCCTTCCCCCTTTTTATACTTGAAAACCCTCACAAGGGACATCATCCCTGCAGAAATCGGAAGGAATCCTACCCCACAAGGTACCAAAGGCTGAGGAGGGTACCATTCAAAGCTTTCAATTGATGGGACTGGACTAAACTGCCGATAGGCAGGTCAGGGTGCTTGCCGATCGGCAACCCCCCCCCATTTTTGGAAATTTGGCTCTTTTCCTCTTTTGTCAAATCAGAAAACTCAATAAAAATAAATTGATATTCTCAACAGAATTTCAAGAATCCCTTTTTTCTCCTTATATAATTTTCCTTTTTAAATTAAAAATTTTCCTTCAAAAAAAAAAAAAATTCCAAAAAATATTCCTTTTTACGGTCTCAGCAGCAAAGTAAAAAGCGAATGTGCATGCATTCATTCATCATTAAATAAAAGATAATAAAAAAACTCCATTGCATTGCATATATCTGTTTTCTGTGTTACATCATTTTGCAGGAAATAGAAAGAAAAAGCAAAAACAACAGGACTCAGCCCGAACCCACATTCTTTCTCTCTCTCTCTCTCTCTCTCTCTCTCTCAAGATCTTCCAGCCCCGCGGCGTGCTCTCTTCCCCCTATGGCGAGATGACGCACCCCCACTACCCGAACCAGAGTCCTCTCCGAATGAGGCAGACGACACCAAGCAAGAAGGAACGGGAATCGCATACCGAAAATGGGAAGTCGCCGAAGATATCCAGTCTTTAATGTCCCTGAGCCAAGTGGTCGACACCCGAACTTGCTGCAAGGAAAGGAGAAATCAGTATCAAAAGCAGGATGACCAAAACAGAAAAGAAAGAAAAAAAGGAACAAAAAGGTATACAGCAGGTCGAAGGACTTCCTCTGTCAAACCCAACTCCTCCGGATCCATCGCATGAGGACGGTGCAGCATAGGCACCATCCCTCCATCAACCCGCCGAATGTTGTATGAAGGGGTATGCAACCGCACAAAAGGGACCTCCGAGGTCACCGCCGCAGATGCCGGCGGACCACTGCCGCTGTGGGAAGATCCCACCGCCCGACTCGAACCCGTCGGAGGGAAGGGCAGTGCATCATATATGCTGGGCGCCATTAACCAGCTCGTCACAAAATCCATATAGTCATACGGTGCAGCCGTATCGGTATATAGCAAGTACGACTCGCCAATCATCGCCGCAATCCTCTCATCCTCTGACAGCAGTCACTCCCGCCTCATAGATGTAGGGGGCTGCGCAGGTGGCACCACTACCTCCTCCTCGGCAATCTGACGAACCATCCTCTCCCCAAGGTACCAGGAATGGCCGAACTCATGCGCCAGCAAATGCCTCATCCGCGCGTTCACCCCGGTCGCCCCCGCATCCTGAATGGCTGTCCCCCACGGGTAAAAGGTCACCTAAAAATCTCCGAGCGAGCATAAATCAATACAAGATCAGAAGGAGCAAAAACCAAGATTGAAATGGAAAGAGTCTTACCCTACCACTGGTCAGGTCATTCAAGACCTGACGCACCGGCTCCAGGGAAAGAGATCCCTTCGACTGTCCATTGGCCTTACGCCATCGATATAATCGACAGAAGTCCCCAATAGTGTCGTCCTTCAAAGCAATCTGTGGGGTATTACACCTAATCACCTCATAGAACCACGTCTGAATTCACAAGCAAAAAGAGACGCATAAGGAAAATGCGAATGCATGAAAGGAAAATGCGAATGCATGAAAGGAAAATACGAATGCTACCTCAAGAAGGTACGTGGCCCCAGTAAAGGTCTATCGGCAGCACCGACTGAATGCATCCAGAGAAAAGTAAAGGGTTGCCAAGGTCAGACTCCCCAAATCATAGAAAGGGATGTTCGAAAACATCCTCAAGTACGACAAAAAACACAAATGAACGACGTCACCGCTCGACACCACCATGAAACCTCCCAATACCAGCAGAATGAATAATCGGTCCATCTGCCTCACTTGCAGCCCGTCCTCCACATCGACCTCCCTACCCAACAGAACATCCTTCAGCAGGGACAACAGGATAGAATCCCCAGAGACTATCCTCCCTACATCACCAAGTGCCGCACGCACTGCCTCCAGTCTCACCCGTAAAGAAAGATCCACCTCTATCTGTTCTCCATCACAATCCAGCCCCAGCAGCTGCTGCACGTCTATAGGAGTCACAGTCATCTCCCTGAAGCTGAAATGAAAGGTGTGGGTAGTGTCCCACCACCTCTCTCCCAAAGCGCACAAGATCGCTGTCGAATGAGGTGTCTCATCCAACGCCGATGCCAACCGCCCAAAACCCACTGATGAGACCACCCAGCGCACCACAGGTGGGAGATGCTCCCAGACATCCTTGAGCCCCGTTGTCCCATGGGCACGCATGTTCTTCAAAGAAATATCAGACTGGAAAAAAGACAAGTCTCATCAAAAGTCAAGAAAGAAAAATCACCAGAAAGAGAAGAATGCCAAAGGTCGGGTTACTTACATAACCGTCGGGGATCACTTTCGAAGAGCGATGACGCGATGGCTCCCGCAGTAAGGTCCGCTCATCCGCAACAGGCTCAAATGCATCAAAGGAGTTCTCACTCCCCAAATCAAGAGGCGCCCTAGCCCTCCACTCCACATTCGCCCAATCATCAACGGTCAACCACTCCCGGTGGACTGCAGTGCTCACAAAGGCGACCATTTCTTGAAGATCAGAATGATAGAACGATTTGCAAAAGAATCGTAGAGACAGAGAAAGCAAAAGAAGCTGTGAAAAAATGAGGGGATTCGCCCCTTTTATATAGGATGCCAAGCGCCATGCCGATCGGCACCTCCCCCTACCATACCGATCGGCACTGACCCTTTGCCTTCCCGAGGTAGCCCAAAAGTCTGTGCCACTGCTGAATGGCACCCTTCATACTATGCCGATCGGCACCCCCCTTAAATTTCGTACAGAAATTCCTAAAAAATACCAGAAAACCACGAAAAATCCCCAAAAAATCCAAGGAAGGATTTAAAGCCTTTTTACCAAGAAAATTTCACATTCCCTCAAGCAAAACCCCTCTTCCCCAGTGGAATCCTCAAAAAACCAAGTGAAAACTCCTCCCGGCAAAGCTCCGGAGGATCCCTAAGGATCACCTGATCACTTCCCCAACGGAATTCTCTTACATCACCCAAAATAGGTTATCCCCCCAACGAGGTCTCCTAAAATCTTCCCCAGCTATCAGCTCCCTAGCTCAGATCAAAATTATAAAGCTCTTTCTCCAGCAGAATCAAAATCCAACCTTTATCCACTCTTGGGTCAGAATTGACCCCGGTCTTGGATTGTCACCCGAGTTAGGTCAGAATTGACCTCGGTTCTCGGTCGTCACCACTCTTGGGTCAGAATTGGCCCCAATCTTGGATTGTCACCTGAGTTAGGTCAAAATTAACATCGGTCCTCAATCATCACCACTCTTGGGTCAGAATTGGCCCCGAGATTGGATCATCACCTGAGTTAGGTCATAATTTTCCTCGATCCTCGATCGTCACCACTCTTGGGTCAGAATTGGCTCCCGTCTTGGATCATCACCCGAGTTAGGTCAGAATTGACCTCGATCCTCAATCGTCACCACTCTTGGGTCAAAATTGGCCCTGGTCTTGGATCGTCACCTGAGTTAGGTCAGAATTGACCTTGGTCCTCGATCGTCACCACTCTTGGGTCAGAATTGGCCCCGGTCTTGGATCATCACCTGAGTTAGGTCAGAATTGACCTTGGTCCTTGGTCGTCACCACTCTTGGGTAAGAATTGGCCCCGATCTTGGATCATCACCTGAGTTAGGTCAGAATTGACCTCGATCCTCGGTCGTCACCATTCTTGGGTTAGAATTGGCCCCGATCTTGGATCGTCACCTGAGTTAGGTCAAAATTGACCTCGGTCCTCACCACTCTTGGGTCAAAATTAGCCCCGACCTTGGATCGTCACCTGAGTTAGGTCAGAATTGACCTCGGTCCTCGATTGTCACCACTTTTGGGTTAGAATTGGCCCCAGTCGTGGATCGTCACCTGAGTTAGGTCAGAATTAACCTCGATACTTGGTCATCACCACTCTTGGGTCAGAATTGGCCCCGATCTTGGATCGTCACCTGAGTTAGGTCAGAATTGACCTCTGTCCTTAGTCGTCACCATTCTTGGGTCAGAATTGGCCCCGGTCTTGGATCGTCACCTGAGTTAGGTCAAAATGGACCTTAGTCCTCGGTCTTCGCCATTCTTGGGTCAGAATTGACCCCGGTCTTATATCATCACCTGAATTAGGTTAGAATTGACCTCGGTCCTCGGTCGTCACCATTCTTGGGTCAAAATTGGACCCGATCTTGCATCGTCACCTGAGTTAGGTCAGAATTGACCTCGGTCCTCGGTCATCACCACTCTTGTGTTAGAATTGACCTCAGTCTTGGATCATCACCTGAGTTAGGTCAAATTGACCCGGTCCTCATTGGTCACCATTCTTTAGGTCAGAATTGACCTCAGTTATTAGACCTTTACCCTAAGTCCATAGATTCAACTTTGACCCCCATAATTGATCATCCCTAGCACACTCCTTAGGTCCTCAGAATCGGCCTCAACCCTCTGAATCGGTCATACTCCCTCAAAATCATCATGTGGTGTTTATTCGACGGTCATCGTTTGTTCCAAACTCACCCGTCAAGGGGCTCTATAGACACCCCATTCTATTACCCCCTAAGTCTCCATAGGTCCCTAGTACCTTCCTTCATTATCGTAAACCTAGGTCATGTCCCGTGTACTGACTTGGAGGCCATCGGGCACTCCCCGACTCAGTTTGACCCCAAAATCAAACTCTTCATCTCAATAGAGACTAAATGAATCTTCAAAGGGCACTAAATCTCCTTTCCAATGGACCACCCCATGCGCAATTCCGACTTACCATGCAGACGAACAATTCGTTTGCGTCTGAAATTTGACCGAGAGGCCACCGGGTGCTCCCGGGATCTGTTTGACCTATGTCAACTCTTTAGCTTGACCAAGGATGAATGAATCTTCAAAGGTCACTGAATACCCTTTCCAAAGGTCCATCCCGTGCGCGATTATGACTTACCATGCGGACGAACGATCCGTTTGACTCCGGGAGGTCACCGAATGCTTCTCGGGCCCGATTGACCAAATTCAACACTCCAAACCGGGTCAAACTCTTTGGAATGTCTAATTTCATCTCCTAACCTTTCCAATGGTCCACCCCGTGCGCGATTCAGACTAACCATGAGGACGAACGATCCGTTTGCGTCCGAACGATTCCCCGTCCTATGGATCGACAAATGCTTCCGAGCCATATTTGACCTGAAGTAAACTCCCGATCCCGGGATCAGTCTAAATACTTTCAAAGGTCTCTGAATTACCTTTCCAACGGTATGCCTCGTGCGCGATTCTGATAAACGGTTTGCCCTCGGCGGTCGATTTTCTGAAAAAGCCTGAAGCGCACTGCCAAATGGCAGGTTCCAGACCCTGACTATCGGCACCTGCCGATAGGCAGGAACATGTCTATGCCGATCATCACTCACCTGGGCCTATAAAAGGAGGACTTCACCTCATTTACAAAGAGCCCCATATCGGATAAAAATCTCTCTGAATGAATCCCAGAAACCTCTCTCGAAGGCAGCGTGATTTCAACTTCCAAATCCCTTTTTTACTTTCACTTTTCATCACCCTTTTCGTCAAATTTGGTGAATTAGCCACTCTCCATCATCATCCAAGTGCAAGGGCTTCTCTCCAACATTCAAGATCAAGTTCAAGATCTTCAAGAAGGTCCAACTTTCTCAAACTCTCTCTTAAATTCTCTTAAATTCCCAATAACTTATTTTCTTATTTAGCACTTTTATTATCTCATCTCACACATCCTAATATACTTTTTATTTAGTATTATTGTACATCTTTTATTTTCATAAAACCCAAAAAATAAGAAAAAGAGGGTTTGCTCATAAATTCTAAGTAGAGATTCTCACACTTTTTCCACACTTTTCTCACAATCAAAACACTTTTCCTACACACACACACACACACACACACACACACACACACTTACAAATACGAGATTCCCCATTTGGATTTATGGGATAAACCCCACCCCTCATTTCGTATGCGAACTACGTGGACTTTGATACCTTTATAGGCTACGTAGGCGTCTCGGGGTAAAATTCGAGACTCGAGTCCTTTTTCTCACTTTTTCTCTCATTTTCTATCTTCTCTAAATCCATTTTCCTTATATTCTATATACTTTCCCTTAATAACGTATTTCTCCATATGCGTTATCGTTCCATTATAACGGTCAACGTAGGGGTAATCGCGTAAATCTTATTTTTCTAATACTATTCTTATATCTTCCTACGGACGACTCGCTCTATCTTTCCCATGATACAAGTTGAGGATTCCTACCTCCATTCTATATATATTCACATGCACACATATCACGGGGGGAAACAAAAGGAAAATAGCAAATATTCATGAGAGACCAAAAGGGAGGAATGGGTGCCTAACACCTTCCCATTTCGTAACTAAGCCTCTGAACCCTTCTCGAATCATCTTGGTTTCGCACGCACCAGTATGTATTTGGATGCCATCCTTAGGGGTGGCTTCCCCTTTTTCTTTGTCTGTTTTGAGTAAAATAGACTGGCGACTCTGAATCTCTCTACATTTTTACACCACATCTCAAACGACGCCGGTCGAAGCGCTCTCGAGAGGGACGCGCGGGACCCGAAGGATCCTTTCCTCCACGTGCCTGCCCGCCCTCATGGCGAGGATTGGGGATGGCCACATGACCATAAAATGTAAATTTTAAGTTAGAATCGAGCACGGGGTGGACTGTTGCAAGGGTATTCAGAGCCCTTTAATAATCCATTGAGCCAATCCCTGGTCCAAGAGTTGACCGAGGTCAAATGAGGTTCGAAAGTGCCTGTTGGTTACTGGATTGTAATTTTTTTAGAGGAAAACGAATTGTTCTTCCGAACCATAAGGCCGATTAATGCACATGATGGGCCGTTGGAAAGGGTATTTAGATCCCTTGGAGATTTATTTATCTTCGTTCGGTTCACAGAGTTGACCAAGGTCAAATAGGGCCTGGAAGCGCCTGATGACTATTCGGAGTAAAATGGGTCATTCGTCCGTACCGTAGGGCTGATTTGCGTAAGGGGTGGACCATTGGAAATGGTATTCAGAGCCCTTCGAAGATTCATTGATCTTAATTAATATGGAGAGTTGATCAGGGTCAAACGGGGCTCGGGAGTGCCCGATGGTCTTTATATTCATTTTTGGGGTAAAACGATCTATTCATTCGTACCTTAAGGTCGATTCATGCATAGGGTGGACCATTGGAAAGGGGATTTAGACCCCTTAGAAGACTCATTGAGATTATTCTTAGACGAGAAAGTTGATCAGAGTTAAATGGCACTCGGGTGCGCCTGGTCTCCTCTAGATAAGTTTTCGATGGTAAAATGGACCATTCTCCCAAATCGTAAGGCCGATTCATGTACGAGGTGGATCAGTGGAAAGGGTATTCAGATCCTTTCAAAGATTAATTGATCTTTCACTCAGGTGAGAAATTTGACCAGAGTTAAATGGGGCCTGAGAGAATTCAGTGTCCTCTAAATTTGTACTCAGAGCATGACCTAGGGTTTGCGGCGAACAAGTGAGTGCTAGGGACATAAGGAGGCATTTAGGGTGGTCCTAGGATGGGGTATCTACATATAGCCCCTCGATGGGCGAGCTTGGAATAAGTTAAGGCCGTCGAATGATAGACACCACATTGACATTGGGGAAGAGGATTTTAGGTCAATTCTGTGGACCTAGAGTATGAGGCTGACCAATTCAGCGAGTTGAAGTTAGTTTTAAGGACCTATGGAGATAACAATGACCAATCTGGTGGGTCAAGGTCAGTTATGAGGACCTAAGAAGATAAGGATGATCGATTCAGTGGGTCGAGATCAGATTTGAGGACCTAAGGAGACGAGGATGACCGATTCAACGGGTTGAGGTCTGCTCTGAGGACTTAAGAAGATAAGGATGGCCGATTTAGTGGGTCAAAGATGTGTTAAGGTTGGTTTTAAGGGGCTAGGGAGACCAATTCAGCAGGTTGAGGTCAATTCTAAAGTAATGCTAGGGATAACCAATCTTGAGGACCGAGGTCAATTCTGAGGACCTAAAGTTAGGGCGACCAATTTGTGACTACCAATTCTGAGGGTCGAGGTTAATTCCGAGGACCTAAAGTTATGATGACCAATTCTACGAGCCGAGGTCAATTATGAGGACCTAAAGTTGTGACGACCAAATCTGAGGGCCGAGGTCAATTCTGAGGACCTAAAATTTATAGGCCGAGGTCAATTCTGAGGACCTTGAGTTATGATGACCAATTCTGAGGGTCGAGGTCAATTATGAGGACCTAAAGTTGTGATGACTAATTCTACAAGCCAAGGTTAATTTTAAGGACTTGAAGTAAATATGATGGTCGAGGTTAATTCTGAGGACCTTGAATTGTGACGACCAATTCTGAGTGTCGAGGTCAATTCTGAGGACCTAAAGTTGTGACGTCAATTCTAAGGGCCGAGGTCAATTATGAGGATCTAAAGTTATGACGACCAATTATGAGGGTCGAATTAATTCTAAGGACCTTAAGTTATGATGATCAATTCTGAGGGTCGAGGTCAATTCTAAGGAACTAAAGTTGTGACAACCAAATCTAAAGGCAGAGGCCAGTTATGAGACATGAAGTTCTGATGAGAAATTTTGCAGGCCGAGGTTAATTCTGAGAACCTTGAGTTGTGACGAACAATTCTGAGGGTTGAGGTAAATTTTGACGACCAATTTTGTGAGCCGAGGTCAATTCTAGGGACCTGAAGCTGTGACGACCAAATATGAGGGCCGAGGTTAATTCTGAGGACCTTGATTTATAGCACGAGGAATATCTCTCCTGGCGAAATTATCTTGGGGGTACAGGTGCACTTGTGGTTACCCTGGGGATTGTGTCATCTTGAGACTCTACTGGGAGATGTTTAGTTTTGAGGTTTCATTTGGGGAGCTGTAGTAGACTTGGATGCGGGCGCATCATTGGTTCTGCTGTGGACTATGCTGAGGATATGAGTGTAAGGTTAACACAACTAGGGATTTTGAGAGTTTATAAGGAACTTACTGCTCCAAAAATGATTTTATTGAGGGAAAATAATTTTATATAATTTTTTTGGGATTTTTCAAAATTTTTCTGGTAAAATTCTAGATTTTTTAAAAAAATTTTTCGACATTTTTTGTACAAAATTTGAAAGGGAATGCCGATAGGTAGGCTTTAGGGGCACCAATATGTGATGGCATGGACTCCTGGGCTTCCTTGGGAAGAGGAAAAGGCAACTATCGATCGCTATGTGCTGGGGGTTATCGATCAATAGGCCCTTAACCTTTATAAAAAGGGGGCGATCCCTCCCCATTTTTCACACCTTCAAGTGTTTCAATTTTATTCCTTCTCTATCTAAAAACCATTCTTAGGTCCTTTTTGCATCAAGAATTCAAATGGCTAGTTCTTCAAGTGAGGTGTACAATAACAAGTGGTTGGCTGTTGATGATTGGAATGACCTAAAGTGATAGTCTATGGTGACCCTTGCATTAGGTAATGAGAATGCCTTTGATCTGTTTGAGCCTGTAGCCGATGAGCGTATCCTGTTACGTGAGCCAACATACTACCGTTTGTTTAGGGTGAATAATATTAGCGACTATGTAAGTACGGTAACTTTTGATATTCCAATTTATTTTTCTCTTTGTTCTTTGTGCTAGTAAAGGTTTTTTTTTGCAGACTGACATAGCTCCTTAGAGCATTCGATCTCGAGGGATAATCGGGATGAAGGATATTTGGGAGAATCTCCTTACTATTATGCGCTAGATGGTAACATACATCGATTTTGGCTGTTTGGCATTGTCCTTGGATGAGAAACCTCGTTCCACTGCGATGTTATGTGCTCTTGGGGAGAGGTAGTGGGACACTAACCATACATTTTATCTTGGATTTTTGGAGATGACTATTACTCCCATAGACGTCCCACAACTATTGAGGCTGGATTACGAGGGGTCCAAATAGTGGAGGACCACACATTGAGGGTGACACCAGAGGCAATGCAGGTGACTCTGGGACATGTGGGTAGAATCGTGTCGAGGGATTCTATTTGCATTTTTATTTTTAGGGAGACGCTCTTGAGGAGGAGGGTGGTCCGTCTATTTATTTCTCTTCTACTTGGTGGTTTCTTGGCGACAACAAGCAGAGACGTTGTCCATCTTTGATTCTCGTCGTATTTGAGGATGATTTCTGATGTCCAGTTGTACGATTGGCGGAGCCTGACTTTGGTGTCCCTTTATTCTTCTTTGGATGCTTTCAGCCAGTGCTGCTGACAGACATATCTTTTGGAGGTAGTTTTGGATTCATTTTCCTTTTTATCCATTTGCTTGCATTCTTCCTCTTGTTCTTTTTGCTGAATCCTGTCTTTTGCAGACGTGGTTGTATGAGGAGATTGGGCAGAATGTGAGGTTGATGGCCCTGAAGGATCAATATTTGGGGGACTTCTGCTAGATGTTTTATGGCGAAAGTCCAATCAACAATCAAATCAGTCCTTATCTTTGGCGGATTTGCGGCGGGTTCTAAATACCTTGACGAGCAACTAAGTTATCTTTTATCATTTTTAAGTTCTTCTTGGCATATTTATTTCAAAGTAGATACTGATTCTCTATTGGGTATTGCTGGTGACCTTCCACCCCTGGGGGGTTACTCCACGAGATATGGGGTGACGGGCATGCATGCGTAGATGCAGCGATTGATTGTGTACCAGTTTGGGTATGTCTGGTACTTGGGAGAGAGGGTAGTGAGGCATAATGTGGAAAAGGAGGTGATGGTCCCACCGTCAGTTCCCCTATCTATATACGGCGGGTGAGTGAGATGTTTGACGATGCCAGGGAGGTAGTGATGATCTGTGAGCCCCATATGTATTATAGGGATATGGTGGTGAGCTGTGATTATCTAGACTTTGTGACGAGCTGGTTGAGAACATGACTTTACCACTTTGTCTTCACGTAGGGGTATCAGTGCACCGGTGGTATTGGCCCATAACACGGGTTGTAGTACATCGATGGTCACAACGGTAGAGGAGGCTTTGACCATTCAGGTTACTCCCCGTTCTTATAATTTTAGACTGAGTAGTGGGGAGTCACCCAGCGTGTCACACCGTCCTCATGCGCTGGTGTCTGGGTTGATGTGGCTTATGGATGAGGCCCTCTGGCCTGAGTTATATCCTTTTTCTTTCTTTATTTTTATCAATTTTTTCTTGCTCTTTATTGATTGATTCGTCTTTTGTTATTGCTTCTGCTTGCATTATGTTCGGATCCCGACCAATTGGCTGCGGGATATCAAGCATTAGATGTCCTCCAGTCTGAGTATGTCAAGAAGTTGGCTCCAGACTATTTTTTGCCACCTGCCACTTCAGATGGGGGTTCTAGTTCTGGGAGTGGAATATCCACTGCTCGTCGTCGGGGAAAGCCTGTCCGCCACGGAGGTTGAGTGTTTGAGGGGAAGGTTTGAGGGTTCGGGCGGAATCCCATTTGTATTTTTTGATTTTCTTTCTTCTTGTACCCGCAAAATATGTAATGAAGAGACACATTAGGAATGCAATTTATTTTTTGTTATTAATTTTGCGATTTATCCTATATGCACTTTTAATTTTTTGAGCTTATTAATTTTATGCAAAAATAGAGATGAGAATGAAATTACAATGAAAGACACAAATGTTTATTTCCTTTAGAAAAGGGGAGTAAAAGTAATTAACTTAGGGAAAATATTTCTTTTAAGAATCAAAATGATTTTTTGATGAGAAAACAAAGAAGATGAGTAATTTTAAAAGGAATGACCCGGTGGTAGTTTTTAAAAATAAGATTTTTTTTAAAATTGATTTTGGTAAAATAGAAAAGATGGAATTTTTCAAAATAAGGGGGTACCGATCGGCCTACCCCTTGACCTGTATATCGGCATGGGGGTCGAGTAAAATCACCCCTAGGCTTTAATTGAACTTTCCCGCACTTCTGTGGTACTTGTTAGGGTAGGTAGTTATATGGAATTTCAGAGATTTAATTTTTTGCCAAGGGTTTCGGGTATAAAAGAGAGGGTTCTTGAACTATTCTTGATAAAAACGATTCATTATCCCCTTTGATCTCTGGGGTGACTTAGGACAGTATTCAAATTATTTGTGCCTTTTAACCCTTTAGTCTAACTTAGTTGAATCTCCACTTGAATGTTAAGAAACCTTTACGAGTTAGCTAAACAATACCCCACACTTAGAAAGAGATATTATCAGGAGATACGCGAAATTGAAACCGAGGCCGAGGAGCGTCGTAGAGCCGAAGTCGATTTTACTCGGCCGATCTTCCTCATTCCCTTAAAGGTCATCCCAACTTCACCAGCTGAGGATGGTGAGGATGAGATGTTTGACTCCTCCTACTCAAACTCTAGTGCCTCGGTCTATGATTAGATCGAGAGTGGAAATTATTTTGATGAGGCCATAAGGTTTTTACCCATGAATCCTGAGGGGTCTGAGGTGGATGAGATCTCTTCTCGATCTTCGTTATCCAACCACATCGAGTCATCCAGTCGGGATGACGCTTCAGTTCTGTACCTCTCGAACACTAGTGAGCCGAGAATTAACGTTGTCACTAACATCCATTCCCATTTCCACTATAACCAAAAGAAAATTCCAAGAGAGATTTATCGATGGGACCCAAGCCATTGAAGCTCCTTCTGATGATGATGATTTTGAGGTCAGGGAACCACTTGACTACTCGTACCCTTAGACTTTTCCATCCACTGTGAGAGAGTCTGACCTTCTTTTCTGGAGGCTCTTGAATGGCATCAAGCCAAATATTTTTATGCGGGTCCTAGAAAAGGATGAGAGATTATATGATGGCTAAGAAGAAGAAGTCTTTGTCTATGAACAAATGTTTATGGTCCACTTTCGACTCCCTTTCCATCATTCTATCCGAGAAATTTTGTCCAATATGGGGCTCCTTCCCAATTGGCGCTAAATTCATGGAGGATCATACTCGGTTTCGTCTCTCTTTGGATGAACAAGTATAAGGATGATCCGTTAGTAATACTATTCAAGGCTCATCCTGAAGAACTCAACCTAGTTACTACCATTTAGGGGACAAAAATCCTGACAAGAAAATCAATCGTGTCAACCAAAGCTCTAATCACTATTGGAAGCTGAGGTTCTTTTTTGTCTCTGGGCCTTGGAATTCTCGGATGATGCTGATTGTTCTGAGGACGATCCAAGGGTTACCTATGCTTGGGCCAACCCTTCCATGTCCACCAAGCTAGACCCTGGTCTTAGTGTTGTCGATAGGGATAAGGTTAACTTTTTGAGAAATTAAGGGAAGGACGAGGCCCTTCCTGAGTTCGAAGATTTTATATCTCCCACCTTTTTAGAGACATCTAGTCTGGGGTATGACCCCCTAGACGAGTTATGTGAGTTTCTTAATTTTTCTAATTAATATAAGTCTTCCCCCGTCTTTTGGCATTTTTACTTACCATTTTCCTTTCTTCTTTGCACACCGTCCACCTCATACTTCATACAAATCTTAGAACATAATGACCTCGAGTTTTCAAAATGTATTTAGAAAGGAGGGAGGCAAGAAGTCTGTTAAGAATACGACCCTTAGTGGGCCGACCCGACCTGAGGTTGGTCATTAGAGAAAGAAGAAGTATAGAACTTGTCGCGATCATGAGACGAGGCCAAGGGTAATCCCACCTGAGTCTTTGCAAGCTCCTCTTCACCGGACTCATTTGAAGCTTTTTGGGATGCCAATATAGCCTACCTTAAGGCATGCCCGGTCTCGATTATACCCTTGATGATGAGGTAGAAGACTGCTATGTTTGCAGTCCCCTCAGTGGGGGATTATGAATTCATGGGGAAGATGCACCCCCCCAAAGGTTTATGAATTCGGTATCCATCACTTGGCACATGTATCTGCCTCATCTTTGATTTGAACTTCATCTCATACTAATTTTTACTTTATCTTTTTCTAACATCTATATATTTTTATTTTTCTGCAATCTGTTTGCGCCTTTACCTCAGCTACCAAATGGATAGCTGAGAACTATCCCAAGATTTAAGAGGCTAAGAGAGATCTTCAAACTGAGGGACAGTAAGGCCAACTACAAAACGGCCATTAATACATTGAAGGCAAAGAACAATGAGGCTTTGAAGGCAAATGCCGATGCTTTAAAAGAGAAAGATGGCGCTTTAATTGCCCCGTCGGCTAGGCATGCTATTGATTTTATTGCACTTTAAAAGAGGTATTAAGACGGCCTGTCGATGGGCTATCTTAAAATTTTCCGATGTAATCTTGTTGATTCGTTCGGAGCTGGAGGCCACTGATATGGAGGATCCTCTTTTCTTTTGAGCCTTGGCCGACGTCGAATCAGTAGCCGCAACCGGAGGGATAAGGAGCCCAATTCGAGTCCCCTATTGAAGCTGTGAATGCCAATACCACGTTACTGGAGGGGATGTGCTGGTCGAGACTGGTGCCGTTGATGGGTCGGGGCAAGTGGTGGCCGTCGGTGGCCTGATGCCTTTTTCTGATGTAAATTTTGAATAGTTCCCACATTTTAAGTTTTGATTGCTCAAATTTGAACAATGTATCTGTATCCTCGTCTCAATTGATCTCGTTTTAAAACAAATGAAACCCTATTGAATGCAAATATTCGCATCTCTTGATTTTGCCAACTCTTATAATTATGTTATTGTGGGTACCCGAAATTAGAACTATGGGCCTGGACGAGTAGCCCAGTCCTGGCGGCCCAAAGTCCAGGCCCCTCATCTTTTATAATTGATCCGATCTCCCCCCACGATCCCACGAAGGGAAGTTATAGGGGAGATGGATAACATGGAGGAACCCATCACCTCCACTCATCTACATAAACATGTATATATTAAACCCTAGGTCCGGGGAAAAAGGCCAAGTTGTATTCTCTGTAATCACTCTCCGAAGTATATAGAAATATTATCGACTGCACCACCGTGGACGTAGGCACATCTTGGCTGAACCACGTACATCCTTTGTTGTGTGATTGGAATCTTGTATTCCTTGTTCTTTTCTTGATAATTATTTCTCTCATATTTATTTGTGTTGCATAATAATTGCCTCTACAATTGGCGCCGTCTGTGAGAAGCGTTCATCTTTCCCTGAGAAGAGCCCACGTCAAGAAAGGAGTTTAAGATATCTGGCCACAGCAACAATGCTCCCCAAGCAGGAGATATTCAAGATCCACCTGCTCCTCGCAGTATTAGGTATGAAGTTCGACATTCAGATCAGAGAGCTCGCCTAGAAAGACCAGCCTCAGAAGAAAGTCAGGGACCAGCGAGGTCCACGCAGATATCCAGGTTGATTGATGCGTACGAGGCAAGGCTCCACGAGCAGAGGGAGTCTTCTCATAGATACGAGGCTGAGAATGCTCGCTTGAAAAGAAGACTGGAAATACTAGAGAGGGAGCTTCGTCCTGATAATAGGAGACGCCCATATCGCACTCCTAGCCCTCAGGAGAGCAAGTCTCGCAGCCGAGGAAGGAGCCCTAGGCGAGAATCTCAAAGGGACGAAGGAGGCGAGTCAGACGACGACCTCCGCGAACAGCTGCGAAGAGCTCGCCGCTACCAGAGCCCTGCTCCAGACGACGACCTCTGCGAATAGCTGCGAAGAGCTCGCCGCTACCAGAGCCCTGCTCGCAGCGACGAGCACATACGAAACATGGTCCGCAGGGAGATGGACCAGCATCCCGCTCACCACGGAACAAGATCAACCAGAGAACTCGCGAGGCGAGCTCTTAAAACCCAGAAGAAGTCGCCTTTCACAAGATAAATCGAAGAGGAGGAAGCTCCCAAGAAATTTGCCATTCCAAGGTTCAAGATTTACGATGGAAAGACTGATCCCATCGATCACGTCAGGCAATACCGACAGGCCATGACCCTCTGGAGTCACCGAGATGCCCTGATGTGCCGTATTTTCCCCTCGAGCCTTCATGATGTAGCACAGAAGTGGTTCAAAAGGCTCCCCCACCGGTCGATCAAGAATTTCAAATCCCTAGCCGAACTTTTTACGTCCCGATTCATCACCAGTAGCTCCCATCCTAAAAGGATGGATGCTCTACTAACAATGAAGAAAACGCCTCAGGAGACCCTCAGAGAATACGCAAAGAGGTACTGGGAGTTATTCAATGAGATTGAGGACTGCGCGGAGGAAGTGGCAGTGGCCTCCTTCAAAATTGGGCTCCCTAGTTCTTCCCTCCTCTACCAGTCCCTGACTAAGAAGGAAGCTATGACTATTGACGACCTAATGGCCCGAATCGAGAAATACGCAAAGGTGGAAGATGTCACCCGCTCTAATATAGGAGAAAATGGTAGAGCTAAGATCACTACCAAGGTAGGTGAGAAAACTGAGAACCAGAGGAAAGGAGGAAAGAACGGGGGTAAAAATGGCTCCAAGAACAGAGGGAACCATGGCGCGTCGAAAGCATTCCAAGCGGTCAACACCGTCTTCAAAGAACCAATTTACAAGGTTTTCGCGAAGATCAAGGATGAGCCATTCATCAAGTGGCCCAGGAAGATGGGAGGAGATCCCTCTAAGAGGAAAAATGCGTTGAGATGCGCTTTTCACAAAGAGGGAGGATACAAGACCGAGCACTGCAAAGCTCTTAAGTCTCACCTCAAAGAGTTGGCCCAGTCCGGGCATTTGAACGACTTTGTGGAAAAAAGGGTAGAGAAAGTGACTGCCAACAGAGAGGTGAGACCTGACAACGTGCTGGAGGATGATACTGGACATAAGTTCGCAGTGATTCACGGAGTATCTGACGTCAAGCAGATACAAGGGACCTCAGCTCGAATGGAGATGAAAAAACTTACAGCGGTAATGCAGGCTTTTCAAATTGATCCAACAAAGTCACAGTCAGGAAAGCATCGACGAGCAGAGGACGTCAACTATAACAAGCATATTGTTTTTACGGATGAAGATTTGATGGGAGTAAGGATCCCACATCATGATGCCCTGGTCATTACACTCAGGATAGCCAACTTTGACATCGACAAGCTGCTCGTAGATCAAGGAAGCTCATCCGAAGTAATGTACCTCGACCTATTCAGGAAATTAAAGTTGAGCGGGGCTACTGTTCCTTTGGTCGGCTTCGCTGGAAAAATGACCACCCCCTAGGCAAGATAGTGCTGCCAGTTCGTGCCGGGAACGTCTCCAAGATGATTGAGTTTTTGGTAGTTGACATCGAATCACCATACCAGGCCATCCTCGACCTACCATCAGAAACTCAAGTATGTAACCGAGCGAGGAGTAATGGAGATCCACGGCGACCAAGCGATGATGAGGAAGTGCTTCATAGCAGCCATCCGACCAAAGCTATAGAAGAAGGCCGGTAAACCTAGGGAGAAAGTTGAAGAGGGTGTGATACCTTCTAAATAGAAACTAAAGTATGGAAGACCAGGAGTAGAGGAGACCAGGCTCCTCCCCTTCGAGCGTGTCATCGAGGACCTGGTAGAAGCTATAGCCAAAGTTGGTGACAGTAGCAGAGTCATCTTGATTGGAGCATCTCTCACCGACCAAGAACAGAAGGAGTTTACGACCTTGATGAGACACAACGTAGACATTTTCGCATGGGAACTATACGAGCTGCCTGGCATTGATCCTGATATGGTCTGTCATTAGCTACACGTCGACCCCACATTCAAGCCAGTCATGCAGAAGGCACGAAGAACTGCACCCGAGAAGGTTAAAGCGGTCGAAAAGGAAGTCGAAAAATTGCTGGATGCAGGATCCATACGGGAAGTGCAATTCCCCAAGTGGTTGTCCAACCCAGTAGTAGTTCCGAAGAACAATGGGAAGTGGAGAGTTTGCATCGACTTCACTGACCTCAACAAAGCATGCCCTAAGGATAGTTTTTCCCTCCCAAAGATAGACTAACTAGTAGATGACACTGCAGCTCACGAGCGAATGAGTTTCCTGGACGCTTACTCAGTATATCACCAGATCCCCTTGTATGCCCCAAACCAGGACAAAACGGCATTCATCACTACAGTTGGGTTGTATTGCTACAAGGTCATGCCATTTGGGCTCAAGAATGCGGGGGCAACCTATCAGCGGCTGGTCATAAAAATGTTCAAGGATCAAATGGGAGACACAATGGAGGTCTACATCGATGACATGCTCGTTAAGAGCAAGAAGAAGGAAAATCACCTCTCAGACCTGTCAAAGACCTTCGAAATCCTCAGGAAGTACCGAATGAAGCTTAATGCGAGCAAGTGTTCCTTCGGTGTCCATTCAGGAAAATTTCTTGGATACTTGGTCAGTAAGAGAGGAATAGAAGCTAATCCGGACCAGATCAATGCAATCAACAGGGTACAATCCCCTCGAACAGTCCGGGACGTGCAGAAGCTCACTGGAATGATCGCTGCCTTAAATCGCTTCATTTCCAAATCCCCTGAGAAGTCCAAGCCTTTTTTCTAGCTTCTAAAAGGGAGTAAACCGATAGAATGGAGCCCGGACTGCTCACGAGCTTTGGACGAGCTCAAGTCCTACTTAAGCTCTCCACCGCTTCTTGTCATACCACATCAAACGGATTCTTTGTACCCGTACCTCTCGGTATCCAATCACACTGTCAGCTCGGCATTAATATGCGAGGTCATAGGAATCAAACACTCCGTTTACTACGCGAGCAAGACCTTATTAGACGCCGAGCAAAGGTACCTGCCATTGGAGAAGCTCGCCTTTGCACTGGTAATAGCCTCGAGGAAACTGAAGCATTATTTCGAAGCTCATACTATCATCGTCCTTACATCACACCCCCTTATGGCGGTCCTAAGGAAAGCGGATTTGTCGGGCAGATTGTCTAAGTGGTCAGTCGATCTCGGCCGGTTTGACATCCAATTTCAACCAAGGACCGCTATCAATGGTCAGATCCTCGCTGATTTCATAGCTGAATTCACTGGCGAAGAACTCCCCGACCAACCTCAACCAACAAAGCAAAAGGAGAACCCAGCAACAGTGGAAACTTGGAAACTATTCGTTGATGGAGCCTCCAACTCAAAGGGGGCAGGCGTAGGCATTGTTCTCATCACCCCAAAAAACACCAACCTTGAGCAAGGAATCAGGCTTGGATTTGTAGCCTCCAACAACGAAGCATAGTACGAAGCCCTAATAGCCGGTCTCCAAAAGGCACAAACTCTGGGAGAAAAACATTTACAGGTGTTCGACGATTCTCAACTAGTCTCCAATCAGATAAGTGGAGATTACAACGCGAAGGATGAAAGAATGGCAGCCTACCTCGCCCTGGTGAGAAAACTAATGATGATCTTTGAGGAGATCAACATCCAGCAGTTTCCCAGAGGGCAAAACAGTCATGCCGACACCTTAGCAGCCCTAAGCTCGGCAGTTGATTCTAGCCTTAAAAGGGTCATTCCCATCGATTTCCTAATTTATCCAAGCATTAACCACAAAGCAAGCTGCCAAACGTGGAACAAATACTCCAGGTGGGATCAACCCCCAGCTAGATGGACCCCTTAAAATACTATTTAAAGGAGGGCACGCTCCCAGAGGACAAGAAAACCGCCCACCAGATAAGAGTCAAAGCTGCTCGCTTTCACTTATCCACAAGAGGCAACTTGTATAAGAAGTCCTTCTCCGGTCCCTACCTTAGATGCGTCCACCCAGGCGATGTCGAGCAAGTGCTGCGCGAGCTCCACGAAGGAATCTGTGGAAGTCATGTCGGAGGAAGGTCTCTAGCCTTTTGAGCAATGAAGGAAGGCTATTGGTGGCCATATATGCAAAAGGACTCCGTAGTATATGTCCATAAACGCCTGAAATGCCAACTTCACGCTCTTATGGTCCACCAACCCGCCAGCAACCTAAAATCCCTGACCAGCCAATGGCCCTTCACCCAATGGGGAATGGACATCGTGGGAGCACTACCCACTGCTGCCGGTAATCACAAATACCTGTTGGTTGCAACTGACTACTTCACCAAATGGATCGAGGCAGAACCATTGGCAAACATCCGAGACGCTGATATGATAAGGTTTATATGGAGGAATATAATCACTCAATTCGGAATCGCCAGAACCATCATCACTGATAATGGGACACAATTCGAGAGTGGCCCTTTTCAGGACTTCTGTAACGAACACGGGATCAGGCATAACTTTAGTTCGATGGCCTACCCTCAGAGCAATGGGCAAGCAGAAGCTTCCAACAAAACTGTGATCGATGTATTGAAGAAGCGATTAGCGCGAGCCAAAGGTGCATGGGAAACCGAGCTACCCCATGTCCTATGGGCATACCGAATAACTTCTCGACGAGCAACAGGAGAAACCCTATTTTCGCTAACATATGGCATGGAAGCAGTCATCCCACTAGAAGCGGGTTTGCCAATAATGAGATCCGACCTTGTCGACCAAGGCCAGAATGATGAGGCGCTGCTCGCTGAACTTGACCTCGCCGACGAGCGTAGAGAACTTGCCCTAGTGAAGCTTGCGAGCTATCAGCAACAGCTCGCAAAGCATTACCACAAAAGGGTTAACCCGAGAAGATTCCAAGTTGGGGACTATGTTCTAAGGAAAGTCCTGGGCAACACAGTAAAGTCATCAGACGATAAGCTAGGCCCAAACTGGGAAGGACCCTTTAAATTAACTAAAGACGACCTACAAGGTGCCTATCATTTGGAAATGATGGAGGGCAAAAGATGACCTGCAAGGTGCCTATCATTTGTAAACGATGGAGGGCAGAGAGATACCACGAGCATGGAACGCATCTAATCTCAAGAAATTCTATTTTTAGATTATCAAGGAATTCTATTGTTGAAATCCTTTCTTGTATTTGTTATGTGAAAGGACAGTTCATTCCCCTTATTACTAATGAAATCAGTAACAGTTGCATTTTATCACACATCTTTTCCAAATCACAGGCACGATGGTCGATATAGTAGGGGAATACCCCTCCTCAGTTCATCGTCATAAAACACGAGAGACCTCTTAGCATTGCCCCTGGCAATATATAAAGCCCGACAAAGGATTCTTAGGCAATGCGACCAGATTTTATACTGGCCATCAAACCTACTTTGGTTGAGCAAAATCCTGATCGGATGAAGACATCCAATACCAGGTGTGTCCTCGCCAATTGCCCTACTTAGGCCTAAGGGAGTGTGACGACACAACCTAAAAGGTAAAATGGGGCATAATGGTATTTTGGTATTATACTGGACTGGGGAACACTTGCATGACAAAACAAAAAGGATTATGAAGCAACAAGAATATAAAAAGATTGGATGAGCACGTTTAGTCGGTAAAATTGCCCAAAACATGAACTTTTCATTAATCTCTTATATTTACAACAATGATAATACATGTTTAGTCGGCGAAGCTCGCCCAAAGCATTTACATTATCAAAAAAGACAAAAGAAACAACTTGTTATATATACAACAATGATAATACATGTTTAGTCGGCGAAGCTCGCCCAAAGCGTTTACATTATCAAAAGAATAACAACTTGCAAAAATTCAAGAAGGTGGAAGCCTCCGAATAAGATAATATGCCACTCTAGCTCTTCGTCCGTCATCAGGAGCGGGGACCAGCTCTTCCACAACCTCATCTGCATCCAACTCTAATAGTTGTCGAGGAATAGCATCAATGGGGATCCATTGATCATCCCTCCTGAATGGGTTGGGCATCAGAGTGGAGGAGGACATCTCGTGACGATACCATAACATCGAGTTCCTCGGGACCTGAAGCTCTTTCAAGGCACTCAACCACCCTCTGATGAAAGAAAGTTCCTCGAACTCGGATAGTCTTGTTGGAGCATCTAGCCAGCCTTGATCATAACCGTCAGCCCACGCTTGTTGAGGACCCTTCTTGAATAGGTACCGCAATCGGGTAACGTCCCGTTGAAGCCCAGCAGCAATTACATGTGCCCGTCGGACATCATCACGGAGCTCTTCCATCTCCTTATCACGCTGTTCTTCTACTTCCCTGTTCCTGCCCCTGGTGCTCCTACCAGCTCGCGGGAGGGGAGGACGAGTTGAACCTCGCGGCATAGGAGGAGTATATCCAGCTCGCGAAGACGAGGAGCCTTGCAGAACCGCTGGAACAGTGATTGGCGCATGATCTCTAAGTTGCAGGACTTCCCTCCTCAGGTTTTCATTCTCCTGCTGCAGGAACTCCCTAACTTGGTTTATCTCGGTGGCCTCTAGTAACCTTGCTCTCAGTACATTGACTTCCTCTTGTACAGAGGCACCAATGCCTTCCATCTCCTGGAGCCTGTCCTTCAACTTAGTCACTAGCTCAGACTGCTCCTTATACTTTTGATTCCTTGACATGAGAGATTTGCAAAGCCTAACAAAGGCCTGACGAACCTGAGGATTGGCATTGGGACCAAGAGTCCTGCCCAATTGAGATGTGGCAGGAATATACTCTTCTACATCAGTCAACTACAAGATATAAAAGGGCAATGGAAAGAAAAATCAATCAATGCACTGGAAAAAGAAGCCTTTTCATTTCATTGATAAAAGTCAAGTACATCGAGCAGAAATTGGAAAACTTACAAGCAGAAGTACAAAAATAGTCTTAAAAGAAGATTAACTAGCAACCTCAGGCTGCCCAGAGGTGGATGTCTGCTTCCCCTTATCAGCAGCAGCAGAGGCATACCCCTCTACAGGGATGTCCTCATTCGCCTGGGCAGGACCAGCCTCGGCAGGAATTGTCTGAGAGGCAAGATCAACACCCTCGATGGCTGGGGTAGGGGATTTTTCGTCCACAGTTGGCTTCGGACCCGGGTCATGCTCGTCGAACATAGGAGATTCAGCATCAACACCATCAGCTAAGAGGGCCTTGTTCCAGCCCTTCTTAAAGTTCAAACGGCTGATGTAGCCTATCTGAACTTGGGCGTCTTCATAAGCAGCAGTCCACCTGGAGTTGTATGAATCCTCCTTGATGGTGGATACCTGGGACTCTTTCTCCTTTAACTACTCGGTCAGAGCCTTGTTCTCCTCCACGACACCCATCTTACTCGAGCAGACTAGGTCATAGGCCTGCCTCAGCTCGCTCAGCTCCTTAACCACCGCATCCCTCTCTCGATTAGAATTGATGAGGGCCAAATCAGAGGAAGCTCGGGCTGCATCAACAGCCTTCAAATCAGCCTCCAGCTGAGAACCCCTGACTTCCAGAGCGGACTTCTACTGCTCCAGCTCGCCATTCCTTCTCACCAACTCGTCGCGAGAACGGTAGAGCACGACGAAGTCAGTCACAAACTGCCAAAAATAAAGAAGAGATCAAGAAGGAGAAACAACTAAACTTGTTAAGGAATTGAAAAATGGAGAGGATCTTACCAAGGCTAGCCTCTGGCTAGCTTGTAGGGCCAATTGATCAGACCCCAGTGCCCTCTGGCGATCTGCAGGAAGAACTGCCCTCTCGAGCAGCGCAGGTGCCAGCTGAGGAGAAATGGCAACTGAGGCCCCCTCGGGTAAAGCAGACACCGGGACCAAGGCTTGCCCAACCTTCGTTCTCGACTCCATCTTCCTCCTCTCTTCCTCTTTCTCTTTCTCCCTCTCCATCCTCTTCCTCTCCTCCATCCTCTTCTTTTCCTCCACCTTCTTTCTTTCCTCTTCCTTTTTTCTCTCCCTCTCTCTCACCCGCTCTTCCTCTCTCCTCTTCCTCTCTTGCTCCTGAGTAGAAGACCGAGAACCAGTAGCCACGACCCCTGAAGTGGATTTTGTTTTTTTGACCTTTGTGAAAGGAGCACGTGGTCCTCATCATCATCATCTCTAATCAAGTTCTTCCTTGGAGGCGTCTCTTCACCTGAACTGCTGGAAGAGCTCGACGATCCTCGAACTTCAGAATCCTCCTCCAAGTCAGAGGAACTACTACTGTCAGAGCTCTCTTCACCCAAATTACTCGCAGCTCCTGCAGTCTCACTTTCAGACCTGCTCTCCTCTTCGTCCAATTGGATAGGCTCAGCAGTAGTCTTTTCGAAGGAATCGAACTCTGGTACACTATCCACAGGCCGTGCTATTAAGCTGGAGCCAACGTTCTTGTACTCAAGCAAAAAGGCAGCAGACCTGGGATGCTCGCCGTCACCCATAGGCTCCCTGATATTCCAAGCTTTCACCAAATCCGAGATACGAACCTCGCTGAGAGCAGGCTCCAAATTCTTTGACCTCGCTGCGTAAGAAAAAGCAAAGAGGGGTTAGAAAAATCACAAATCAGCGAAAGTTGAAACAACAGTACAATGTCTACCTATATATTCCTCCCCGTAGAAAGGAACAGAGAGCCTCTAAGACCTCGACCCTTCAAACTGGAGAGGGAACTGCCAATTACTAACGAGGAAACCCTCTTGCCAGTAATCCTTATGGGAATCAGGTAGGTTTACTACCAATACCCTATCAGGACTCCTAGCTTTGAGGTATAAGACACCTGAACTAGTTCGAGAAAAGGAATAACAGAAACAAATCTCGGCAAGTCCTAACCTAGTACCATACAACTGGTTTATTCTGTGGACGCCATTTACTATCTTCCACACATTGGGCGAGCACTGTGCAGGAACAATATTGAAATAGCCAAAGAAATGCAAAAATAGATCATTAGGGGGAAAAGTAAGTCCCCCCTGGGAAAGCAACAAAACATGGATCCAGTGGGCATCCTCTATATCCCTAACGTTCCTAGAAGGGGAGGCACAACATTCAATATCTACCCACTCAGGAATGTTGTAGAACTTCCTGAATTCAGAGATTGACCTATTTCTAATCTTCGCCATTGAAAAACTCAAGAAAATCTACAAACCAAAGAGAAAGTGCAAAGAAAGGGCACGAGAAACTTACAAAATAGAAGATCGGTTCAAGTGATGAAGAAGCACGAGCTCAAGACGACTAAGAAGCAATGGAAATGGGGATTAAGAGAAGAAGGTACGAGGCGCTAGAGTTCTCAGAAGAAGGAAGAGTACTAGAAAGGCTGAAGCAACGGAAGAAAATGTGGCTATCCCAACAAGCCTTCAATTCTAATCATAGCGCACAAATAGCGAAGCGGGTGCCGCCAAAGCAACTTCACAGTTTTCGAAGAATCGCAAATCAGCTATAATGGCTGATCATTTAAATCCATTGAACCCATAAACATGGCCTAACAAATTTAGGGGCAATTGTGGGTACCCAAAAATTAGAACTATGGGCCTGGATGAGTAGCCCAGTCCTGGCGGCCCAAAGTCCAGGCCCCTCATCTTTTATAATTGATCCGGTCTCCCCCCACGATCCCATGAAGGGAAGTTATAGGGGAGATGGAAAACATGGAGGAACCCATCACCTCCACTCATCTACATGTACATGTATATATTAAACCCTAGGTCCGGGGCAAAAGGACAAGTTGTATTCTCTGTAATCACTCTCCGGAGTATATAGAAATAATATCGACTGCACCACCGTGGATGTAGGCACATCTTGACTGAACCACGTACATCCTTTGTTGTGTGATTGGCATCTTGTATTCCTTGTTCTTTTCTTGATAATTGTTTCTCTCATATTTATTTGTGTTGCATAATAATTGCCTCTACAGTTGTGTTTGCTTTCTTTAAGCATAATTATTGTTAATCAACCTTGCAAATTTCTGAATGTTGATATATTCTCTGTGACACCCCACTTAATTAAATACTAGATGATCAGTCCTTTATTAAATTAAAAGAAATTTCTCATCTGGTTACATTCTTAGCATCACTGTCGAAAACTTTTTAAAACTTACTAACCACCTAGTATTAAAAAAAAAATGCTGATGTCAAAATTTGAATATTTTTATTTAACAACAACAACAATATAAATATAAATTTAAACCATTCACACAATCAATGGATCTAAATCAACACTAAATAAATAAATGAATAACTGGCCAAATAAACCATCGGCAAAAATGCAAAATCCATTATAATAATCCAACAGACATAATAATATGAGTACAATGACTGACTGAAATAAAATAGCTGGGGAAACATGCCCAAATGAAATACTGAACTGCATCCTACTCTAGAATGAAGTAACTAAAGTGACTCAGTCCAAACCCTGCAGTCTTCCACATCTGCAGCAGCTACGCATCCCTGGAACAAATCATCAAATTTGGCATCCCTGTGGTTGGTCACTAAAAGGTTTTGAAAATATTTTGCAAGTATAGGTCAGAGCCCAAATCCTTTTGAAAATATTTTGCAAGTGAATTAAAATGCATGAATGCTCTTCATATTTAAGTTAATGTCGCACTCACTTGAGATACTTCTCACCTCTTAACTATTGTTCACATCTAACGCTTCTTCCTAACCCTCCTAGTTACACTACCCCGTCTAACTAGCCTTGTCCTTAAGATCCTAGACACTTCACTCTAGCCCGAGTAATTTTATACTTCTACCTCATAAATTTTTAATCACATTAACTTAATTATTCCTCTTTAAATTCACTGTATAACATTCTCACTAGTTATATACAACAAATCCCTTTTTACTTTATTTACTTCACCCGTATATAAATATATACACTCTTATTTACGTATCCTATATAATACAGTTGCACTTCATATATTTTACCCGTATATAAATCTACACCATATATACGTATCATATACCACAACATTCACGCACACACACACACACACACACACACACACACACACACACACACACACACACATATATATATATATATAACCATCCTCCAGAGTAGACAGTCACCGAATGTTCTCTAAAATGCTATCACCGCAGGTATACTCATCCACCCGGACACCCGGACTCGATTAGCTCCCTGAATCAGTGAAATAAAAATAAACGCAGCGGAGGCAATCATAGTTCCCATTGAGAGTGAGACCGAATCATACCCAAAGCGCCTCATCTCTGATAAAATCACAACATATAAATACCAGACGCTATGACCTGGGGATTATACTTTCCTTGCTCCTCAAGCCAGGGGATTCATCCACATCGCGCAACCTCCTGTGATAGAACTAGAGGGGTATGTATTCCTATAAATATTATTCACACCAATATTTATAAAGCACTCAAATGTATATATACTACACAATCACTGCATATATATATTTAATTTAAACCCGGCTAATCTGTGCACAAAACCCATAGCACTAGCCTAAAATATTCGAGTCAAATCCCGACTCTAAGTTATTTAATTCACCCATAAATAAATTTATTATCACGGCGTCTGTAGAATGGTGTTTCAAACTTGACCACTATATTTTGGGGAGAGGGTTCCTCAAAGACCCCCCTTCAGCTTCCAAAAAATATTTTAGACCCGGAACCCCCAAGGTTTCTCAACGGTAGAAAATATATATTGGTTGAGGAACCCTCAAGGTCCCTCAACGGAAGAAAATTCATATTGGTGAAGGAGGGTTCCTCAACGTCAAAAAATTTATATTGGTGAAGGAACCCCCAGGGTCCTTCAACGACCGAAAATTCACATTGGTGAAGGAACCCCAGGGTCCCTCAATCGTAGAAAATTCATATTGGTGAAGGAGTCCCCAGGGTTCCTCAATGACAGAAAATTCATATTAGTGAAGGAACCCCATGGTCCCTCAACGACATAAAATTCATATTGGTGATGTAACCCCAAAGTCCCCCAATGGTAGAACATTCATTATGGTGAAGGAACCCCCAGGGTCCCTCAATGGCCGAAAATTCATATCGATGAAAGAACCCTAAGGCCCCTCAATGGTAGAAAATTCATATTGGTTGAGGCACTCCCAGGGTCCCTCAACCTCCAGAAAACATTTGGTCACAGAACCCTCAAGGTTCCCCTCCCTCAACTACAAGAACACATTTGGGTGAGGAACCCTCAGGGTCCTCAACCAAAACCTTGGGCGAGGGACCCTCAAGGTCCTCCCCCTCAGCTTCCAGATAACAATCCAGGATGATGGAATTGCTACCATGAGCAACCCTTCATCATAAAAAGTCATTCCTTAAAAGAAAAAAGTACTAACACTTACTTTCTTGTATAGGTAGCCTAGTTGAGAAGGCATGACTCAAGTAGGCCAGTTGGGATCTCTTGGGAGTTTTGCCTTGGCGATCGAGGAACAAGGTTTGTTGGGAAAGCTCAACGACTTAGCACTTTAGGATTGAGATAATACTAGTAGGAAGACTCTAGGAGTCACTCAAGACCACACACTTCTCACAAGAAATGAACTTTTATAAAAAATAATTTTCATAGAAGAGAGGGTCCTCAAGGCCCCTCTCAAGAAAAATGTTTTTAGAGGAGAGGGGTCCTCAAGGGCCCCCCTCAATAGTGATAGTTTTAAAGGAGGAGGTCATCGAGGCCTCCTCTCTCAAGTTTACAAAGTTTGTACCATAAAGTTACCGTTTCAAAAGATATTTGTCAAATTAGATATTCTATCTTTAAGTGCAGACATATTTTCTTTTTGACTTTGGTTGGCACTAGGTGGCACCTGTCAGAGGGAACAGGCAGCTGCAGACAGGTAGGGAGAAATGGTACGTTTCAGACATTGTCCCTCACCAACCCTCTCAGTTTTAGCGCCTAAAAGTGCCAACTCAGCCCTAGGGCCTAAGTATAAATATAACCCTTGGGCAAGGTCAAAGATGATATAACTCCTATCATACTGTTACTCTATTAAAATCACACCAGAACCTCCTAGTATTCTCTCCCTGCTCTCTCTCTAAGTGCTGAGTGCCTTGTTCTTTCACTTCTGACTATCATCCATCACTCTCAGGAGTTCCTCTTGAGAAAAATTACTATTATTGTTGTGGAAGTTCATCTTCTTGTAGGGTGGGAGTTATATCTTGAGTTCCATTTTTACCAAAAGGAGAAGTTTTTATCAGAATCTTCTCCAGAAGTTCTTGAGAACCTTGTAGACAACGTCCATTGGAGTGGGTCACGCCTCACCCTTTACAGTTATTCATCGACCCCACTCTCACTAACCTCCTACATTTGGCGACTCCGCTGGGGAGGTATCCACACTTTTATGGACAAAAAAGGCCTGAACTTTTCTAAGTAGCTAGTTTTTAATGACATTACACTTAGGAATGGAACTCAAAGCGACCAGACCACTCAGAAAAATGTGGTGGTGATCGGATTAAAGGCACCTGCTCCGTAGGGAGGGCAGACTAACTCATCAACAACAGTTCCGACGGAAGGTATGAGCCTTATGAGCATGTTTTTTTTAGTTTTTTTTGAAACAAAACAATGTAGACGTAGCAAGTTTGGGTCAAGGTTGTGTAACAGCAACAACAGCCCCCTCTGGAGGGGCAACCTCTCATGCAGCGATTCTGGTAGAAGTAGCTTTGTCGCGGAGGGTGGTGCCGATGTAGGTTGTGGAACCATAAATCTCACCAGCTGACAAGGTTATTAGTTTGGATGAATCACCATCCAAAGTTATTTCTATAGTGGGGGTTAGGAAGTTACTCTCCTCTTCTCAAAGGGAGGTTCCTCATCTGTATGAGGAGTTACAGGATGCCTAACCACAAGAGGATGAAGTGGTTGAGAAACTACCAATAGTTGCTGTTTCAAGCGAGGAACCCACTGAGATGGATGCTCCAAGCGAGGAACCACCAATGGTGGAAAAAGTCTTGGCTGGTGAAGAATCTCCTATTCTAAACAACCCTCGCGAGGAACCCCCCATTGATAGTTGATAGGGGGAGAAATGGTATCTATTCCTATTATAATCGTATCTTAGTTTGGGGGAGATTTATCTTAGGGGGAGACGTCTTTCTAAGTTGATCATAGTTGATGAAGGAAAGAATTAATTTAGGGGGAGTAATTATTTTATGCATTTAATATTCTTGATATTCCCTATGCGTTTGATAGTTTGCTTAAGTGTGAGGAATTCTTCTAAGTGGCAACTTTCATCATCGGGCAAAGATATTGATCCTTGGTTTGTTTTGAGTCAAGCTATGTAATTTTTATTTTGGGTGGGACATTTTTGTCGGTTTAGTAGAGCTTGACGACCCTTAAGGATTTTTGTTGTTTTTGTTCCGGAATAGCCAAAGGGGGAGATTTGTAAGGACACAAATTTCCAATTGAGTCCTTTGTAGTTTTGGCTCAATTCCAGACAAAAACGTTTGAGTCATAAGATAGAGTTATTGACCATCCTTCAAGCCTATGACGTTTTAAAGTTGAAGACGTGGTGGTCAAGTTTAAATCTTCATCAAAATGCCGAGTTTAATGCGCCAAGTTTTTATGTCATCACCATGGTTCCATTGCTCCTAAGGTATGAATTCATTTTGAATATATATATAGGAGCTTGGAACATGTTTCATTGGATGAATTTTTTTTTAAACTTTTGTTTATTTTCAGAAAGATTTTATTAAAACTTTAAAATAAAGTATATAAAGTTTCTGGGCTAAAAATAGAATTTTTATACTTTCTAGAAGTTCGTTCAAATTTTCGTTCGAATGAGTTTGTCATTCGAACAATAATGTTGTTCAAAAGAGTTTGCCAACGAGTTCCCACATTGGCCATTGGAATGTCATTCGAAGTTTCGTTCGAACAAAAAATGATGTTCCAACAAGATTTCCAACGAGTTTACACTGTAACTTCGTTAGAAGGTTCGTTCATTTACAGCAACAATCTTTTTGTATTTTTCATTTAAAGCAAACAAAAATGAAGGAAATATAATACAAAAGATAAACAAAAATCATCATTCTAGCATGTGGTTAAGCATGAAGCATAGACTAGAAAATGACTAAACAAGTATGCAATTAGCATGGGTGATATAGCATGAAGCACAAAAGCTAAAGTATGCAAATAAAACTAACACATTCAACCTTTAGATTTTGCAAGGGAGGAAGCATGTGAAAGCAAATGAGAATAAAAAACCCTATCTTGTAAAGCTACCAAGTCGGATCTCTTAACCCAAACTAATGACGAATGATAATCTCGGGGCATAGGAATCTTGGCTACCTTGGTTGCCTTACGTTGAGTTTTTCTAGGACCTTGCTTAAGATCAAAACATAATTTCCTAAGATGACCTTTTCGACCACAATGTGCACAAGTAAAAACACGTCGAAAATTGGTACCTAAGGATTGATCTCTAAAGGCTTTCCTAGGGGATTCTCCTAAAACATTGGTTTTGGCTTTATGAGTGGATTCATTAGAAGTATCGAAGCCTAAACCACAAGTGTCATTTTTAATTTGGACCATTCCTAAAATTTTATCTAGTTTCTCCGAACGACACTCCAAATCAAATTTGACTTTTCTAGAGTCTTTTAATTTATTTTTTAATTCTAAAATATTAGACTCTAATAAAACATTTCTCTCTTCAAACTCAAGAATCTCATTTTTCAAGGATTCCATTAAACCTCTAAGGCTATCTCTCTCGCCTTCTACATATTCAAGCTTCTCTCAAAGAGTTCTATCTCGTGTCCTAAGGTCTTCCACTAACGCACTATCATCAACGACCTTGACACGCTCTCTTAAACAAGCTTCTAACTTAAAATTTGCTCTTTTTAATTTAATTGATTCTTCATATAGTTCTTGATAAGCATTTTGAAGTTCACTCACATCAACCTCTTCTTCATTTTCACTCTCTCTTTCTTCTTCACTCTCATTACCATAAAAAAATAATTGAATCATAAACTTTGACCACGGAAGTGTCATGTGTTTGAATATCTTTATGGGAAGATTCATTATCAGTGCTCACATAACTAGCCATAAAAGCCACAAAGTTGGGCTTAGTGGGGGAATCGGGTCCCTCTTTATAATCACTATCACTAAGGGTTGAATTAAAAAAAATTGGTTTCTTACCCTCTCTCCTTAGTTTAGTGGGGCACTCAGAAGCCCTATGGCCATACCCTTCACAACCAAAACACCGATTCGACTCGTCCCCATTTAAATGGTCATTAATAGTTTTAGGGATCTTATCGGCTTTGTCATGCGTAGATTTTTCAAATTTCTTAAAATTATTTTTAAATTTATCTTATATTAAATTTAAGAAATTTTCAAAACTTCCTAGCAAACATAGCCATATTTTTCGAGTCACTATCACTTTCACTCTCTACTACTTATTTTTCCTCTTTTCGGACCTTTAAAGCAACGCCCTTTTATATTTTCTTTTCAGTTTCAGAGGAAAACATGTCTAGTTCATGGGTTTGTAAATCACCTACAAGCTCTTCTAATTTTGTGGAGGCTAAAGTTGGTAAAAAATTTAAAAAGGTCACTTTTGGAATAAATCTATCGAGTAGGGACCTTAAAATTTTCTTTATTACTCAGTTGTCGGGTATTTTCTCTCCCAAATTAAAAGATGAATTAACAATATCGAAAAGTCTAGCATAAAATTCATCAAAAGGTTCTTTTTTGTTCATTTTGATGGTTTCAAATTGAGTGGTTAGGTTTTAGAGTTTCGAATCTTTAACGACACAAGTACCTTCATGAGTGAGTTGTAAAATATCCCAAGCTTCTTTAGCGGTTTCACACGTCATAATGCGACGGAATTCATCCGGTGTGACCGCGCTAAACAAGGCATTTAGGCCACGGGAATTTAAATTTGAAAGTTTTAATTCATTCTCACTCCATCTATCGGCCGATTTGGAAACACGTTCATTATCTACTAAATGAGTTGGTGGGGACCACCCGTTAACTACAGATAACCAAACGCTCTCGTCGATAGATTTAAGTGCCGATTTCATACGCGCTTTCCAGTACGTGTAATTAGAACCATCGAAAATAGGAATTTTTGAGAATGGGGAAAATTCCATTTTAGCCAAAAATATTTAAAGGATCTTTAACGAAATAATTTATCGTTTTGGCTCTGATACCAATTTGAAAAGGTGTGAAGGGCCCTCGATTTTGCGAATTCTCTTTATACTTCACTTAAAAGATAATTTCCTCTTAAAAAGATGCGTGGAAGCGAAGATGGTTCAATTAAAAACAAATTTTTATTTCTTTTACAAATTAAAATTAAACAAAGTGAAATTAGATTGAACACACACTTATGTTAATTTCACTTAAACCAAGTTAACCCAAGTCCTAGAAAATTTGCCTAAGTCATATTTTCAATATTACCAAATTAGGCCAAATAAATTTTAACAAATTAAATTAACGACTTGAATTAACTACACATTAGCCAAATTTAAATTAGCACCAATTTAAATAAGTAGTGATTAAACCAAATTTTATCTTTTTACCTAAGCATGCGTTCTAGGTGAGTATTGTGAAAGATAAAATAAACAATGGATCACTACGCCGCGATGTACGAGGAATAACCCACAACGGGAAAAAACCTCGGACGACCCTAGCATTAAGTCCACTAAGTATGGTTTTACAATTACAAGACAGATGACTTACTTCCTAGACTCGACCCCTTTCAAGCCTTGACGCGTCTTCTTGTAAACACCTTCGCCTAGTTGACAACCCCGAAGCTCCACCAGAATCTTGGAATCCACCAATGAGACAATAGGTACACCGTCAACCACATATGGTGCCTTTCACCATGTGAGAATGCCGCAGCAAAACAAACTTCTTCTTTGTGGGATTTAGAAGCAAACCCAAACTTCTCTTCAAACGGTAGAGATAAAAATCGGTGCCAAACTCCAAGCAATGTGTATATATAAAGGAACTTGGATAAACAAACTTTGGGTGTAAAACAAGTGTTTAAAAGATTTTTCTTGAAAAACAACAACATTTAAACAATAAACTTTTTCCTTTTTGGAACTTTTTCCTTTATATACTTTATTTTAAAGTTTTAATAAAATCTTTCTGAAAATAAACAACAGTTTAAACAAAAATTCACCCAATGAAACATGTTCCAAGCTCCTTTATATATATTCAAAATGCATTCATACCTTAGGAGCAATGGAACCATGTTGATGACGTAGAAACGAGGCACATTAAACTCGGCATTTTAATGAAGCTTTAAACTTAGCTGCTACATATTCAACTTTAGAACGCCATAGGCTTGAAGGATGGTCAATAACTCTATCCTATGACTCAAACATTTTTGTTCGGAATTGAGCCAAAACTACAAAGGACTCAATTGAAAATTTGTGTCCTTATAATAGTTGCCCTTATGAGGAACCCTTGGCGGTGTGAACTCTAAACATGGAAATCAGCCACGAAGAACCCTTATCAGTGTCATAAAGTTGAGAGGAACCCCATGGGTAATATTCCTCGCTAGGAACTCTCAAACACCCCTTAAACACACGAACTGCATACGAGGTGCCCGAAAGCAAGGGACCCTCCTCAATAACCTGTGGGCGCGAGGAACCCATAATAAACTTAGTTCCAAGAGAGGTATCTCCAATCAAGGAACCCTCCTCCAGGGCAGGCAACGGCGAGGGAACCATATAGGTCCTCACCCCAAGATTCAACCCATCATTAATAAACATCCCCGCTTCATCATATTCGGAAAAAATAACCCTTCAGAAGAAAAAACCCTTAAGGGTGAAAACACCGTCAAGGAACCCAAAGTGGTTGAGACCCCCAACGAGGAACCCCCATCATTCATAGTGGTAAACGAGGAATCCTCCGCTACGAGCGATTCAGACGAGGAACCCACCTCGACCAATGGTTCTCATGAGGAACACTCGGTGTTCGAGGAACCCCTCGAGGTGGCAATAACATGCGAGGAACCCTTTCAGGTCTAAATAGTAGATGAGATACCCCTCATGGTCAAAGCCTCACATGAGGGACCCAAGACCGTGAAAAATTTCCAACGAGGAACCCCCCGGTTCCAAACTAACCATCGAGGAACCCCCAAACATAAAAACCTTTGACAAGGGACCTCCAATGAAATCAGATCTAGATAAGGGGCCTCTGTGAGATGACCCCTCCCCCCATCTCAAGCGAACAGTGAAGAACCCCTCACGCTCAAGGTCCCGGTCGAGGAACCCAACATGGAATGTCCTATGAAATGAGATTATGACGAGGGGGATCTATGCGAGGACCCATCCCCCATCTTAAGCAACGATGAAAACCCCCTCGCGCTCAAGCTCACGGTCGAGGAACCCAACGTGGAATGTTTGATGAAATTAGATTGTGATGAGGGGCCTCCCTGCGAGGACCCCTCCCCCATCTCAAGCAACATCGAGGAATACCCGATGAGGAAAACCTATGACGAGGAACCCACCACATGTAAAACAACGGACAAGGAACCCCTCAAGTCCAAACGAACGGTCAAGTAACCCAGGGTTGTTACAATGTTCAACGAAGAACCCTCGATAAACTTAGATCCAAATAAGGGCCTCCTGCACGAGGAACCCTCTCCCATCTTCGGCAGTGGCGAGGAAATCCTAGGAGTTCTCATCCCAGAACTTAGGCCACCAGACATTTTAGCCAAATTAGATTCAGAAGTTAGCATTTCAAATGAAGAAATTGCCGATCGCAAATGACTCATAGCAACGACGTCAGAAATGGAGGCAACAGAACTACCTTGGGCGGTGGTTACGATAGTGGTACCAGTGGCCACCACCGTAGCTATAGAAATAAAGATGGGAAAAGAGGCTAACATGATGGGAATGATGGTTGCATCAACATCTGAAGAAGCAATAGGAAGTGATGAATCTCCAACATGCTTCAGGAGCCTTTTTACTTAGTGTGAAAGATAAAATCCAACAGCACAAAGTAAGAGGTATCAATTATACCTTCTTAGCAAAGTTTAATGCTTATAAAATGTAAAGTTATCCTATATAGGCCATGGTGACTCCTAGTCAATTTTTACTTGTTATTATTTCTCCACCTAATAAAATAGGACAATAGGTGTGAGAACACAAAAAGTATTTGCAAAATTATACATTAAAATATATAAAAAGGTACGACAGTTTAGTAACTCAGGCTCTAAGGGCATAGGAGCGCTCACAATATTGAGTAAGTGCCAAGTATAAATATAAAGTACGATAGTTTAGTACCTCAGACTCCAAGGTCATAGGAGCGCTCATAGTATGGAGCAAGTGCCAAGTATAAATACAAGATATGACATTTTAGTACCTAAGTTTCAAAGGGCACCGGTGCACTCACAGTCTTGAGTAAGTGATAAGTATAAATATAAGGTACGACAGTTTAGTACCTAAGGCTCTAAGGGCATCGAAACGCTCATAGTCTTGAGCTAGTGCCAAGTATAAATATAAGGTACGACAGTTAAGTACCTCAGTCTCCAAGGGAATAGGAGCGCTCACAGTATTGAACAAGTGCCAAGTATAAATAAAAGGTACGACATTTTAGTACTTCAGTCTCCAAGGGCACAGGAGCGCGAATAGTCTCGAGCAAGTGCTAAGTGTATATATATATATATATATATATATATATATATATAAGGTACGATAGTTTAGTACCTCGGTCTGTAAGGGCATAGGAGTGCTCACAGTATTGAGAAAGTGCCGAGGATAAACAAAAGGTACACCGAACTAGTGTTTTTTCTCTTTCTTAAGAGAAAAATAGATCCTTTACAAGATTAGAAGAGGATCCATGATATGAAGGTCTTTCCTCATTGTACTTGGGAGAATAGCCATCCCAAGGGAAAATTATATTGAACAAAGTCCTTACAGACACACCAAATAATTTTTTTTGGCACTAGACCAGTAGGAGGTTGTCTTCCTAGTAAGTGATAATAAAAAAAATGAATATTATTTTTTTTATTTCACACAAATTTATAGCTTAGAGAATAAGTCCTAACCTATGTTCTCAAGATTTTTTTTAACTTGCTCAGTTATATGCAAGTACCCTGCTGTTAGAAGGTTAGCTTTAAAATTTAAGTTACTCAGTTATATGCAAGTACCCCGCAGTTAGAGGGTCAGCTTCATAAATAATAACTTGCACAACTCATATGCAAGTACCCCACAGTTAGAGGGTTAACTTCAAAATTTAACTTTCTCAGTTATATGCAAGTACCCAACAGTTAGAGGGGCAGCTTCAGAAATAATAACTTGCACAACTTATATGCAAGTACCCCGGAGCTAGAGAGTAGCTTCAAAATTTAACTTGCTCAGTTATATGCAAGTACTCCACAATTTGAAGGGCAGATTCAGAAATAATAACTTCGTCAGCTCATATGAAAGTACCTCACAGGTAGAGGGGTAGCTTCAAAATTTAACTTTCTCAGTTATATGCAAGTACCCCGCATTTAGAGGGGCAGCTTCAGAAATAATAACTTGCGCATCTCATATGCAAGTACCCCGCAGTTAGAGGGGTAGCTTCAAAATTTAACTTGCTCAGTTATATTCTAGTAACTCACAGTTAGAGGGGAATATGAACAAATAATAACTCGTTCAACTCATATGCAAGTACCCTGCAGTTAGAGGGGTAACTTCAAAATTTAAGTTGCTCAGTTATATGCAAGTATCCCGCAGTTAGAGGGGAAACTTCAGAAATAATAACTTGCGCAACTCATATGCAAGGACCCCAAAGTTAGAGGGGTTGCTTCAAAATTTAACTTGCTCAGTTATATGCAAGTACCCCGCAGTTAGAGAGGTAGCTTCAGAAATAATAACTTGCGTGCGCAGCTCATATGCAAGTACCCCGGAGTTAGAGGGGTAGATTTAAAATTTAACTTGCTCAATTATATGCAATTACCCCACAGTTAGAGGGGCAGCTTCAGAAATAATAACTTGTTCATCTCATATGCAAGTACCCCGTAGTTAGAGGGGTAGCTTCAAAATTTAACTTACTCAGTTATATGTAAGTACCTCGCAGTTAGAGGGGCAACTTCAGAAATAATAAGTTGCTCAGCTCATAAGAAAGTACCCTACAAGTAAACGGGTAGCTTCGTAATTTTAACTTGCTCAGTTATATGCAAGTATTCTACAGTTAGAGGGCTAACCTCAAAATTTTAACCTGCCTAGCTTATATGCAGGTACCCCATAGTTAGAGAGAAAACTTCAAAATTTTAACTTGCCCAACTTATATGCAAGTACTCCAGAGTTAGAGAGGCAGCTTCAAAATTTTAACTTGCCCATGCTTATATGCAAGTACCCCACAGTTAGAGGGGTAATTTTAAATTTAACCTGCCCATGCTTATATGCAAGTACCCCACAGTTAGAGGGGCAACTTCAAAATTTTAACTCGCCCAACTTATATACAAGTACCCCGCAGTTAGAGGGGAAGCTTCAATATTTTAACTTACCCAAATTATATTCAAGCACCCCACAGTTAGAAGGGCAACTTCAGAAACAAAAACTTACTCAGACCTCATGCTAGTACCCCACAGTTAGAGGGGAAGCTACAAAAATAATAACTCGCTCACCTCATATGAAAGCACCCCGCAGTTAGAGAGGTAGCTTCAGAAATGATAATTTTCTCATATCTCATTCAAGTACCCCAAAGAATATGGGGCAGTTCTAATTAACTAAATGCTCACAGTAAATAGAACAGGTCACAGTTAACCATACAAAGATTTTTAGTTTGCCCAAAACAAAAGACTTTCACGAGGGGACTATTGTAGAGGTGTACTGACCCACAATAAAAAGTAATTCGTGGCGAGGGAGTCCACTACGAGGGATCCCTCTACCAAGACCATAACCAAATGTGTGAATGATGGAAAGGGAGTCCACTGCGAGAGACCCCTTTGAAATACAATAGTAAAGGTACGATTTGGATGAGAAAGTCCACTTTGAGTGGCCCATCTTCCAATACCAACATAAGTAACAGTTGAGGATGAGGGAGTCCACCACAAGTGACCCCCTCAGCCAAGATTAAAATAATAAATAGTTTATGGTGGGGGAGTCCACCACGAGTGGCCCCTCAACCACGAGCAATGTTGCAAAACAGCTGGTGGTGAGGGGATCCACCACGAGTGGCCCCTCAGCTATAATCAAAGGCACGAACAATTTATGGCGAGGGAGTTCACTTTGAGTAACCCCTTTGCCAAAGGCAAATACAAAGAGGAAAACCGAGGGCAAGGAAGTCCAAGATAAGTGACCCATTTGCCAAAGACATACATAGAAATGAGAGGGTCTACCCCCAATGGATCCCCCCTCACTGCATAAACTAGAGACAAGGTAAATGAGTTAGGTCAAGGGGACTTACCTCGACTGGACCCTCTGCCCAAAAGCAATGCAGAAAATAAAATGACTAAAGATGTGGAAGTCCACCACTAGGTACCCCTTAACCATCCTAAATCAAATAGTGTAATGATATGATGGCATGAAACTTTTCATATTCCAAGGCGAAGTGATCACTTCGTACAAAACCCTTTGGTCTAACCAACACAAAGATTTTTGTACGAGGGGACTAATATAGAGGGGTGTCCATCTACTATTCTAAAATAGCCAAGGGCGAGTGAGCCCACCTAGAGGGGTTCCCACCACCCAAGTTGATAAGAAAATATTTAGAGCAAGGGGGTGCACCTTGAATGGCCCTATGATGAGGTATAACACCTGGACGAGGGGCTCACCATGAGCAACCCTTCTACCCAAGATAAAAGGTAAAAAAAGGGCCAAGGACGAGGGGGATCACCGTAAGAAACCCCTCTAAACATGATAAAAGGCCGTAGAAAAAAAGGCCAAGGACGAGGAACTCACTGCGAGAAACCCCTATAAACAATATAGAAGGCCTCTGAAAATGGCAAAGGATGAGGGGCTCACCATGCTCAACCCCTCTACCCAAGATAGAAGGCTATAGAAAAAGGCCAAGGACGAGGGTCTCACCATGAGCAACCCCTCTACCCAAGATATAAGGACATAAAAAAAGGCCAAGGACAAGGGGCTCACCATGGAGACCCCTCTAAACAGGATAAAAGGCCATAGAAAAAGGCCAATGATGAGGGGATCACCTCGAGCAGCCCCTCTACCCAAGATAGATGGACACAGAAAAAGGCTAAGGACTCATAGCGAGAAACCCATCTAAAGAAGATAGAAGGCCACAAAAAAAGGCCAAGGATGAGGGGCTCACAGCGAGCAACCCCTCTACCCAAGATAGAAGGCCACAGAAAAAGGCCAAGGATGAGGGGGATCACAGTGAGAAACCACTGTAAACATGATAGAAGGCTATAGAAAAAGGCCAAGGACGAGGGGCTCATCACGGGAAACCCCTCTACTCAAGTTGATACCCGAATAAGGAGGTTCACCATAAGGGGCCTCATCTCCAAAACCTGGGATAAAGTGACAGAGCATTTAATGACCCTGGGGGAATGATGAAGAAACGCTATGGTCCCTCAAAATTGAAAATCAAATTTTTTAACGTACAAAGCCTTTTGGCCTGCCAACACAAAATACTTTGCATGAGGGGATAATGTAGATGGGTGTTTCAATCTTGACTATTATATTTTGGGGTGAGGGTTCCTCAATGACCCCCCTTTCAGCTTCTAGAAAATATTTTGGATGCGGAACCCCCAAGGTCCCTCAACAAAAAAAAATATTGGTTAAGGGACCCCCAAGGTCCCTCAATAACAGAAAATTCATATTGGTGAAGGAACCCACAGGGTCCCTCAATGGTAGAAAATTAATATTGGTGAAGGAACCCCTAGGGTCCCTCAGTGAAAGAAAATTCATGGTGGTGAGGGAACTCCCAGGGTCCCTCAACGACATAAAATTCACATTAGCGAAGGAACCCTAAGGTCCCTCAATGGCTAAATAAATTCATATTGGTGAAGGAACCCCCAGGGTCCCTCAATGGAAGAAAATTCATATTGGTGAAGTAAGCCCCAATGTTCCTTAACGACAGAAAATTCATATTGGTGAAGGAACCCTCAAGGCCCCTCAATGGTAGAAAATTCATATCAGTGAAGGAACCCCAGGTTGCCTCAACGAAAAAAAATCATATTGGTTGAGGAACCTCCAGGGTTCCTCAACCTTAAAAAAATAATTGGTCAGAGAATCCTTAAGGTTACCCTTCCTCAACTACAAGAACATATTTGGGTGAGGGACCCTCAAGGTCCTCCCCCTCAGCTTCTCAAAAATAAGCCATGATGAGGGAGTGGCTACCATGAGAAACCCTCATCATGAAAAGTCATTCCTTAAAAGAAAAAATGTACTAACACTTACTTACTTGTCCAGGTAGCCTAGTTGAGCAGGGAGGGCTCAAGTAGGCCAGTTGGGATCTCTTGGGAGTTTTGGCTTGGCGTCTTAGGAATAAGGCTTGTTGGGCAAGCTCAACCATTTAGCACTTTAAGACTGAGAGAATACTAGTAGCAAGACTCTAAGAGGCACTCAAGACCACACATCTCACAAGAAATGAACTTTTACAAAAAATGATTTTCTTAGAACAGAGGGTACTCAAGGACCCTCTCAAGAAAAATAATTTTAGAGGAGAGGGGTTGTCAAGGCCCCCCCTCAAGAATTATAGTTTTAGAGGAGGAGGTACTTGAGGCCTCCTCTCTCAAGTTTACAAAGTTTGTACCACAAAGTTATTATTTCAAAAGATATTTACCAAATCAGATATTTGTCTTCAAGCGCAGACATATTTGCTTTTTGACTTTGGTTGGCACCCGGTGGCACCTGCCAAAGGGGACAGACAGTTGTACACAGGTAGGGAAAAATGGTACGTTTCAGACCTTGTCCCTCACTAATCCTCTCAGTTTTGGCACCCAAAAGTGCCAACTCATCCCTAGTGCCCAAGTATAAATAGGACCCCTGGGTAAGGTCAAAGAGGATATAACTCATATCATACTGTTACTCCGTCAAAATCACAACAAAACCTCCTAATATTCTCTCCCTTCTCTTTCTCTAAGTGCCGAGCGCCTTCTTCTTTCACTCCCCACTGACATCCATCACTCTCAGGAGTTCCTCTTAAAAAAAAATACTATTATTGTTGTGGAAGTTCATCTTCTTGCAGGGAGGGAGTTACAACTTGAGTTCCATTTTTACCAAACGAATAAGGTTTTTTCAGAAGCTACTTTAGAAGTTCTTGAGAACCTTATAGACTACGTCCATTAGAGTGGGTCACGCCTCACCCTTTCCAGTTATTCATAGACCCCAGTCTCACTACCCGGACTCATTTCCTCGGTCCTTAAATTATTCCTTAGAAATTTTCTCCAAATTCTATAATGTAGATTTTCATTCCTTTTTCCTCTACATAAAATAATTATACTACGCTCCTCATTTAAAACACATAATTTATATTAACCCAAAATCCTCTATTGGATTACTAAATCCAACAAAAATCCTTTCCTCTGGCCCAAACAAAAAGCAACCAAAACTGGGCCTAACCTACCTACGTCGTTCTAACGACCCACCATGTCTTTCGAACGACACGTGGTGTTGCTTGAACGGAGGTACAAGTTGCTTGAGCGACCTCTGTAATTTATCTACGTTCTCCTTCTTTTCCAGTGCATTATCTGCCACTATTAAACCTGAACCTTTAATCCCATAATTCTTCACTGTTACCCTTGAATATCCCCACAAAGCCTCCTGATTTAAACCCATAATTCAAACAACTTTGACAAATTTAAACCCAGATCATTTAACAATAATTCGATACAGTATATAATTTCTCCACAATATACTTGATAAATCAAACCCTCTAAATACCCAAATAATGCGTAGGTTTAATTAGAACTAAAAACCCAGATTTATATGTGTCAACCCAACCCAAAAATCACACCCACTATGATATAAATTGGTTATCACATATTTACATTGAAGCAATTTAACCACTTGCCTTATCAATTTCGTAGAGTCTTAATTTCTTAGTGTTAATGATGATTCCACAAAGAACACACTCAAATTCCTTTGATTCCACAATATCCTTGCTTTCTCCCTCTTTTATTCTCTATAGAGCTAGAGTTCTTCCTTTGGAATTGTGTCTGTCAACACTTCTCTAAGTTGGGTTATATGATATTTTTCCTCTAGAGTTATGTCCACCCCAAACCCTTAAATTTAGACTTTGTAATGCTAATCCTGTAATTATGCTTGTAGGCTCATTTAAAATGGCCCCAACACCTCTGTGTCAGCCCGATTATACATATAAATGTCCCGAGACCCAATTACTGCCCCTGGGTACTCTTTTCCGACTATCTCAACCTATCTGCAACCAACCGCACACTCAGAATTTTCATTCGAATTACTTTGTAACATTTTCCAATTTTGATCCCAAAATACGACATACGCAAAATCTAAAAATGCTCTGAATTAATTAAACCTCAATTCTCTAAATTAAATAAATCTTCAAATTTAAATAATTTCTCCAAATCATAATTTAAATTTCTCCAAATTATAATAAGTTATATTTCTCCCCAAAATAATTAAATTTATTATCCTCAAAATTACGGGTTGTTACATACTTCCCCCTGCCTAGTACTCCAAACCTCGACTACGTCCCTTATTACCTACCCTTAAGATCACTAACATTATCACTTGTTGAGATCCGTTATGCCCTCAGTTCATAGCACGCACCCCCAAATACTCGTCTTTTGACACAAAAGTATACTCGCCCACTCTTATGCTCCAAAAGACAACATACAATACCGCGCCCTTACTATCATTAGTTTCCTTTCGCGAAAATAAATCCTGAGCTCTATCTCCTCACTCGATAATAAGTCTATCCACCCTGATCACATCAGTAACGTCCTTACTCCCCGAGATTACAATTAACAATATCAACATATTATAATAAGTCGATTATGTAACAAATTTTAACATATATACTTATATATATAATCTAGATCCTATCTCAAGTGATACCTAGCGAAAATACTCCATACCTTGGTACAGCGAACACCACGTCTGACTATAACTATCGACTATAGCTCTAAACCATCGCAAACCAGCCTAAACTCGAAAATCATCCCTCATACTGCCGTAATTCTTGAAAGTAGTAACCTCTTGCATAATGTAAACATCCACTTAGTGTACCCCCACTCTCTTGTGGTTAACACTAAAGAACCCCTCTACCCCACGGTACTTATATATATAAATGGCTATTACGGCCAACGCACCCATTAAATCCAACTCACTCGCGAATTCTAGTGATAACAATCCCATGTTGTGACGCACCCAATGTCACTCAAAACATACCCATGTTCATAATATAATAAAGACAATTTACCTCCATACTCTAGCTGCTCCGCCTAGTCCTTGGGTTCCTGGTCAAAATTCTCTTGTCCAAACTGGCCCATAAACTTTTGTAGTGGTTGTACATCCAGAACCCCATCCTGTAGTTTCCCTTGACTCACTCAGGATAATTTATCTTTATGTGAAATGTCTCTACACAGAAGAAATAATTTCTCGTAAATCCTCCCTACCACTGATCCTATCCCTGCTGGCCTCCCCCTCCATTCCCTTGGTCCTGAAGGCCTTGAAGAACAAAGTGTTGCTGCTGATCGGGACCCTGCTGGACCTGTAAAAAATCCTAGCCATCCTTTCGATATCCCCCCAGATCTAAGTCTCTTGGAAGAATTCCCCTGTCGGGTTTCTGCCCCTGCTACCTGCCATCCTTCTACTGTGCTTCACTAACAGTACCCCCACCTACCTTGCCCTGCTGGCTGGGCTCACCTCCTCTCTTGCTTACTTTTGTGTGGAAGCGATAATCCTGGAAGTATAGCAATGCTGCATGAGCGACATCAGTATACGCCACCAATGATGGATTGCCAATCAAGTGCTCCCTAATCCTCAAAGCTAGTCCATCTATAAATATCGCATTCTTCCTCTCCTCGTTACTCACCTCGTCCGGAATAAAATTGGCTAAACGAGTGAACTCCTCCTCATATTCTGCTAAGGAGCATTCACCGTAGTTCACCTCACTGAACTTATTTTGCATCTCGGTCTCCACTGCTGGACGAAAATACTTGCGATCAAACTGCACCAAGAACTCAATAATAGTCATCATATCTCTCTCCTCGGTGGTGGTGACTGACTCCCACCGCTGTAGTGCTACTCCTGCGAGATCTTAAAGTAGCTAACATTTGTTCCTGCATCTCACTACACTCCACCATGCGCAAGTGGCATTGTATATTCTTCTTCCACTGACACGCCTCAACTACATCAGAGCTATCCTGAAACTCGGGCGGGTGGCCCTTCTGAAATGACTCTCTGACTCTCTGCCAAGTAGATGGCCCTAACTGGGCTTGGATCTCTGATGCCACTGGCGGCTGCGGTTGAGGTTGCGAAAATGAATGGCCATGGCTATCATCACTGTATTGATTGCCTGGGCTACTATCTCAGCCACCTGTTCAGTCGTCATCCTCCCTGGTGGTGGCTGTGGATACGAAACTACTGGCTCCTAATGAGCCTCCTTCTCCTCATTCCTCGCTATTGCTCTAGCCGGTCTACCTCTCCTAGGTGGCATCTATAATTTCAAAACGAGTTGTACGAGTTCATCGTTTATACATCTATAATAGTAGAAGAACGTAAATGCGTGTACCTAAAAGAATACAACAACCCTATCCTAAGGCTCTACATCAAAGAACGCTAAGCTGAAATGTGAAAAGCCGCACAGATCCTAAGGACTCTAGAACCTGATGCTCTAATACCATCTGTGACACCCTTCCTAATTAAATACCGTTTGATTAGTCATTTATTAAATTAAAAGAGGTTTATCATCTGGTTCATTCTTAGCATCACCGTCGAAAACTTTTTAAAACTTACTAACCACCTACTATTAAAAAAAAAGCTCATGTCAAAATTTTAATCTTTTTATTTAACAAGAACAATAATATAAATATAAATTTAAACCATTCATGCAGTCAATGGATATAAATCAATACTGAATAAATAAATGTTTGATTGGCCAAATAAACCATCGACAAAAATCCAAAATCCATTATAATAATCTAACAGAAATAATAAACTGATTACAATAACTAACTGAAATAAAATAGCTGGGGCAATATGCCCAAATGAAATACTGAACTGTATCCTACTCTAGAATGAAGTAACTGAAGCGATTAAGTCCAAACCCTGCAGTCATCCACATATACTGCAACTATGCATCCCTGGAATAGATTATCAAGTTTGGCGTCCCTGTAGCTGGACACCTAAAAGGTTTTGAAAATACTTTGCAAGTACGGGTCAGAGCCCAAATCCTTTTGAAAATATTTTGCAAGTGAATTAAAATGCAACAATTAAAATGCATGAATGCTCTTCATATTTAAGTTAGTGTCGCACTCACTTGAGATACTTCTCACCTCTCAACTATTATGCACACCTAATGATTCTTCCTAACCCTCCTAGTTACACCACCCCATTTAATTTGCCTTGTCCTGAAGCTCCTTGACACTATAATCTAGCCCGAGCAATTTTATAATTCTACCTCATAAGTTCTTCATCACATTAACTTAATTAATCCTCTTTAAATTCATTATATAACATTCTCACTAGTTATATACAAGAAATACCTTTTTACTTTATTTACATCATCCGTATATAAATATCTCCACTCTGATATATGTATCATATATAATACAGTCGCACTTCATGTATTTTACCCGTATATAAATCTACACCATATATACGTATCATATATCACAACATTCACACACCCGACATATATATCGCTATCCTTCTGAGTAGACACTCACCGGATGTTCTCTAAAATGCTATCACCCCAGGTATACTCATCCTCCCGGACACCCCGACTCGATTAGCTCCCCGAATCAGTGGAACAAAAATAAACGTAGCAGAGGCAGTCATGGTTCCCACTGTGAGTGAGACCGAATCATACCCAAAGTGCCTCCTCTCTGAAAAAATCACAACATATAAATACCAGACGCTAAGACCTGGGGATTATACTCTCCCTGGTCCTCAAGCCAGGGGATTCACCCACATCGCGCAACCTCCTGTGATAGAACTAGAGGGGTAAGTATTCCTATAAATATTATTCACACCAATATTTATAAAACACGCAAATATATATATACTAAGCAATCACTCCATATATATATATTTAATTTAAACCCGACTCATTCGTGCACAAAACCTGTAGCACTAGCCTAAAATATCCGAGTCAAATCCCGACTCTAAGTTAATTAATTTGCCCATAATTTTTTTTATTAACATGGCGTCACTCAACCCAAATAACCGGACTCACTTCCTCGGTTCTTAACTTATTCCTTATAATTTTTCTCTAAATTCTATAATGTAGATTTTCATTCCTTTTTCCTCTACATAAAATAATTATGCTAAGCTCCTCATTTAAAACTGATAATTGATATGAACCCAAAATCCTCTACTGGATTACTAAACCCACAAAAAATCCCTTCCTCCGGCCCAAACATAAAGCAACCAAAACTGGGACTGGCCTACCTGCATCGTTCGAACGACCCACCATGTCGTTCGAACGACAGGTGGTGTCGCTCGAACGGAGGTACAAGTCACTCGAGCGACCTCTGTACTTTCTCTCTCTTATCCTTCTTATCCAGTGCGTCGTTTGCCACTGTTAAACCTCAACCTTTAATCCCAGAATTCGTCACTGTTATCCTTGAATATCCCCACGAAGCCTACTGACTTAAACCCATAATTCAAACCACTTTGACAGATTTAACCCAGATTATTTAATAATAATAATTCGATACTCTATATAATGTCTCCACAATATACTTGATAAATCAAACCCTCTAACTACCCAAATAACACGTAGGATTAATTAGAACTAAAAACCCAGATTTATATGTATCAACCCAACCCAAAAATCACACCCACTATGATATGAATTGGTTATCATAAATTTACATTGAAGCAATTTAATCATTTGCGTTATAAATTTTATAGAGTCTGAATTTCTTGGTGTCGATGATGATTCCACAAAAGAACACACTCAAATTCCTTTGATTCCACAATCTCCTTGCTTTCTCCCTTTTTTCTTCTCTATAGAGCTAGAGTTCTTCCTTTAGAATTGTGTCTGTCAACACTTCTCTAATTTGGGTTATATGATATTTTTCCTCTAGAGTTGTGTCCACCCCAAACTCTTAAATTTATATTTTCTAATTCTAATCCCGTAATTATACTTGTAGGCTCAATTAAAATGGCCTAAACACCTCTGTGTGGGCCCGATTATGCATAAAAATGTCCCGAGACCCAATTATTACCCATGGGTACTCTTTTCCGACTATCTCGACCTATCTGGAATCAACCGCGCACTCAAAATTTTCATCCGAATTACTTTGTAACATTCTCCAATTTTGATCTCAAAATACGACATATGCGAAATCTAAAAATGCTCCGAATTAATTAAACCTCAATTTGCCAAATTAAACAAATCTTCAAATTTAAATAATTTCTCCCAATCATAATTTAATTTTCTCCAAATTAAAATAAGTTCTATTTCTCCCCAAAATATTTAAATTTAATGTCCTCAAAATTACGGGGTGTTACATTCTCGTCCTTAGCCGATAAGTAGACCAACTTAATGATTTTTTAAACAAGGGATCACCAAATGTATGATGTTTATCTCAAGTCCAATCTCGTCCTTGGTCGAGAGGTTAATTGACCAACTTAATGATTTTTCAAATAAGATACCACCTAGTTAATGGTGCTTAATGACAAGTCCCCTCTCATCATTTTTGTGAGTGTATGGTCGAGTGTCGTCTCGTCATACATCGTTGCCTCACTAAGAGAGTTTGAATTTGATGCCACCACGTTATGATGTTTCGAGGAACCATAATGAAATGATTTTCAAATTTGAACCAAAAAATTAATGATGTTTAATGATGAGTCCCCTTTCGTTATTTTTGAGAGTGTATGGTCGAGTGTCGTCTCATCATACGCTGTTGTCTTGCCGAGATTTTGACCCTGATGCCACCACATTGTGATGTTTAAAGGAACCATAATTAAATGATTTTTAAATTTGAACCAGCAAATTAATGATGTCAGAACCATGAAATTAACGAAGTTTAATGAAAGTCCCTTCTCGTCCTGCATTGTCATCTCGCCGAGAGAGTTGTGACTCTGATCCCACCACATTGTGATGTTTAAAGGAACCATACTCAAATAATTTTCAAAGCTTCAATGTTTCTCACCACTTTAGTGATGTTATCACACTATTCCCCCTCTCGATGTTATTGAGAATTTATGGACGAGATAAATCTTGTTTGGTTTTTCATGTCATCGAGAGTGAGTTGATGCTATTTCACCATATAAATGATACTTTTTAGCTTAGAAAAACTTGAACTATGCACTTGAACACTTCATACAAGAAAAATATAAGGGAACACATCACTAATTTTTTCTTCATCACTCAAGAATATTTCTCATACAATGGTAAAATAAAACTTATACATAATTCTAATTATAATATTTCTTTAATTGGTTGGCGTTCCATGGGTTTGAGAATGGATCTACCTCCAAATTCTCAAGTCTATAGGTGCCTGGAATGACTTCTTCGGTGACTCTGTACGTGCCATGCTAATTTTCATGGAGCTTATTTGGCCTCTACCAGGTCTTCTTCAAAATAAGATCTCCAATGTCTATCGGCCTAGACTTGACCCTCTTATTGTAAAACTTCGCAGTCCTCTACTGATAAGCAACTTATTTCATTTTTTCATCTTCTCATCTCTCTTTGATTAGGTACATGTCCAGTCTGAGTTCTCTGCATTTTCCTTCGAGATATATGTTTGGACGCTTTGACTTGGCAGGTCGATATTAGTGGGTATCACGACCTCTGAGCCATAACTTGTTGGTGTTCTCCCCATTGTCTTGTAGGCCCACAAGACAACATGTACTTCCGTCCACGACCCTTGGTGTCTTCTAATTTTTATTTGATCCCGTCTAAGATAATCTTATTGGTCATCTCAATCTGGACATTTTCCTGAGGTCCGCCTGGTGCTGAATAAAATTGTTTGATGCCGACGTTATTATAATAGGCCTCCAGGGATGTGATTTTAAACTGTTTACCGTTGTCGAAGATCACAGTGTTAGGCAAACCATACCTGCAGATGATATTCCTCCAAATAAATTTGAAGGTTTTCATCTCGATTATACTGATCATTGCCTTAGCCTCTACCCACTTTGAGAAATACTTATTTGCTATTATTAGGTATCTGTAGTTGCCTGTAACCCTAGGTAAGGGTCCCACCAGGTCATTCCCCTAGACTATAAACGACGAAGGGGAAGTGATAGATGATAGGGGCTGATAAGGTTGATGAAGGATGTAGGCATATCTCTGACACTTTTAGCACCTTTTCATATAGTTCTCTACATTTTTAGCCAAGGTTGGCCACCAATAACCCTGAGTAACTATTCTCTTTGCCAAATACCTTCCTCCAATGTGGCTTGAGCAGGAACCCTCATGCACATATTTCAATACATACTCCATCTTAGTGGGATGAACACAATGTAGTAAAGTGAGGAGGAACCCTTTTTGTAAAAGATATCTCCTATTATCGAGAACTTTGTTGCCTTATATCTTAACTTCTTCCTCTCAACCTTTGATTCTGGTAATTCTCTGTCTCTGATGTATCGAATGAGGGAATCCATCCACGATGCCCCTAAGTTCAGGTTTAAACAAAACTCAAATGCATTGTTGTCTTCTTCAATGGTCGGCGTTTATAGTATCTCCACTGGCACTGACCGTCTGATCTCAGTTCTCGTTGCAGATGCTAACCTTTCCAGGGCTTCGGCTCGGCTATTATCTAGGCGAGGGATCCTTTTGAGCTTTACCTCTCTGAGGTTCTTGAAAATTATCTTCACCTGAGCCAGGTATTTGTCCATCCTTACATCTTTAGCCTCATATACTCCCAAGATCTGATTTACCACTAATCGGGAGTCACTGTGAAATGACATTTATTTGATATTCAACGCTTTGGCAAAGGAGAGTCCTACCAAAAGTGCTTCATACTCCTACTCATTGTTAGATGATTTGAAGCTGAACCTCAAGGCGTACTCTATGTTAGTTCCATATGGGACCAATACTATCAACCCGACTCCACTTCCCATTTCACATAAGAATCCATCTACGAACAAGCTCCAAACTGTGCCTCTATTTAAGAAGGCCCCTAAAAAACCGTCAGTATGTTATTTTAACAACTGTTAAAATGGTTTAATGAGGTTCGAACTACTTTTTAGAAAAACTCTTATATAAATCTTAATTAAAACACAAGGTGTGTCAAAAACAGTTTGTAGGAACAATTCACTCAAGAATCTTGGAAATAGTTTTTTATTGAAACCTATGTCTATGTAGTAGATTGTAATAATGGAAAATTAAAAAGCACACCAAGGAGACATATTTTTTATGTGGTAAAATCCCAAATTATGGAAAACATCCACGGTGAACTCTATGCCACAAAATAAAAATCCACTATAATCAAACAATAGTTACAAGACTACAAGAATTATACATGCACACAAGATACTAAGACTAAGATGAGAAATATACCTACACGAGTTCCCCTCTCAAAGGTATTTATGATCTGGATTGATCTTTCTAGCAGTTTCCTTGCTTGCGTCCTTGCTCCGTGTTCCCAATGGTTCAAACAATTCAGAATCTCTTAAATGAACCACACTGACTAGGTGTTCGTGTGAAAGTGTTGTGATAGTGATGTGAACTACATGCAATATGCTTCTCAAACCTCTCAAGATATTTATACAAATAAATCCTAAAAAATTACAACAAATCTAAATGAGATGCAGATATTTTCAAACTTCTTAAAAATCAGACTTCCTTTAAACTCAATATATCAGATCTTTAAAATATCTTTCTGAAAAATTGATTGAGTGTTTCTTATTTATTTACCAAAATATTTCACAAAGTCTGAAACTTATATTTTTGAAACACAAATATCAAATCTGTAATATACACAATATTTTTATGTCTTTTTTTCAAAATATTTGAAACAGAGAGTGGATCTAAAGAAATATAAACGTATAATACAAGATCCAATAGGAGAGATGTAAAAGAATAGTAAGATACAAAGTGAGATGTTTATCTTAGTAAATCTCACAATTTCTATAAAGAAATGTAAGATCTACCACGAGACCAAGTTCCTAAGAGAGATAATGATTGAAGAGATTCTTCAAACTTTGATAAAAAAATCAAACCCTCAAAAACTTAGATCTTTCTAGCTCTCAAGATTGTAGGTTTTCTGGTGTATATGAAACGTTTAAGGATGTGTTTGGTTTTGGGAGAAAAACCTAAGAATTTCTATTCTTTTGAAGACTAATTTTCTCTCTTCTCTCTCTACTTTATCTACCCTCCCTATTCTCTCTTATTTTTTTTCTCTCTGAGAACAACGAACTCCCAAAAGTCTTCAAATGGCTAACCAAGGGTATATATTTATACTAGTCATGGAAGGATCGAGACATTTGAAGAAAATCAAGGGTTGAGATTGTTTTGATGATTCAAACTCTTAATCTAAGGGTTGATAAGGCATCGCACTAAGTCTCATTCTCATTGGCCTTAAAGGTTGTCACATGTATAACTTCTAAGGATATGCAAATCGTTGATAAATTAAATCTAACGGCTGTAAAATGTGTTCGAGATTAAGAGAGTAAAGAATGCACATATAACCAATAATGAGCAAACACATGGGGTAATATAAGAGGATATAAACAACATGTTTTCAAAGATTTAAAAATCTCATTTGCATCCCCAAATGTCTTTGTCGGTTTCGTATTATACCCTGGCATAATTTAAGGAATAAGTATAGTATGATTTTAACCCCATCACTTTTAAAAACAAGAATTTAATTCTTTAAAAATAATTTAAAAATGTTAAAAAAATGGTTTTAAAATGTTATAAAAATTCTTAGAAATATATAAACACTCGTGCACACACTTATACACCTATATGCATGCTTTGCATCCTATAGTGTGTTCAGGCAAATTAGAATACTTTCCTTTCTGGTAGATTTGTTATTTTTGGTCTGGATCATGTTTGTTGAAGATGTTTTGTATAGCCTAGAGGGGATTGCTCGAAAAATCTAATTTATTTTGTCACTATATCCAAACTAGGTTGAACTCTTATATGGTATAGACCCAAGTAAGTCAATTATATAGGTGTTCTCAGCCCCTTAACTTAAGTGTCATCCATGACTGACCTTGCTACACTTGTCTCGACCTCAGCTAGACTTCCATTTTCTTCCACTGGCACAGTTATTGGAACCATAAACTCTTCACTGTCGGCCTCGTCCCAAGTGAACTCGTCTAAGAAGTCGGCCAAAGCTTGCCATTTAATTTGCTAATTCAATAGACTAGGCTATCAACCTACCCTATTTCTCGAGTTTATGGATGACCTATCTTAGAGGGGAGTCAGTCAGTACGACCATTACCAGGGCTTGAAAATAAGTGATACGTAAAAAATATTGCATATTTTCTCCCTTTATCTTTATGCATTCTAGCACTTTTACAATCCTTAATGACGATATTTATGATCATTAGCTAGACAACCTCAAATTTGGATATATATGTTTTATTGGGGTTAATTATGCTTTTGTAGGTATTGGAACGCTAAAAGTGAGGTTTGGTTACATTTCGAAGAAGTTTCATCATCGAACGCTACTTCAAGGGAATTTTATTCAATTCACATGTCATCTACATCTCAGGGAATTTCCACAGATGCGTAGTTCATTGAGTTAGCATCACGTGGTCACAAATGACGTATCGTTTTGAGTTCAGATGAAGAAGTTATAGCCGATTCCGTTTTAAAGCTTTCCTCCCATGTGAAGAGCAAAGAACACCAGAAAATAGAGTACCGATCTACTGGCCCTGGACCCCCCGGTCGACCACGTTTCCCATTTTTTCCTTAGTTCGAAGATAGGGGCTTTCAACTAAGGGACCGATCGACTGGACCCCTGGCCGCGATCGATCGGTAGTAGCAGTTACCCGATAATTTCTCTTTTTTATTTCATTTTCCTTTTTTCTTTATTTCTTTTGTAACTTACTATATAAACCAAACTTGGTTTATTTTTGAAGACACCTTGAAATAATAGGTCATTTTAGCTTAGTTAAGGTTTTGGGAAGTTAGGGTTTGGAGAGTTTGGTGGGTGTGGCACTTTATCCCTCGTAGGGTGTATCCGTACAGTGGGTTTGCCCGTTGTGGTTGTGTAGAGCACTATCCATTATCTTCTTCATCAATCCAAGCTTTCATTTGTTTGTATTTAAAATCACATCACTGGAGGCCTATTATAAGAACGTAGGCATCAAACAATTTTATTCAGCACCAGGCGGACCTCAGGAAAATGGCCAGATTGAGATGACCAATAAGATTATCTTAGACGGGATCAAATAGAAATTAGAAGAGACCAAGGGTCGTGGACAGAAGTACATGTTGTCTTATGGGCCCACATGACAATGGGGAGAACACCGACAAGTCATAGCGTCCAAACATATATCTCGAAAATGGCCTTCATTACCGACAAGGGGACATACTATTATAGGGTCATGCCCTTTGGCCTAAAAAACGCGGGGGTAACATATCAGCACCTTGTGAATAAAATGTTTGAGGACCAAATCGGGAAGTCCATGGAGGTCTATGTAGATGACATGCTGACCAAGAGTCTGAAGGCCGAGGATCATGTGGCCAACCTCGAGAAGACCTTTAACACGATGGACAAGTACATAAGGAAGCTCAACCCGGCCAAATGTGTCTTCGGGTTCAGAGCAGGGAAGATTTTAGGGTTCATTGTCAACCAAAGAGGCATTGAGGCCAATCTTGAGAAGATAAAGGCCCTCATAGAAATGAAGACCCCCAGGACCATCAAAGACATTCAGAGGCTCACAGGGTGAGTAGCTGCTTTGAATAGGTTCGTGTCCAGAGCCACAAACAAGTGTTTGTCATTTTTTAAATTTCTCAGAAAGGCCTTTGAATGGAACGAAGAGTGTGACCAGGCTTTCAAGGAGCTAAAGTCCTACCTAGGGTCTCCCTTGCTATTGTCACGGCCAGTACAGGGTGAATGACTATATGTGTACCTAGCCGTCTCAGAATCATCCATCAGTGCAGCCATTGTGAGAGAAGAGGATGGGGTACAGAAGCCTGTGTATTTCAAAAGTAAGGCACTCCAGGGGGCAGAGCAAAGATACCCAAGGATAGAGAAGTTAGCTTATGCCTTAATCCATTCATCAAGAAAGATGAAGCCATACTTCCAGTCCCATACAATGGTCATCCTCACCGTCTCTCCCCTTAGGCAGGTCTTGCACAAGCCAAAAAAATCGGGTAGGCTAATGGCCTGGGCTATAGAGCTGGGAGAGTTTGACATTGTATATCAACCAAGGGTGGCCATTAAGGGGCAAGCGTTAGCTGATGTTGTGGCTGAATTTACTTGGGAAGATGATGAGGCTGAAGAGGAAAGTCTCGAGAAGATAAATACCCGACAAGGAAGAATTGTTGATCCATCCATACATAAGGCTGAGACAAGCACCGCTAGAGAAAAAGTGGCAGAAAACGAAGAGGGAAGATATCTCTTTAGACAGGGGTCCCTCACTGAGGGAAACTTCTCGGAGGAACAGGTTGTGTGGAACCTCTTCATTGACTGGTCTTCTTATGAGAGCGGAAGTGGGGCTGGATTAATTGTATCTACTCCCGATGGCACAGATATAGAGTACGCCCTGAGGTTCAACTTCAAAGCCTCTAATAACGAGTCTGAATATGAGGCCTTAATAGCAGGCCTCTCCTTGGATAAGTCTCTTAGTGTCTGCTAGATCTTGGTCCATAGTGATTCAAGAATAGTGGTGAATCAGATACTAGTAGCCTACGAGGCTAAGGATGAAAGAATGGCCAAATATCTTGAGAGGGTAAAGGCACTATTGAAGAGATTCAAAGAAGTAAAGTTGAAGAGGATACATAGGCTTGATAATGTTCGAGCCGATGCACTTGCTTGGTTGGCCTCAGCAACTAGGAGAGACATTAGGAGGACAGTCCCAGTAGAAATTTTTCTTCGACCAACGATTGAAGAGGAAGAGGGAACACTTAGCTCTTGCCTAAATATTAGTAGGGAAGCTTCATGGATGGACCCTCTAATCAGATACATTAAAGAGGGGGAGATGCCAGAAGAAAAATAAGAAAGGAAGAAGTTGAGATACAGAGCTGCAAAATTCACTGTCATCGGAGACACCTTGTACAAAAAGGGGTTCTTGCTCCCCTTGCTTAGATGTGTGCACCCGTCGGAAGTCCCACACATCTTGCAAGATGTGCACGAGGGGTCATGTTCAAGCCATATTAGGGGCAGTTCATTAGCAAAGAGGATAGTAACCCAGGGATACTGGTGGCCGACCCTGGTGAAAAACGCCACGGCATATGTAAAAAAGTGCGATAAATGTCAAAGGTTTGCCACTATCCCTCACCAGCCCCATCAGCCTCTTACCTCTATCACTTCTCCATGGCCATTAGCAGTGTGGGGAATCGATCTAGTAAGAACCTTGCCTAGGGCCATCAATAATTATCGATACTTGATCGTAGCAATTGACTATTTGTCAAAATGGGTGGAGGCGGAGCCGATGGTAACGATCATCAAGAAGAAGACCTTCCAGTTTATCTGGAAAAACATTATATGCAGATATGGTCTCCCCAACACCCTCATCTTGGATAACGGGACTCAAGTCAAGAATACCTCTCTGGAGAAATACTGCGAAAGGATCGGTGTCAAATAATTCTTCTCAACCACAGGTCGACCTCAAGCTAATGGGAAAACCGAGGTTATAAATAGAACCATCCTAGACGGGATAAAAAAAAGCTCGAGGAGGCAAAAGGAAGATGGGTTGAGGAGCTGTACGCTGTATTATAGGCCTACAGGACGACGGCCAAGACCCCTACCGGGGAAACCCCATTCATGCTAGCGTATGGCTCAGATTCTATCATCCCCACTGAGATTGGGTTTCCTACTCATAAAGTCCAAATGTATGACCCCCAGAGGAATATGGACAAAAGGAGACTTGATCTAGACTTGATCGATGAGAGAAGAGAAGACACTGAGATAAGGCAGGCAACTTATCAGCAAAGGACCGCCAGGTTTTATAACCAAAGGGTGAGGCAAAGGCTAATCATCGTGGGGGACCTACTCCTCAAAAATACTTGGTAAAAGCCTAACAAGATCCACCCAAATTGGCATGGACCATACAGGGTCATCGATGAAGTTGTCCCCGAAACCTATAGACTAGAAAACCTTTAAGGGGAACCCTTTTCGAACCCCTGGAATGCGGATCATTTGAAGAAATACTATTAATAATGTAATGTCCTATCGGTCCACAGTTGTAATGAATGTGTTGCTCCAACAAAACACTTGGAATGTCAATGAGAATATTATATTGGCTCTTCATCCTGTGGTTGTTAATGATAGCATGATTAAGGTTATACTTGTTAAACCACCCTCGACTATGATGAGGGTAACTGATGGGGATGACCCCTCATTCACCCTCAATAAAGACGAGGGGGGACTTGAATTAATTGAAAACATCATATGTTTGGGGACAACCACCCTCGGCTATGATAAGGGTAAATGGTGGGGACGACCCCCCATTTACCCTCAAGAAAGACGAGGGGGGACTTGAAATTTAAAACATCATTTAGTTGGTGGAAACCACTCTCGCCTATGATGAGGGCAAATGGTGGGGATGACCCCCCCATTTACCCTCAAGAAAGATGAGGGGGGGACTTAAAATTGAAAACATCATTTGTTTGGTGGTAACCACCCTCGGCTATGATGAGGGAAAATGGTGGGGACGATCCCCCATTTACCCTCAAGAAAGACGAGGGGGGACTTGAAATTTAAAACATCATTTAGTTGGTGGAAACCACCCTCGGCTATGACGAGGGCAAATGGTGGGGACGCACCCCCATTTACCCTCAAGAAAGATGAGGGGTGACTTCAAATTGAAAACATCATTTGTTTGGTGGTAACCACCCTCGGCTATGATGAGGGCAAATGGTGGGGACGACCCCCCATTTACCGTCAAGAAAGATGAGGGGGAACTTGAAATTTAAAACATCATTTAGTTGGTGGAAACCACCCTCGGCTATGATGAGGGAAAATGGTGGGGAAGACCCCCCATTTACCCTCAAGAAAGACGAGGGGGACTTAAAATTGAAAATACCATTAACTTTGTGGTAACCACCCTCGGCTATGATGAGGGAAAATGGTGGGGACGACCCCCCATTTACCCTCAAGAAAGACGAGGAAGACTTAAAATTGAAAACACCATTAACTTGGTGGTAACCACCCTCGGCTATCATGAGGGAAAATGGTGGAGACGACCCCCCATTTACCCTCAAGAAAGACGGGGGGGACTTAATGGGATGGTTAATTCAAAACATCACAAGATAAATCATGCAAGGGGAAAGCATAGAAGACAGGAAGAGACATTAGATTATAAACAAAGTGTTACAAATGCTTGTCCAACAAAAACAAAATACAAAAATATTTGTTACATGAAGAGGGGATTGGATACAGACAACCACCCTATTAAGCGACATCAGAGGGAAGGGCTTCAACATCAATAGGACTCTCTTCGACGACCAGAACAGGCCGATCCTCAGATGTGCCGGTACCTTCAACGTTCACTTGGGACTCCACATGGGCTAAAGCCTCAACAATAATGGGATCATCCAACTGAACCGCCTCAAGAGAGGGGCGAACTGAAGACACGACGTCAGCAAATTTCAAGATGACCCACCGATAGTCCGTCTTGATCCCCCTCTCTAAGTACTCAAGACCAAAGCCTTGAAACTCATCCGAAAGCTTATAGGCCTCCACTGCATCGACCTCGGACTTTCTCACTGCCTCAGTAAGTTTAGCCTTGAATTGGATCCCTTGGTTGGTCAAGGCCTCTTCCGTCTCTTTAATGAGGCCATCCTTCACCTTCAAGGAGACATCGTGATGCTTTATCAGCTCATCCAAAACCTTGGCATGCCCAATTCTGGCAGTTTCCATCTCGGCCCTAGCAGTCTCTAATTCAGTCTACTAGTCGGCCTCATGCTGAATAGTTCTCTCGGCCTCATAAAATTTTTGTTGATTTTCGGCCATCCATTTGGTGGCCGAGGTAAAGGCGCAGACCATCTGCACAGAGACAAGAATATATTAAGAGACTTAAGGAATAGTTTGTAAAAAAATAAGGAAATGAAGTTAAGAGTACCTGAGCCAAAGTATGCAGGTCATAGTCATAGACTTTTACCAAGGGCATCTTGGATAAAAAGTCATAATCTGCAGTCGAAGGAGAAGAAAACATGGAAGCTTTTACTGCCCTCAGATGGGCTATAAGAGAAGAAGGTTCAGCCTTCAAAAACTTCAAACTTTGAGCCCAGAAGGCACCCATGGAGGTGGATGAACTAGTACCCTCAGTGTGTGTTTGAGGGGCTTCCACCCTCGCCCTCATCCTAGAATCTAGCAGAGGGTCAACAGGAACTTCTGGATCCTTTCTTTTATTACTATCGACGGTCGGCTCAACATCCGTCTACCCCATGGACTTTGTCTTCTTCTGGGCCTACTGAGGATCTTTGCCCTTTTTCTTTCCTAAGCCAGACAGTAGACTTGGAGCAGTCATCTCCTAGAGCTGATTGGATATATTTACAGGACGACCTGAAAAGGAGACGATATATCAGAAAGATACAGAGACAAAGATGAAACACTTGAAAAAAATCAAAGTTGAGCAAAAGACCACTCACATAATTCTGTCAGGGGGCCGACCCTCAAACCAGCTTCTTTGAGGAAGCGAGGGGTCATCAGATCTTTAAATTTAGAAAGTTAACCCTCTTTCCCTCGCTCCCTCAGTTAGTCAACAATGGCCCTCTCCTCCAAGCTCTCCTTCGTACCTCTGGAAGACTCTCTCACCTTCAGTTGGGACCCTCATACTTATACTGGATTGAATACCAAAGATATGCCTCCATAATAAGAGATCACGATCCTTAACTGATGATACATAATCCGAGGCGCTAGAAGTATGAACTTAGCCACTATCATCATTGGAACTCTCATTATCGTCCTCGACCCTCTTGTCCCCGGATCCCTCAGCCTTGTCGCCTATCGGGGGCCATCTGGAAAGGCTACTTGAAAAACAAGAGGGGATAGGGCTGATACAGGGACAGCCTTAGAAGGTACTGTGCCCTCTGCCTGTCGACCTGGGCTAGGAATGGACGTCTGTCTCCTCCCAAAAGGCCCCGCGCCTGTTGGTGACGATGCTCTCTCCTCCATCTCTCCCTCGTATGTCTGATTATCGACTGGACGAAAAGATGACCCACATAACTCAAATGGTACTACTATGGCTAAAGGAATGGGGAAGATGGGTCATATCCAATTAGGGTCGGCCTCTCATCTTCACTCGTCCTCCTCCTCTATTCGTCTAATCTCAGCAAAGAACTTCTCCCTCAAGGTTGGGAACTCCTCGACTAAAGCGTAAAGTCTTCTAAGCATTAAGGGGAAGACCCTACACTTAAAGGAATTTGGCTAAGCTAACTACAAACAATTTCACAGTTGACTAAGTTTGACTCTTGGATCAAACCTAAAGAAATGAAATTTTTTTAGGTTTTAACACTCAAGAATAAGAAGAACAACTCGCCGAAGAAGAATGCCGAAAAAAGCAAAACAACCAAGGAAAAAGCGATAAGAAACCCAAATGAAAAATGCAAATTATAAACAGAAGTTTAAGGCTCAATGAGGAATCTAAAGCAAAGAAAGTTTACCTGAGAATGAAGGCGAAGTCAGCGAGGCTTGATGTAGAAAAAATCGCAGAAATGGCGATAGAACTGTTGAGAAACTAGAGAGAGAAAGCTCTGGCGTGAAGAAGAAGAAAAGAAATGTGTTTAAAAATAGTTAAATACTTTCTCATTGGGGAGGGGCCCATAAATCATGGCGGTGCACAACCCAGGAGGAAATGCATCATTAGGGCACCAAGCCCTAAGCAAGTGTGCAGCCGCCATACCTGGGGAACACAATGATTCACACCTGACCACTCAGTGGATAGAGGGCAGTATTATCCCTTAGACATCTCAATAACATCGATGACTAAGGGATGGGGGTGATTGATATACCCATATGTACCCTCATCCCGACTGAGGGTATCCTCCTCTAAGACGAGGGCTCAGAACCAGGACGAGTCCAATGACGACTCCGTCAAAGGAAGAATCGTCCATGGACGAACCTTCAAGGGACTGAACCCTCAGCATGTCCCAGACGACCCTACAAGGGGTCGACCCCTCAACATGGCCCAGACGACCCTTCAAGGGGCTGACCCCTCAGCATGGACCAGACGACCCTTCAAGGGGTCGACCCCTCAACATGGCCTAGATGACCGCTCAAGGGGTCGACCTCTCATAATTGCCTGGACGACCCTGTGAGGGTACGACAGTATGAGGCCCAAACCAGGCTAGGCTCGCTGCCAGCAGGAACTTTGACCTCGACCTCACGTTATAGGCCGAAGGTGACATCATCACAGTGCGTGATTTAGGAGACGCGTGGAACAGTGCGCGTGGGACTCCTATGGCATGTGGACAAGATCTTTACAATAATATCACCCCCTCATATGAGGGAATATTATGTCATCATTAATCACAGGTGGCACCTCCGGGTGCCAGCAGGGGATTGTCTAGATCGTAACTCACATGCATTATGCATGCTTGGGGGGTACACTAGTCCCCCCAAGACCTATATATACTTGTCACCTACAACCCTGTAAAAGGATTGATAATTATAACCCTAGCTAAGACTCTATACACAGTAGAGAGAGAGAGTGAGCTTATGTGCATTGTATCCAAGGCCATTAGTGCCCATATTTGATGGATCATACACTCACAGTGGATGTAGGCCTACTTGGCTGAACCACTATACATCATTGTCTCATTCCTCTTATACTCATCCCCTTCTATACACTTACATGCATATACATCTCTATGGCTGCTATTGTTATTACTATTTGAGCTCATCATCACTTAATTGGTGGTGCTGAATCTTAGCATCATCATGATCCTATCAGGATTCTGAGTTGAACCACTTCTACTCTCGACAGGGGATGATTTCAAAGAAAGGGTTTGTCCAGAATATGACCCTCATGGCAACGTCAATGTAATTCAGATGTTCACAAACATGCACTTCATGCCCGGACTGGGTTTAGGGCAAAGACAGCAAGGGATACTTGAGCCCATTAAACTAAAAAAAGCTTTGCCTCCTTGTGGGTTGGGGTATCAACCATCAGAACAAGAGCTCAGAATGATCTTCCAGTCTTGACCAAAGAGAAGATTAGACTGCATCCAGACTATCCCAAGTGACTCCTTAAATGGACGATTAATTAAAGAGGGTGAAGAATTCCCCTTTTGAGGCTTTTCGGAACCATGGTAGGACCATACATATAAAAAGATGTAGCCTGGAATGGAGATCTTTTTCCAGGACAGCTACCCATGGGTCGAAAGTTCCCAACACCATGTATAACCGCTCATCAGAGATACCTAAGATTCTAAGGGAAATGACTTTGAAGATTCCTTTAACTTATAGACATTGGGGATGACACTCTTCACGTTTCATTCAAGCACCACATCACTAATCCATCCCACCTAATTAAAGCTGCTGATACACCTCTCCTCAACTGGCATGCTGCGCCAGTTCTATCTGTTGAAATCCCACCTAACCCCAATGTTTACCCCATTTCTTATTCTATTATCTATCCTTGCGCAAATGTAATCGAGACCTCCTTTGATGAGGTTCTCAATGTTGTTTTTCTTATCAATGAAATAAATGAAGATTTTGAGTATCTTGCTATACCTTACATTAATTGTTTAGATTCTAATCAAACTTTTGATGATTTTTTAAATGAACAATTCTTAACTGATCTAAATAAGGTTAATAACAAACAACATAACCGCGTTTAAGTTAATGAAGAAGAAACTACTATTGTTAACCTCGGTTATAGTAGCCAATTGCGCGAGATTAGGATAGGGGCTACCCTCGACGAGCATGAGCGCGCACAACTCGAAGAATTATTGAAGGAATTCATGGATGTCTTCGTATGGTCCTACGATAATATGCCCGGCATTGATCCTGAAATAGCTCAACATGAGATCCCCAATCTTCTAGATTACAAGCCGATTAAACAAGAGTTGAGAAAGCTCTGCACCGAATGGTCGCTCAAAGTCAAAGAAGAGGTGGTCAAACAGTTGAACGTGGGCTTCATCTGTGTGATCGAATATCCGACATGGCTAGCCAACATACTGACTGTGCCAAAATCAGGAGGGAAAGTTCAGATATGTGTAGACTATTGGGACTTGAACAAATCCTCTCCAAAGGATGATTATCCGTTACCCAATATCGACATAATCGTGGATAATATAGCCAGTCATGCTCTCAAGTTGTTCGTCGACGGGTTTATCGGGTACAACCAAATCAAAATGCACCCAGATCACCAAGAAAAAGTCGCGCTCATCACATTGTGGGGAACCTTTTGCTACACTGTTATGCCATTTGGTCTCAAGAACGCTGGGGCTACCTACCAGAGGGCTTCCACAACCATCCTGTACGATCTGATTCACAAAGAAGTCGAGGTCTATGTGGATGATATGATTATCAAATCCAAAACTAGAGAAGGTCATGTTCTCGCTCTTCGAAAGTTCTTCGAATGATTGGGACGATATCAGATGAGACTCAATCCACAAAAATGTGTCTTTAGGGTTACAAAAGGAAAAATCTTAGGATTCATGGTCAGTGAGAAAGGGATAAAAGCGGATCCTGCCACGCTGAAAGCTATACTTGAGATGCTACCTCACCAAATGAAAAAAGAAGTCCGTGGTTTCCTTGGGAAATTATAATACATCAGCCAGGTTCATTAGCCAGCTAACCTCCATCTGTGAACCGATTTTCAAACTCCTCCGAAAGGATCGACCAAAGTTTGGAAAGAGGACTGCCAAAAAGCTTTTGACCGAATAAAATAATATCTGACCTAACCTCCGGTACTCATGCCACCACAGCCTAGTCTCCCCTTGCTCCTATACCTAACCATAATCGACACTGCAGCTAGGACTTTACTAGCCTAATACCTTGAAGATTCTTGCAAAGAAAGAGCCGTCTATTACTCCAGTCGTATATTGGCTGGATACGAAGTCAACTACACTACTTTGGAAAAGGCATGTGTCGCGCTTGTCTGGGTCACCCAAAAGTTGCGACACTACATGCTCGCCTTCCCCATCAAACTTGTATCCCGAATGGACCCCATCAAGTACCTTATCGAGAAACTCGCCTTATCCAACCGAATGGCTCATTGGTTGATTCTCTTAGACGAGTTTGATATCATATACGTCACACAGAAAGCTATGAAAGGAAGAGCCATCTCTGACTACCCCTTGGAAGAATCTGATGACTGGATCTTTGAATTCCTAGATGAAAACATCCTCTGCACTGCTCAAGATGACCTTTGACTACAAATGTTCTTTGACGGCATGACCAACAAAAAGGGATATGACATAGGGATACTTCTGATCGCCCCAGATGACTCCTACACTCCCATCGCCATCAAGTTGGATTTCCCCTACACCAAAAACATGACTGAATATAAAGTGTGTATGGTAAGCCTCAAAGTTTCTCTCAAGAATGAAATTCAACTCCTAGATGTCTACGGGGATTCCGCCCTCATCATCGATCAAGTACTCAGAAAATAGAAAGTCAAGGACGAGAAGCTCCAACCCTTCCATGCCCACTTAGAAGAACTAGCCTCCCAATTCCAGGATATCACCTTCCACTATCTACCTTGAGCAAAGAATAACCTAGCCGATGCCCTTGCTACCTTATCCTCCATGGTCGATATGCCCGAAGGAATAACAATGACCCCCTTCCTAGTACAAAAACAAGACAAACTAACCCATTGCTACCACATTGAGCTCATCACCTAAGAAGATCCCAAGCTAGCCAATTGCTGGTATTATGATATCTGGAACTTCCTCAAGCATGGTAGGTATCCCGAGGGTTCCAATAAGAAATACCGAGCAACCCTCTGAAGACTGGCCGCCCAGTACATCATGTGTCACAAAGTACTATTTAAGAGAAACTTCTATGGAACCCATCTACACTGCATCGCAGGGGCTGACATTGAAGAGGTAATGCAGAAAATCCACAGCGGGGAATGCGGGACCCACGTGAACGGTCACATGCTTGCCAAGAAGATCATCCTACAAGGCTACTACTGGACCACCATGATCCAAGATTTCACAGCCTATGTCTGGAGATGCCTCAAATGCCAACAGTTTTCCAACCTTCAACACCTGCCTCCGTGTGAATTATACAACATGACTTCTCCCTGGCTGTTCTCCATCTAGGGCATCGACATCATAGAGAAGGTTACACCCAAGGCTTCCAACGGGCATGAATTTATTCTAGTTTCCATTGATTACTTCATCAAATTGGTCGAAGCTGAGTCATATGTAGTCCTAAACGCTAAGAAAGTGGCCAAATTCATTAGGAAAAACATCATCTTGAAAAACGTTGCTAATGCCGTTTAATACAAGATTAAACTGTATAAGCAACTCCGAGAAGTTTGTTGAAGAAACCCTTTTCTTTTGAAAATAAAAATTATAAACAACAAGATGTGTTTACAAAAACTTATGTACGAGAGTAATCAAGACTTTGTAATCAGTTTTAAAACAAGATAGTTTCAAAAATTCAGCACACTATAGAATGAGATGAGGAGATGAAGATAATCAGAACACACAGTTTTTAACGTGGTAAAACCTCTCCCAATAGAGGAAACATCCACGGTGACTTCTAAGTCACGAAAGTAAAAATCCACTAACAACAAATAGCAGTTACAAACAATACAACATACATGCACACAAATCAACCTATTCTAAGTTTAGGAATATACCCCACTTGGTGTCCTTCTAACTTCTCATAGATCTGATTGTTGATGATGTTCTTCCAGTTTGATAACTTCCTTTTGCTTTAGCTTCCTTGCGTCGACTCAATAATCTTTAATCTTATTCACAACACTTCCAGTGTAGTAGTGTGTTAAGTGTTTATGATGTGATTCCTATCAACATGCATGAACTCACACACACTTAGTTTTACAGACAGTCCTAGAAAATTACATATAAAGACTATATGCTGTGATTTTCTTTTCTTTCTTTCTTACAGAACTTGAAACCTTTTTGACCTTTAAATATAACCCAGATTCCACGGATATCTTGCTTCTAAATCGGTCAAGATCTTAATCAATCTTTGTTTTGAAAATATTTTTGAGATTGAAAATCTCCAAGTGTGAATCCAACTAGGTCAAGGTTAAGTTTCATAAGAATAGAAACCATAAAACATTTTCAAAACTAAATCAGTAAGGATTTTCTTAAATGGAGAAAGAAACATGCAGATCTAGTGAAATATAACATGCAAAGTGTAGATCTACAATTTCTATGAAGAAGAAATACAGATCTTCACACGAATGTTTAAGTTGGTAATAAGATCAATGATTAAGAGGTTACAGCTTCAATATGAACAACCAAGTAACACCACTCTCTCACAAACACTCAAGGTTGTGTTTGGGGTTGTGAATATACGAAGGTTTGAATCAGATTTGAAGTGTTTAGGGTTAGGGTTAGGGTTTGGCTAACACAGTTTTCCCTTTCTCTCTCCTCTCTTTTCTTTTCTCTTTTCTCTCTCACTTCTCTCTTCTCTCTATTTTTTTCTCTCAGAAATGACGACTGCCAAAAGTCTTGAAATGTTGAGAATTAGAGGGCTTTTATAGTAGTGGAGGAAGGTTCTAGATAGTCGAAGGCAATCAAGGGCTGAGATTAAGTCTTCCTAATATTGACTTGATCTAAGGGTTATAAAATAGCGGTGGTTAAGTTGAATGTGATTGATCCAACGAGATAGCACAAGGATAGGTTTAAAACACATGCAGGCCATCGATAAGTTTTGATCCAACGATCAGCAATCCACCAGGCAACCCTCTCACATAACAAACACAAATTGATACATCAGGAACGTGACATGTGTTGGCATATAAGAGGCTTACAAACGCGCGTCAAAATTAATTACAGGCAGCACCCTGAAGTCTCTAGCGCTTTAATATTCTACCCAATCAAACATTCCAATGAAAAATGAAGTTTTCAAAATAGCAAATTAACCCCACAAAGTTTATAATCAAACTTTTATTAATGAAAACATTATTTTAAAAATGTTTAAAAATTCCCAAAAAAATTATAAACACACCATTTTAAGGGGAATTAATCACACAATCAATTTTAAGTAATATATACACATGTATGCACTTCTAATGTGTGTAGTGTGATTCAATTTTATACCTTCTTGGATCATTGAAAAGGATTAGAGAGATGAATTCTGAGGTTCTTTGGATTCTAGGTTAGACAACCAATTTTGTCACTATTTCCAAATTAGTTGAACACTTATACAGTATAGACTTAAGTAAGTCAAAGGTATAAGGTGCTTCACATCTATCGATATGGGGTCCTGCACAAGCTAGAGTCAGATAATGGGTTGCATTGCGAGGCAAAAGTCACAGAAGTGGTCAACGAGTATGGGATCCATAGACACAAATCCTCTCCCTACCGACCTTAAACCAACGATGTAGTCGAGGTTGCCAATAAGAACCTCAAAGACATCATCACTAAGATGACCTAAAGTTGTCGAGATTGGGCCGACTGAATCCCTTATGCCCTATGGGGATAGCAAACCTAAATTCAAACCGCTACTAGGGCTACCCCTTACTCTCTAGTCTACGACATGGAAGAAGTCCTACCCGTGGAGCTAGAAATCCCTTCCCTTAGTGTCATGCTTGAAAGCCAGGTCGGCGAAGAAGATTGGTACCAAATCCATCTTGACGAGCTGACCCTCCTAAATGAAAATAGATTGAAAGCCCTATATCACATACAAGGGTACCATCACTGTATAGCGCAATCATTCAATAAGAGAGTCAAAGATCGCGGTGTTAGAGAAGGGGATTTAGCCCTTAAAGAAATAGTAGAGCCCATCTGGGACCCCAGAGGGAAATTCAAGCCCAATTGGAGCGACCCATACATTATCAAAAAGATCTTGTCCGGCGGTGCCTCCATGCTCATCGACCTAGATGGAGAAGAGATGGCTTATCCAGTCAACCTGGATCGTCTCAAGAAATTCTACCCCTAGTCCGAAATCTCGGCGTGCTATGACTCTTCTCATTTCCCTTCTATTCTAAAAAACAAATTCTTCATTTCCCTCCACCCAGAACTACGTGGGCCTGATCATCTGTAAAAACCATTCTCAGAAAAATTAAAAATTTTCAAAAACCCCCAGAGGTACGTAGGCAGCTCATACATCTTATATGAGCACGACCCTTTCTTCTTCACAAAAAAACATTCTTTTCTCATCTATGAGAATGACAGTTCATTCTAACATATACTTGAACAAAAGGATTATGCATGCCTTAGCGATCAATATAGGTAATTAAAAATAAAAAATTCATCAAAAGGCACAGTTGGATGATAAAAAACTTATTTATTTCACTAATAAGAGATTACAATGCAATTACATAAGAAAAGGAACGAATGACTCTCTTCCCCCTACCTTCCTAAAAAGCCAAATAAATTCCAAAACTTCTTCCCCAATTCAAAATAAACTCCCCCAAGAATCCTACCCACATCTACCAGAGGAGCTCGCTCCATCATCATCATCTACATCCTGGGGTTCCCAAGCTTCCCCTGCCTGAATGGAATGCCGCATACGCTCCATGGATCGATAAGCTCGAACCAGCCTCGAAACAACTACCACACATCCCTCCATGGTATCAGATAAAACAAGTCACCTTTGTCCGATCTCCACTTCCAACATCTTACTAACTACTCTTGTCCACAATCACTTCATATAATCCCCAGGGATGTGCCAAACTCTCCCAACATACTAAGAAGGACGGGTCGATGGACGCTGACTCTCCCATAAAGATCCAAGCCACAGGCGCAGACGCTCTGTCAGATCTTTTACCAGGAAAAAATCAAGTGTCCGAGGCGGCACGACCTGCCCCCAGCCAAATTGGCGTAAAAGCTGCCATGGGAAATAGAAAGAGGTTTATCTAAGACCAACTAGACGAACGAACGGGTATTCTCCCAGTTCCAGAATAGGCATTAGCTGTCCCCACCATGGCACTGATCAATACAGATTTAGAGTCCCATGCTCCATAAATCAGTTCTCCAAACTTTCAATATCCAGAACCACTCTGATGAAATGGCGCGAAACAAAGTTGGGTACAATCGACAAAGGATATTCCAGAGGAGTCACCAGGAGAAATCTTTCAGACAACCATATAAACAGCATCACAGGGCTACCCCTCAGAAAGTCAGAACGACCTTCTCGCCAGGCATCCATGAAGTAATAACTGCAAGTTATGGGTCCATCAGTAGCTCCCCGGTCACCAATAATAATTTTGAAACCAAGCCCAGAACGACGGCTCCAGTATATCCAACATCACCAAGCTCCTGCAAATGCACGAACCGCAACACCGTCGGAAGAGAAATCATTCCTCCAGTAACCAAGGATCTACCTACCGAGGGCGAGACATGGAGAAGTCCAACCAACAGCTCCCGAGGAGATCGAGAAAATTCAGGCATAGCAGCCGCCACAATAGGATTTACCCCCAATATGGAAAAAAATTCCTCATAAGTCGAACAAAATTCTTTCAAGCCAAAACGGAATACATGGACTTCGGGGTACCAAAATTGTACTGCCACCATCAGCATGTTCCACTCTATAGGCCGATTACTCCATAAAGAAACTCGACGCATGTTGAAAGCATCATAGTCGATATTTTAGGAGCACATTGCCTCCAAAGTCTCGAGGTAGTTGGCAAACTCAACACTACCAGGGAGAGCCATTTCACTGAAAGAAAGTCAGGATGTGATGAAAACACTCCACCCCTATCCCTTTTTATACTTGAAAACCCTCACAAAAGACATAACCCCTACAGAAATCGGAGGGAATTCGGCCCCACAAGGTACCAAAGGCTGAAGAGGGTACCAATCAAATCTTTGATTGATTAGACTAAACTAACCTGCCGATAGGCAAGACAAGGTGCTTGCCAATCGGTAACCCCCTATTTTTAGAAACCTACCTTTTTCCTCTTTTGTCAAAATCAGAAAACCCAATTAAAATAAATAGATATTCTCAACAAAATTTCAAAATCCCTTTCCATCTTTATATGATTTCTCATTATGAATAAATTTTTCTTTCAAACTTCCAAAAATATTTTACAGTCTCAGCAGCAAAGTAAAAAGTGCATGTGCATGCATTCATTCATTCATCATTAACAGAAGATAATAAAAAAACCTCATTGCATTGCATAGATATTTTTCTGTGTTACATCAATCTTGCAGGAAATAAAGAAAAGCAGAAAAATAACGGGACTCAACCCGAACCCACATTTCTCTCTCTCTCTCTCTCTCTCTCTCTCTCTCTCTCTCTCTCTCACACACACATACACACACACACACACACACACCCTAACCTTCACCTCTCTCCCTAAGAACTCCCATACCTATGATGCGCTCTCTTTCCCCTGCGGCGAGATAATGCACCACCACTACTCGAACTAGACTCCTCTTCGGATGAGGCAGACGACACCAAGCAAGAAGGAACAAGAATCGTGTCCCGAATATGGGCAGTAGCCAAAGATATCCAGTCCCTAATATCCCTCAGCCAAGTGGTGGACACCCGGACTTGCTGGAAGAAAAGGCAAACTCAGTATCAAGCAGAAAAGATCAAAATAAACCAAAAAGAAGGAAAAGAGAAGAACAAAAAAATATACCATAGGACGAAGAGCCTCCTCTATCAAGCCCAACTCCTCCGGGTCCATCGCATGAGGACGATGCAACATAGGCACCATCCCTCCATCAGCCTGTCGGATTTTGTATGAAGGGGTATACAACCGCACAAAGGGAACCTTCCAAGTCACCGCCGCCGCAGATGTCGATGGACCACAACCACTGTGGGAGGACCCCACTGGCCGACTCGAACCTGCAGGAGGGAAGGGCAGTGCATCATATATGCTGGGCGCCATCAGCCAGCTCATCACAAAGTCCATATAATCATACGACATAGCCTTATCGGTGTACAACAGATAGGAATCACAAATCATCTTCGCGATCCTCCCATTCTCTGACAATAGTCGCTCCCGCCTCACAGACATAGGGGGCCTCGCAAGCAGCACCACTACCTCCTCATTAGCAATCTGCCGAACCATCCTCTCTCCAAGATACCAAGAGTGGCCAAACTCATGTGTCAGCAAATGCCTCATTTGCGCATTCACTCCAATTAACCCCGTGTCCTGAATAGTTGTCCCTCAAGGGTAAAAAGTCACCTGAAAAATCCCCAGCAAGATCTAAGGAAATATGGAATCAGAGAACACCAAGGTCTTAGACTGAAGAAAGGAAAAGTCTTACCCTATCACTGGTCAGGCCAATCAAGACCTGACACACCGCCTCCAGAGAAAGAGACTTCCTCGATAGACAATTGACCTTCGGCCACCGATACTGCCAATTGGCCTTCCGCCACCGATACAACTGACAAAAGTCCCCAATGGCCTCGTCCTTCAAAGCGATCAACTGGGTATTACAACCAATCACCTCATAGAACCACGTCTACCAAAGATAAAAATCCATAATAAAAAAGGACGCATAAGAAAAATGCGAATGCATAAAAGGAAAATGCACAAAATACCTCAAGAAGATACGTGGCTCCAGTGAAAGACTGCCGGTAGCACCGGCTAAATGCATCCAGAGAAAAATAAAGGGTCTCCAAAGTCAAGCTCCCCCAATCATAGAGAGTGATGTTCGAAAACATCCTCAAGTATGGTAAGAACCATGAGTGGACAACTTCGTCGCTCGACACCACCAGAAATCCCCCCAGCACCAGCAAAATAAACAACCGGGACATCTGCCTCACCTGCAGCCCATCCTCCACATCAACCACCCTACTCAATAAAATATCTTTCAGCAGCAACAAATGGGTGGAATCCCCAGATACTATCCTCCCCACGTCACCAAGCGTCACCCACATCGTCTCCGGCCTCACCTGCAAAGAGCGATCCACCTCTATCTTCTCTCCATCGCAATCTAGCCCCAGCAGTTGCTGTACATCTATGGGAGTCATAGTCATCTCCCCAAAGACGAAATGAAAGGTGTGGGTAGTGTCCCACCACCTCTCCCCCAAAGCGCATAAAATCTCTGTCGAATGAGGCATCTCATCCAGTACAGACGCCAACCTCCCAAAGCCTACTGATGATACCACCCAATGCACCACAGGTGGAAGGTACTCCCAGATATCCTTAAGCCCCGTCGTCCCGTGGGCACGCATAGTCGACAAAGAAACATCAGACTGTCAAAAGAAAAACTTGTCAGAATCCAAGAAAATAAAGGAAAACCACTAAAAAAGAATTCCAAAAGTCATTTTACTTATATAACCGCCAGGGTTCACCACCCTCGAAGAGGGATGATGCGAAGGCTCCCTCAGCAAAGTCCGCTCATCCGCAACTGGCTCAAATGCGTCAAAAGAGTTCTCACTCCCCAAAGCAAGAGGCGCCCTAGCCCCCCACTACACATTTATCCAGTCGTCAACAGCCAACCACTCCCTGTGTACCTCAATGCTCACAAAAGAGGCCATTTTTTAGAGATCAAAATGCTAGAATGATTCTCAGAAGAAAATCGCAAAAAGAAAGAAGGCAAGAAGCTGTGAAAAATGAGGGGAACCCGCCCCTTTTTATAGGAAGCCAAAGGGTCATGCTGATCGGCACTGCACCCACACCTACCGATTGGCACTAACCTTTTATCTTCTCGAGGCATTCCAAAAGTTCGTGCCACTTTCGAATGGCACCTCCACACCCCCTTAAATTTTCGTACAAAAATTCACAGAAAATACCAGAAAACCCTGAAAAATCCTCACAAAATTCCTAAAAATCCCGTAAAGGATTTAGAGCATTTTCACCAAGAGAATTTCGCACTCCCTCAAGAGGAATCCCTATTTACCCAGTGGAACTCTCAAAATCCAAGTAAATATCCTCCCGACAACGTCCCCGGAGGACCCCTAAGGCATCCCAAACTTCAGGATCATCTCCTATTCCCCAAAGATCTCAAATTTCCTCGAGAAATAAGTCCAAACCCTGGACCACCTAATCTCTCCCCCAATGGAATTTATAGCATCAGATTGGCTATTACCCCTCAAAGTCTCCAAAAGATATAAGGATTTCCCCAGCAATTAACTCCCCAGATCAAATCAAAATCACGAGGTAATTTCCCAAGCAGAGTTCCCCGAGAACATCTCAACTTAGGCCCTTAGAATTGGATTAGACCCACAAAATTGGTCATCTTAACTTAAGCCCTTGGCTTCGACCCGTAGAATTGGTCATCATAACTTAAGACCTCAGAATTGGCTTCGACCCGCAGAATTGGTCATCTCAATTTAAGCCCTCAGAATTGGTTTCGACCCGCAGAATTGGTCATCACAACTTAAGCCCTCAAAATTGGCTTCGACCCATAGAATTGGTCATCTCAATTTAAGCCCTCAGAATTGGCTTTGACCCGCAGAATTGGTCATCTCAACTTAAGCCCTCAGAATTAGCTTTGACCCGTAGAATTGGTCATCTCATCTCAAGCCCTCAGAATTGTCTTCGACCCGCATAATCGGTCACCCTCATCTTCAATCCCTCAGAATAGGTTTCGAATCGCATAATTGGTTATCTCAACTTAAGCCCTCAGAATTGGCTTCGACCCGTAGAATTGGTCACCTCATCAAGCCCTCAAAATTGGCTTTGACCGGTAAGAATCTCTCACCCTCATCTTGAAGCCCTGAGAATTAGCTTCGACCCGTAGAATCAGTCACCCTCATCCTCAAGCCCTGAGAATTGGTTTCGATCCGCAGAACCGGTCGTGCTCACCCTTAGGTCCACATAATTGAACTCTTTCAAAGGCATCATATGGTGTCTATTCGACAGCTATCGTTTGTTCTAAACTCACTCATCGAGGAGATCCGTAAACATCCAATTCTAACACCCCCTAACCTATTCGTAGGTCCTCTAGCATATCCCTTCATAACTACAAACCTAAGTCATACCCCGGGTACTGACCTAGAGGCCATAGGGCACTCTGAGGATCCATTTGACCAATATTTAAACTCTTCAGCTCGATCGAGACTGAATGAATCCTCAAAGGGCACTGAAACCCCTTTCTAACGGTATGTCCCTTGTGCAATTCTGACTTATGGTGCGGACGAAGAACCCGTTTTCTGTCGAAACATGATTAGAAGGCCACCAGATGCTCCCAGACTCCGTTTGACCAAAGTCAAGTATTCAGCTTAATCGAGACTGGATGAATCTTCTAAGGGCACTAAAACCCCTTTCCAACGGTTTGCTCCGGGCCCAATTCTGACTTACGGTGCAGACAAACGATCCGTTTTATTCCAAAAGGTCACTAAGATCTTCCAGGCCCCGGTTGAACGAAGTTAACTTCCCAAACTGAGTCAAACTCTTTGGAATGTCTAAGTACATCTCCTAACCTTTCCAACAATCTGTCCCATGCGCAATTTTGACTTACCATGCTAACCAACGATCCGTTTGCGTCTGATAATCCCCCGTCCAAAGGACCGATGAACAGTTCTGAGCCACATTTGACCTAAAGTCATCTCCCGGACCCAGGAGTAGTCCAAACACTTTCTAAGGTTTCTGAATTACCTTTCTAATGGTTTACCCCATGCGCGATTTGGATCAACGGTTTGCGCTCTATGACCGATTTTCTGAAGGATCCTAAAAAAGACTGCCAAACGACAAGTTCCAAACCCTGCCTATCGAAGGTGTACCTTAACACACCTGTCGATTGGCAGGACCAGGACTATGTCAATAGTCAATGCCCTGGGTCTATAGAAAGGAGGGTCTGACCTCATTGCAAAGGGGAAACAATATATGAAATCTATCACTCTCAGCAAGCTCAGAAAACCTCTCTCGAAGTTACCGTGATTTCTACATCCAAGTACCTTTCCAGCCTTCACTTTTCATCACCCTTTTCATCAAACATGGTGAATTAACTATCCTTAATCATCATCCAAGTGCAAGGGCTGCCCTCCAACATTCAAGATCAAGCTCAAGATCATTAAGAAAGTCCAACTTTCTCAACTTTCTCTTTAAATTCTCCTAAATTCGCATTAATTTGTTTTATTACTTAACACTTTTATTCTCTCATCTCTCATCTCACATATCCTAATATACTTTTTATCTAGTATTATTGCACATATATTACTTTCATATAAATAAAACAAAAAAAACAAGAAAAATAGGGTTGCTCATAAATTCCAAACGGGAATTCTCACACTTTTCGCACAACTAAAACACTTTTTTGCACACACACACATATAAGAGAGGTCCCCGATTGGAGTTATGGGATAAACCCCACCCCTCGTTTTGCATATGAACTACGTGGACTTTGATGCCTCCATAGGCTATGTAAGCATCTCGGGGTAAAACTCGAGACTCGAGTCCTATTCCTACGTTTTTCTATATTCTTTAAACTTAACTCTCTTAGATTCAATATGTTTATATATACATATATTTGTTCTTAGTGGAGTATTATTCCATATGCGTTATCGTTGCATTATAACGATCAATGCTAGAATAATCGTGCATATCCTATTTTCTAATATTACTTTTAGGAACATTCCTACGGATGACTCGCTTTATCTCTTCCATGATACAAGTCGATGATTCCTATCTACACTACATATACACATGCACACATATCATGGGGAAATAAAGGAAAATAACAATAACCCATGAGAGACCGTAAGGACGGAATGGGTGCCTAACGCCTTCCCATTTTGTAACTTAGCCTCCGGACCCTTTTCGAATCATTTTGGTTTCGTATGTATCAGTATGTATTTGGATGATGTCCTTCGGGATGGCTCCCTTTTTTCTTTTGTCTGTTTTGAGTAAAATAGACTGGCAACTCCATCTCTCTACATTTTTCACCTCATCACCGACGCCGGCCGAAACGCTCCTGAGGGGGATGTGCGGGACCACTACACCAAAAACAGGAATCTAGCACGGTTTAAAACTGTGTCAGATCAAATCTGCCACGGTTTTGAACTGTGCCAGAATCAGGTGTTCCAAAATGGCATTTTTTTTTGTCACAGCTCAAAAGTGTGCCAGATTTGGCCAAACAGGAACACTTCTGGAACACTTTTAAACCATGCCAGAATTTGATATTTCTGGCACACTTTTGGCACAGTTTTTAACAGTGCCAGATTCAACATAGTTTAAAAAAATTTGGCACACTTTTAAACCGTGCCAGAATTTGATATTTCTAGCACACTTTTGGCACAGTTTTTAACTGTGCCAGATTCAGCACAGTTTAAAAAAATTTGGCACAGTTCAAAACCGTGCCAAAATATGATACACTTTTGCCACGATTTTGAACTATGCCAAATTTTTTATAAAAAGAAAAAAAATTAATTATTTGAAAGACCAAAATTCACAAATTAATAATATTGCACGTTGTTAATAAACAAAAGTACATACAAACTTCAAAATATTACAAGTCTTTAACAATTCACAGGCCTAAAAATAATTGGGTAGAGTTTCCTCTATTTTCTGGACATTCCAAAACCTGCTAATACAAAACCTGCCTAACATAAAGCCCGCACGGCCACAAAATATAACAATTAACTTACAAAAGCCCGCACGGCCATAAAAGTCAACAATAAAACAACAAAAAGACCGCACGACCATGACACAAAAAAACGGAATCATGAATAAACCCCTTGTTGTAAACCATTGAGTTCTCTGTGTGTTCCACGTGAATAAGTGCCAACGATAAACTGCTATCCTACAAAAAAAATAGGATACAAAAAAGATACTATTAGTAACCCACTAATTTAAGAAAAAAAATTTACTCAAACTAAAAAATTACATATAGGAGTGGAAATTATTGTCATATTCTCAAACCGGGAGACTTGGGACTACGCGGCCAGTTCTTACAAGTTACATTAGTCCCGTGCGTGGTGTTCGTGCCTCCTACGGGGTCGTTTGGGGGTTGGTTTGGGGTTTCACCCTTTAACGACTTGTTTTTAAGTAAGTGTGATTTTTGCAAATCATCATCATATTCTTAAACCGGGAGACTCGGGACTACGCAGCCAGTTCCTACAAGTTACATTGGTCCCGTGCGAGGTGTTCCTGCTTCCTACGGGGTTGTTTGGGGGCTGGCTTGTGTTTTCACCCTTTAACGGCTTATTTTTAAGTCTACATGTGATTTATGTAAATTATTGTCATATTCTCAAACCGGGAGACCCGAGACTACACAACCAGTTCCTAGAAGTTACATTGGTCCCGTGAAGGTGTTCGTGCCTCCTACGGGGTCGTTTGCGGGCTGGTTTGGGTTTTCACCCTTTAACGGCTTGTTTTTAAGTCTACGTGTGATTTTTGCAAATTATCGTCATATTCTCAAACCGGGAGACCAGGACTACGTGGCCAGTCCTACAAGTTACATTGGTCCCGTGCGAGGTGTTCGTGCCTCCTATGGGGTTGTTTGGAGGCTGATTTGGGTTTTCACCCTTTAACGACTTGTGTTTAAGTCAAAGTTTGATTTTTACAAATCATCATCATATTCTCAAACCGGGAGACCTGGGACTATGCGACCAGTTCCTACAAGTTACACTGGTCCCGTGCGAGGTGTTCGTGCCTCCTACGGGGTCGCTTGGGGGATAGTTTGTGTTTTCACCCTTTAACGGCTTGTTTTTAAGTCTACGTGTGATTTTTGCAAATTATCATCATATTCTTAAAACGGGAGACTCGGGACTACGCGACCGGTTCCTACAAGTTACATTGGTCCCGTGCGAGGTGTTCGTGCCATCTACGGGGTCGTTTGGGGGCTGGTTTGTGTTTTCACCCTTTAACGGTTTATTTTTAAGTCTACGTGTGATTTTTGCAAATTATCGTCATATTCTCAAACCGGGAGACCCGGGACTACGCAGCCAGTTTCTACAAGTTACATTGGTCCGTGCGAGGTGTTCGTGCCTCCTACGGGGTCGTTTGGGGGCTACTTTGGGTTTTCACCCTTTAACGACTTGTTTTTAAGTCTAAGTGTGATTTTTGCAAATCATCGTCATATTCTCAAACCGGGAGACCCGGGACTACGCGACCAGTTCCTACAAGTTACATTGGTCCCGTGCGAGGTGTTCGTGCCTCCTACGGGGTCATTTGGGGGCTGGTTTGTGTTTTCACCCTTTAACGTCTTATTTTTAAGTCTACGTGTGATTTTTGCAAATTATCTTCATATTCTCAAACTGGGAGACTTGGGACTACGCGACCAGTTCCTATAAGTTACATTGGTCCCGTGCGAGGTGTTCGTGCCTCCTACGGGATCGTTTGGGGGCTGGTTTGTGTTTTCACCCTTTAACGATTTATTTTTAAGTCTACGTGTGATTTTTGCAAATTATCGTCATATTCTCAAACCGGGAGACCCGGGACTACGCGGCCAGTTCCTACAAGTTACATTGGTCCCGTGCGAGGTGTTCGTACCTCCTACGGGGTCGTTTGGGGGATAGTTTAAGTTTTCACCCTTTAACGACTTATTTTTAAGTCTAAGTGTGATTTTAGCAAATTATCATCATATTCTCAAATCGGGAGACCCGGGACTACGCGACAAGTTCCTACAAGTTACATTGGTCATGTACGAGGTGTTCGTGCCTCCTACGGGGTCGTTTGCGGGCTGGTTTGGGTTTTCACCCTTTAACGGCTTATTTTTAAGTCTAAGTGTGATATTTGTAAATTATCGTCATATTCTCAGATGGGAAGACCCGGGACTACGCGACCAGTTCCTACAAGTTACATTGGTCCCGTGCGAGGTGTTCGTGCCTCCTATGGGGTCGTTTGGGGGATGGTTTGGGTTTTCACCCTTTAACGACTTGTTTTTAAGTCTAAGTGTGATTTTTGCAAATTATCATCATATTCTCAAACTGGGAGACTCAGGAGTACGCGGTCAGTTCCTACAAGTTACATTGGTCCCGTGCGAGGTGTTCGTGCCTCCTACGGGGTCGTTTGGGGGCTGGTTTGGGTTTTCACCCTTTAACGGCTTGTTTTTAAGTCTAAGTGTGATTTTTGCAAATAATCGTCATATTCTCAAACCGGGAGATCCGGGACTACGCGATCCGTTCCTATAAGTTACATTGGTCCCGTACGAGGTGTTCGTGCCTCTTACGGGGTCGTTTGGGGGATGGTTTGGGTTTTCACCCTTTAACGGCTTGTTTTTAAGTCTAAGTGTCATTTTTGCAAATTATCATCACGGAATCGAACCGGGAGACTTGGGACTACTAGGTCAGTTCCTACAAGTTACTTTGGTCCCGTGCAAGGTGTTCGTGCCTCTTACGGGGCCGTTTGGGGGCTGGTTTGGATTTTCACCCTCAAACGGCTTATTTTCAAGCCTAATCTACGTATGACTTTCTATATAATTTGTTTCAACTTATGTTCAATAATTATTAATTAAGTTAAGCTGATATTTTCTTTTTCCATTATATGTTCGAAACTATTTGTTTATTTTGATACCTATCTTTGATATATTTAGCAGATACACACACACACACACACACACATATATAGTAGCACACACACACACACACACACATATATGTATACCCCTGTTTCGTTCAGTATCCTGGCAGCCAGCGAATTGGATGGTCCACCCTCAAACAACTTGTTTTTCCGGGTAACAGATGAATAATACAAAACCTACTTAAATAATACATATAAGTATATATGTATAACAGAAAGAGTAATAACTACTATTTCTTAACCATAGACCATGGGAAGAATGATATGATCCAAAGCGAGTGAGCAATTGAGTTCCATATACTAAAATTTATGAAGCTAGGACATGGTGTGTTTAAATCATTTTTTCAAAAAAGTTAGGATGGAATAATTCAAAAACCATATACATGAAAGGTATTTCAGACTGGATTAAAAAACAATGACCAACCTGAAAAATGGCACAAATAAAATAGGTCGGCATCTGGAAACGCTCCTCGGACCCCAATTGGAACGACGAGGCTCCACACGACCCTCATTGGTTTAAGCACCATCCACACCTCAGAGACAAAGTTAGGACAGTTCCTACTGTCCATATCACAACAATTTATGGTCAGGTGAGCCAACTGTTTGGCCTGGATAAATAGCCAGTTTCCAACAGCAGGATCAAGGAGCCTTTCCAAATCTCCCTTATCTAATGCATCTTTCACTTCCTTTATTATCCCTAGGGTTGTGTCTCTGAATCCCATACTCGTCGACTAGTTCTGTGACCTTGGCTTTGAAGTGGAGTCCATTATCTGATGCTAACTCATGGGGAACTCCGTATCGATAAATGATGTTCTTTTTGAAAAAATTGACCACTTTCTTGCAATTCATCACTGTCTATACTCGGCTTTGACCCATTTGGTGAAGTAATTAATGGCAACCAGGATGCATTCATATCCATTTGAATCTTTGGTAGTAACCTTCCCTATGATGTCAATGCCCCAAGTGGACAAGGTCTAGGGAGAGGTTATGTTGTATAATTCTTGAGAAGGTAGGTGTTGGAGATTGGCAAACATATCTTCGAATGTAGGCAGTGAATGGATGATCTTCTTAGAAAGAATACGACCGTTCATACGGGTCCAGTATTCCCCACTGTAGATCTTCTTCATGATTTCTTCAACATTAACCCCTCCTATGTAGTGTAAATAGGATCTATCGAAGTTTCTTTTGAAACATGCTTTATCGCAAATGATATACTGGGCAACCAATTTATGAAAGATCGCATGGTCTTTCTTATCTTCATCTTGAGGATATTTACCATGTTTAAGGAGGTGCCAAATGTCATAGTACCATAACCCGTCCATATTAGAATCTTCCTCTATAACGACCTCGATGTGGTAACAGTGAATGTGCATAGCTTGTTTTTTAATCAGGAAAGGGTCCATTATTATTCCCTTAGGCATATTGACCATAGAGGCTAAGGTATTAAGGGCTTTAGCTAGGTTATTCTTTGTACGAGGTAGGTAGTGGAAGGGGATATCTTCCAATTGGTACACCCATTTTTCTAGGTGGGCATGGAAGGGTAGGATCTTTTCATCTTTGACTTTCCATTTCCTGAGGATTTGGATGACGATGAAAGTAGAGTCTTCGTAGATGTCTAGGTGCCAAATTCATTTCTTGAGGGAGATTTTGAGGCCTACAATCCATGCCTCATACTCAGTCATGTTGTTGGTGCAAGGGAAGTCTAATGGATGAAAGGAATGTGGGAAATGGGATTTTTAGGAAGGGAACAACTCTGAATTCGAGAGAATGTTCTCTCAATTACTGGGAGGGATGTTCAGGGGTGCATTTCAAAATTAGTCCATAGCCTCTATTTATATGGAGAAGGGGGTGCCGATCGTCATGGTCCGAGAACTTCCTATCGGCATAGATTCCCAGACTCACTACCGATAGGCAGGGTCTTGAGGGTGCCGTTTGGCAGTCTGGGGCATATGTTTTAGAAAAACGGTCGTAAAATGCGAACCTTAAGTCAGAATTACGCACGGGGTGGAACATTAGAAATGATATTCAGAGCCCTTTAAGAATCCATTGAGCCAGTCCCAGGTAAAGGAGTTGAGTGAGGTTAAACGGGGCTTAGAAGCGCCCCTTGGTCACTAGATAGGAATTTTTTAGAGGAAAATAGATCGTTCGTCTGAATCGTAAAGTCGATTCATGCATAGGACGAACCATTTGAAAGGGTATTTAGAGCCCTTTGAGGTTTTCATTCAACTTCATTCGATTTTAAAAGTTGACAATTGTCAAACGGGACTCAAAAGCACATGATGACCCTTTAAAGTAAAATAGGTCATTCGTTCGTACCGTAAGGCTAATTCGTGCACGGGACAGACCATTGGAAAGGGAATTGAGATAACTATAAATATTCATTGAGCTTCAATCAAGATGGAGTGTTAACCGGGTTCAAACAGATCCTAAGAGCGCTCGATGGCCTCTATATCAGTTTTTGAGGAAAAACGAAGCATTCACTCGTACCATAAGGACGATTCATGCATGGGGCATACTGAAAGTTGAAAAACTTTTTTGAGGGCCATTCCATCATTGTTATCACTTCATTTCCCTGAAAGTTATCCTTCAAAAAGTCGATGTTTCTGGATGCATGTCAAAGTGGTTGATAAAACTTGGGAGATTTGACATCCATTTTCAACTAAGGATAGCAATCAAGGGGTAGATATTGACCGACTTCATAGCGGAGTTTATAAGAGAATCCCTTATCAATATATAATCGAGCAATCAAGAGATCAAAAGGAAAAAAACTCTGAGAGTCGAACGCTGTACGTGGATGGTGCCTCAAACTCCAAGGGATAGGATTAGGAATCATCCTTGTGACCCTAGAGGAGACATTGATTGAAAATGGGATCAAGTTGGGCTTTGGAGCCTCAAACAATTAGGCTGAGTACGAAGCGCTCATAGCTGGACTGCATAAAGAACATTTACAAGGGGAAAAATAACTTGAAGTGTAGTGTGATTCGAAACTAGTGTTAAACGAAGTCAGCGGGGACTTTAATGCCAAGGATGAAAAAATAGAAGCCTACCTCGCTGTGGCGGGCGAGCTAATTTCAAGATTCGAGAAAGTCAACGTTCAATAGGGGATAGACATACCGACGCTCTAGAAGCCATAATCTCATCACTAGATTCTAATCTCAACAGAACAATCGAAGTGGAATTCCTTGCCAAACCCAGCATTGACAAGGCGATAACATTCGAGCACATTCTTTCCATTAAAAAGGGTCCAAGCTGGATTGATCCAATCATCACATACTACAAAATGAGACACTGTCAATAGATAAGAAACATGCTCATCATGTCATGGTGAAAGTGTGAGTGTAGGAACCCCGATTTTAATTTTCTTAATGACAATATATTTCCTTTTATATATATTTCAAGATGCGGAGCGTAAATAAGTGTGATGGTTCACAAACAACCGAATTACCAAATTTTAATTTTCTTAAACAAATTAAAATTAAACCGAGTGAAATTAAATTAACGCATTAAAATCATTTTCACTTAAACCAAGTTAACTACACATTGCCCAAATTAAACACGTAGAGATTAAATTAAACCAATTTTTATCTTTTTACCTAAGCATGTGTTCTAAGTGATTTTGCAAAAGATAAAATAAACAATCAATCCACTACGCCACGATGTACGAGGAAAAACCCAAGACGGAAAACAACCTCAGACGGCCCTAGCCACAAATCCACTAAGTACGGAATTTACAAATACAAGACAGAAAGGCTTACAACACACGACTCGATCCCTCTCAAGCCCCAACGCTTCTTCTTGTAGATACCTCTTCCTAGCGGATAACCTTGGAGCTCCACCGCGGTCTTGAAATCCATCGATCGGACTTTATATGGTCACCATCACCCGAGCAAGGAGCCTTTCTCCAAGTGGGTAATGTCGTAACAAAACTCTTCTCCTTTCTTTATGGGATGTAGAAGAAAACCAGAAACTTCTCTTTGAACGGAAGAGATGATCCCGGTGCCAAACTCTAAGCAAGATATATGAATATGGGAACTTGGAGGAAACTAATTTGGGTGTAAACTAGAGTGGTGTATATTTTTCTCTTTAAAATTCTCACTCAAAACAAGAACATTTTCCTTAAGCAATTTAGCTCTCAAATTCTCTATAAGAGATGGAATAGAATGGAAAAGTTAAGTTGGAAAATGTTATTCCCGCACATAATAAAGTCTGAAAAAAATTGGTTACGAACCAAGTGGGGAAGTGGGTGAAAAACTGCTTAAAACTGCCAAAAACTGTTTCCGCCTGGCATCTCGTTCGAACGACATTCTCGTTCGAACGAGTCTTCTAACGAAGTTCCAGTATGAACTCGTTAGAAACTCGTTGGAAATCTCGTTAGAATGACAATCTCCTTCGAACGACATTTCGAACGAAGTTCCAGAATGCCTTAATGGAAAGTCATTGGCAATCTCGTTCAAACGACATCTGGTTCGAATGACAATCTCATTCGAATGACATATCGAACGAACTTCTAGAAACTTTGGAAAATTTTATTTTAGCCCAGAAAACTTTATAAACTTATTTTAAAGTTTTAATTAATTCTTTCTGAAAATAAAACACAGTTTTAATTAAACCTAACACCCAATGAAACTTATTCCAAGCTCCTATATATATAATGTTGCATTCATACCTTGGGAGCATGGAACCATAGTTGATGACGTTGAAACAAGGCACGCAAACCGGCATGATGATGAAGCTTTATACTCTTTGCCGCTACGTCTTCAAACAAACTTTTCATAGGCTTGAGAATATTATAATTAAATACAATCCTATGTATAAATGTTTTTTGTCCGGAATTGAGCCAAAACTATATATGGACTCAATTGGAAATTTGTGTCCTTACAAATCTCCCCCTTTGGATATTCCGGGACAAAAACAAAACAAAAATCCTAAAGGGCCGTCAAGATCACTAGACTCAAAACATAACCCACCCAAACTTGACTCAACCCAAGGATCAAACGCTTTGCCATTGAAAGATGCCCCTTTAGAAGAATTCCTGCACACTTAAGCAAACTCATCAAATTTATATGGAATATATCAAAGTATTTAAAGCAATTAAAATAAATACTCCCCCAAAATTAATTCTCCCCTTTATCAAAATGATCAACCCAAGAAGTTAGCTACTCCCCCTAAGTTAAATCTCCTAAACTTAGATAAGATTATTATAGGATAAGATACTATTTCTCCCCCTATCAGAAAGTTTCTCGCTTCTACCTGGGTCTTGGGGGAAAGATTTACAAGAGGTCTTATACATGCCCTTACCTTCGATGCGTGCACCCAGAGGACGTCGGCCAGGTCGTCTATAAACTTCACGATGGGATTTATAGAAGCCATGCAGGTGGAAGGTATCTGGCGTTTTGAGCAATCAAATAAGGCTACTGGTGGACATATATGCAGAAATACACAAATATTTCTTCTTGGAAGTGTGATAAGTGAGAAAAATTCTCCCCCATGCTTGATCAACCAACCAGTGACCTGAGGCCATTGACCAGTACATGGTCATTTGCATAATGGAGTTTGGAAATCATAGGGCCTCTACCTATTGCACTAGGGAATTACAAATACTTGCCGGTTAGTACTAATTATTTCACTAAGTGGATTGAGGCGGAATCACTAGAGAACATTAGGTATGCCGATATGATCAGGTTCATCTGGAGAAACATCATAACCCACTTTGGGGTACCTAGGACCATCATAACAGATAATGATACACAATTTGAAAGTGGACCCTTTCAAGGCTTTTACGACGAGCACAAAATCAAGCACCACTTCAATTTTGTAGCATACCTCTAAAGTAATGGCCAGGCAGAGGCCTCCAACAAGACGATGATGGAAAGAGAAAAGGGTGCTTGGGTGGACAGGATCATTCATGTTCTCTGGTCATATCGTGTCGTACCGAGAAGACCTACCAGAGAAACACTCTTTGCCCATACATATGGAATGGAAGCCATTATTCCACTCGAAGTTGGCCTTCCAATTATGAGAACGAACATTTCCGAGCAGGGATTGAATGACGAAGAACTTTGCACTGAATTTGACCTAGCGGATGAATGAAGTGAACAAGCCATGATCAAGATAAGATCCAATCACTATTGGTTGGAAAAATAGTACAACAGAGGGGTCAATCCCAGGAAATTCCTGGTTGGGGATTATGTCCTCGGGAAGGTCCTCTGTAGCGTGCTAAAAGTCCATCAGACGACAAGTTAGGACCCAATTAGGAAAGTACATACAAATTAGTTAGGGACTATTTACAAGCAGCCTATCACCTGGAAACAATGGAGGGCAAAGAGATACCCTGAGCATGGAATGCGGTCGACCTCAAGACTTTTATTTTTATTTTCAGCATCTTAGTTTTTACAAATTTTCATTTTAAAACTCATGTTGCTAACAGTTTATTATTCAAGTTCAGAATAAAGGCCGTTTTCATTCTCTCAATTTCTTAGCTAGTCAATTGCTTTACATTATTCCCAAGTAACAGGCTTATAATTGACATTAATCTTTTTAAGCATCGATCAGGATTTAATATAATTATAATGGAAACTTTACTTATTATGATCAAAATCAAAGTCTTCATGTATTTGTTACCACAAACATAAATGACCTCATACATTGCCCAAGAAATTGAAAGCCCCACGGAGTATCCCTAGGCTAAAACGTAACTTTGTTTGGTTGAATAAAATCCTTAATGGATGGACTGCCCATACACCAAGTGCATTTTTTCCATAGTCTGTTCTAGGCCTAAGGTAGTGTGACAACATAACCTAAAAGGTAAGATAAGATAAATGTAACACATGTTTGGCATAAAGGAATGAAAAAATGTGCAAAATTAGTATTAACTTAACTACACTACAATAACCAGTTATAAGTTACAAAAGTTTCAATTACAAAAAAAAAACCATTACAGACAGTACAAAAATCATTACAACTATTTATGGTCGGTTGACCAATAATTCTGCAATCGACCTCCTTCGACTATCATTAGGATCTGGATGGTACTCATCGCCATTATCGTGATATTTTAGGTAGTTCTCAGTAAGTTAGAGAGTAATAGTGTACAAAGTTGAGAGTCTTTGGTCTCCTTTACTACCTTCAGGGTGTTCAACCATCCATTCTTATAAGCAACGTCCTGACCTTCCTATATCCCTACTGTAGCATCCTGTAAACCCTTATCATAGGCAGCCGACCAGGTCACTCAGGGGACCATCATGAACAGGTAGAAAAGATTTTATATGTCACGTCTGAGACCCACCACCATGATTTTATCTCTTTGTATATTTTCCTTGGAGTTAGTAAGATTCTTATTGAGATCGTCAATCTCAGACTAGAATAGAGCGCCGACCTCCCATACATCCTTCTCCTTGACAAGTTAGGCTTTCAAATAATTTATTTCTTCCTGCATTGAGGATCCCATATCTTCCAAGCCTTGTAAGTCTTCCTTCAACTTGGCTACCAGGACTGACTGATCCTTATATGCCTTGGTTATATTTTTTAAGGCTTTATGGACGAACACAAATGCTCGGTGAGCTCGAGCATATCAACATTTCTAGTGAAGGAGGGAATATCCTTGCTAATAGGCTATATACATGAACAAACACAAAAGCATAAGGTTTAACAAAGGCATTAAAACACACCATAATTAAAGAAATGTCTTTTCACTGATAATACAACAAAATGGGTTGAGCCCTTATTAATAACAAAAAAGAAAAAGTACAAAGAGCAATAAAACCTAATCTAAAGGGCCTTATTCCTTCACCTGCTACTTGGACTTATAAGCCTTGATTTGGGTTACCACGTACTTAGCCTGGTCGACTGGGACACTGGTTATATCCTTCTCCTCAACCGTTGACGGAGGTCCAGGACGATGTTCATCGAAGAGGTCTGAACCAGCGGGGACGTTAGTCTTCACTAGATCCGCGTTCTAGCCCTTTTTGAAGATGGAATTTTGGATGAACGCTAGTTAGAGCTTGGTGTCCTCATAGTATTTTATGAAGCCCTTTTTAAAAATGGCCTCCTTGGTTGTAAGGAACTTGGCCACCTCCTTAGCCAATTAATTTTACTCGACCCTCAATTGAGTGTTCGCAACCTTATGCTTATCATTTTGGGTATTTAGCGCGCTTATAGAGTCGCTGGTGGACTTTTTCTTGTTCTTGTAGGCCTTTTGGGCACTATCCATAGTCTCTTGGGACTTCTGGAGAGCCAGACTAAGCTCATCGTTGATCTTGGCCTGGTCCTGGCAACCATCCAAGAGTTGAGTAAACTCTACCACAAACTGAAAATGAAAACACAAGCCTATTATTAAACTAATTTGTCTTAAAATCACATAAATACATAAGAATTCAAGTGGAAACAAAGGAAAATAAAGTTTCTCACTATTGAAAGAGTATGGGACGCACGGATTGAAAGATGGTCAGGAGCTAGCAACTTAAGTTTCTCATGATCAAGCATGACCCCCTCTCAGCAGACCATGGTCAAGGAAGGTTTAATGGAAATAGACATGGTCTGGGAGGGCCTGGAAGGGGGTGGAAGGAAAAGACCACTTTTGGAGAGTTGGGGGACCATGGGAACTTTATCTTTCCCTTTATACTTAATGACTAAACCATGGTCATCGGCCTTAGGGCCTTTAGTCTCTGTCCTCTTCTAGGACTTTGCCTTGGGAGAGGAGGGTACATCCTCCAGTAATCAACATCACTCTCTTTTGGGGTGCCGTTGAATCTTCTTCTTCGGTAGGGATGGAGCTAACATCAAGTGATTGAAAAGAGGAAGAGATGAAAGCCTCGTCGTCTGGAAGGGAGAGGTATGGGATGTCTACTGGGCAAGCGGTGAAACTTCCAGTTAGGTTGGTAACTCCAAAAGAAATGAAGATCATCATTGGTGATAACCACGAGCAAGCAATTCTTTTACCCTCCAAGCCTTCATCAGCGTAGCCCTGTCTATTTGGGTTAAAGAAGGCTCCTTTTTCTTCCTGCGAGCTGCTAAAAAAAAGAAGCAATGCCAATATACAAATTTATAATGCACCACAAAAAAAATAAGACAGACATGTAAAGAGGAGGTATTGAATTATGTCACCCCCTAAGATGGGCACAAAAAGCCCGTGTATTCTTCGCCATCAGGGGAGGTGGATGTCGCCAATTTTTGGCAATAAATCCTTGATCCCAATATCCTTTATTAGAATCAGGAAAGTTTACAACTAAGACCCAGTTGGAATTCCTCGCCTTCAAATATACAAGGCCATCAGTGGTGTGATACCAAGAGTAAAAATATTTGTATTGGAGGCACATTGAGCTGGGACTACCCCAAAATAGTCGAAAAAATCTAAAAAGAGAGGGTTTAGGGGGAAAGTTAATCCTCCCCTAAACCACTACTAGGGTATGAATCCAGTGCCCCCCTTCCACTGCAATGGAATTTTGAGTATGGAGACACATTTAAGTGTAACCCAAGGAGGATTATAATAAGTCTTCCAAAAATACTATGGATTCTTTCCATTAAGGGTATTCACCATTTTCAAATATACAAAAAGCAACAACTGAAGATCACGGAAAAAATCAAAAAGAAGAAAGATGTAAAGAGTAAGACACAACAAGAGGAGGATTAGAAATTACAGAGTAAATGAACATGAATAGGGAAGCTCTGAAGTCTTTTTAGCAAAGGAAGAGATGCAAAGTGACAATATCAGAAGTGTGGAAGCAAACAACATTTGAAAAATGTGCACAACAATCATAAAGAACAAATATCGAAATGGGTTTTTGTCGCTTCATCTTTCTTTATGACCAACGTGCCCTTGTTTATTGTCGAATATTTATGAGATTGACCCATCGACAAACCTCATCAATATTAGACCAATTTAATGGGCCTCCAACAGACTTAAAATTATCTGGCCTAATTCTAGCCCAATTTTTTTCGAGAATTTTAGGGACAATTATGGGGACCAAACCATACTCAAGCCCAATTTTGGCTATAGTTCGAATAGACACAATAAGGTAACACACTGTCTTAGCCTAGTCCGCCAATAGAATGGAATAACACAAGTATTTATCTCATGGATAAATACGAAACAATTATCATTCAAAGAGCTCAGATCGATTACCTAGAATCTCAAATGAGATAATCAGGAATCACTATACGAGCTAATAGTTAGCCAAGAGAGTTCCTTGAACATCTCAACTGATTTAGTTTTATAAGACAGTAAATACAGCCCTCACCCTCAAGCCAAAGAGGATGTAATTTTATATCTTTGAGAGACATAAATAAATACTCAGTGACTTCTCTGTGGATGCAGATAATTTGCCGAGCCACATAAATTTCGAGGTTGAAAACGGTCTTGAGGCTGCAGAAATACACAATAGAGAGAGAAAGTGAGAGATTGTATCACAGGACATTAATGCCCTCATTCTAGTGAAACTTACTCCCACACTCACAGTAGATGTAGGCCAAGTTGGCTGAACCACTTATAAACCAGTGTTTCTCCTCTTCTCCTCACCCCCTTCCTCTAAACATCTACTCTTGTGCTGCCATTGTTATTGCTAGCTTGAGCTTATCAAGACCTCATCTGTAGGTGTTGTTTACAGCATCATCATTTTAGCACCGTTTGTGGGAACAAGAAGCTATATCTCTTCCTTCTTGAAGCTTGGAGTCATCGGAGACTCTGGTGGTGCACCAGTCCTCCCCCATCGCGTGGAGCTGTTTCACCATTAAAAGAGATCCTTAAAGGTATCAAGCTCTCTAGTCTTTTTACAGGGCACCAGAGTTACCACCTCCACCATCTGGTGTTGGAGGTCCCAATTCAGCCAAGCACCACCCCAGTGGATGATCAGGTGGCAACAAACTTGAAGTCTGAGATGGCTAAGGTGGCAACAACCTTGAAGTCCTTAGTTACGACTCAATAAGCGATGCAGGAGCAATTTGCCCAGCTAAGACAAAACATAATAATGAGACCACCTGGGGTCTCACCAGAGATGATTACTCCAGCGGCTGATCAGGGACAATATGAGGCCAGAGGACCACCCCAGGCACCACAAAAATACCTACCTCCTCCTCAACGGTGGAGGGATATTACTGAACCTAGGCATTTATGACTAGGGCGGCAAGGAAACCCTTGACTGGAGTATAGGTATGATGATATAGAGGTCGAGGATGCTTCGACTGATTACTGGGAGCCATATGAGGTATTAAACGACAATGTGTTTCCTATCCAGTAGAATAGAGGTCAAGGTGAAAGACGAGACTGCGATGACCGTCAAAGAGGTTCATCTTTTTATCAGCTAAGGAGAGGGTCGACCTTCGAAAGACTCGGCCCAGTTAAAGACCTGCGAGAGAGGCTGTCCAGGTCAAGAATCATAGCTGTCTCACAAAGAGAGGTTGTCAATCGTTGACCCCATCATGGCCGACCCCATCAGGGCAGAGACTGTGGTCAGGGGGAGGTCAACAGCCGATGCTGTGCAGTAATTGGGGAACCCTAAGTCCATCCTTTGGAGGTGGCTGGGGACAACCTCGGCCAGACCGATGTTGCTAAGCTCTGGAATGACTTTATTCAAAGGCTGGAAGGTAAGATATGGGATCTCATAAAAATTTGAGACCCATTACAGAGGGGGTACTTAGAGGTTCACCATTTGTGGAAGGATTGTTAACTTCCCAACCCCTACCAAATTTAAACCTCTAGTGGTGTCTCCCAAGTATGATGGAAGTACCAGCCCAGTCCATTATATTAAAATATATCAATCTGTAGCATACATTTATTCAATCTCTGATGAGATGAGGTGCCGAGCTTTATCAATCACTCTAATTGGGGTTGCACATATCTGGTTCACTTCTCTTCCTAAAAATGTAGTTGAGAGTTTTAAAGGTTTGGTCGAGCATTTTATTAACAACTTTTGTTTTGGGGTAAGACCTCAGCAGAAGACGACTCACTTGATTTATGTAAAGCAAGGGAATAATGAAAGCCTTAGAGACTATATCGTGAGGTTCCACAAGGAAAAGTTGGAGGTAGAAGATTATGAAGAGAATATAGCCATGACAACCCTTATTGGAGGACTTCAGAAGGGAAAACTACTCTGGAAGCTTGCTAAAGACCCTCCTAAGTCTATGTCCGAGCTGTTAGCAATAGCTGGAGAGGTCATGAATGCAGAAGAAGCAATGACTGCAAAATATGAGGATGAGAATGGAAGTAGCAGTGGGAAATTTCAAAAGAAAAAGGATGGAAAGAAGAGGACTGCATGCGACAAGTTTGCAAAATACACTCCTTTAACTATGAGCTGTGAACATATCATCAACGAAATAAATAATGATAGGTCCCTGAGATGGACAGAGAAGCTGAAGGCTCCTCCACATAAGAGAAACAAGAATTTATAATGCGAGTTCCATCAAGATCACGACCATCTAACTTATAAATGTTTTGCCCTGAAGGACGAGATTGAAAAAATGTTGAACTCTGGAAGGCTGAGAAAGTATGTGGATACAAGAGCCTCAAAGAGTGGCCGAGCCGATCCCAAAAAGAAAAGGAATGATAAATGTCGCGAAGACACCCCTGTCAGGAAAGATGATCCCTCTGATGATGATGATGATGACCCTAACCTCCCGCGAAAGGACGATAATGTCCCGGTAAAGAGAGTCAACATGATCTATTTTGTTGTGAACACTATCTGCGGGGACTAGCAGGGGGTCGCTCAGAGGTAGATGATCGTAAGGCTCATTTGGCAGAGGCGAAAGAAGTAACCAAAACCGAGGTTATGAACTTAGCTTCAACAGAGGTTAAACTTGAGAAAGAAAGAAGGTAGACATGGACACACTCGTAGTCGGTTTCTCGCGACTTTATTTTCACTACAAGAGAAAGTCTTTTTCACGACACCTGATATGTGTCGTGAAACTATTTTCATGAAACATTTTATGTAGTCGTTGAAGGGGGTGTCGTAAAAACTTACCTTCTATATCGACACATTTATGGTTTCGTAAATCTATTTCACAACACCTGCCAAGTGTCGTTGAAACAAATATACACGACACCTATTTACAAGTCGTAAATAGCCATGACACCTTTGTGGAGTCGTCAAACTATTTCACGACACTTGCCAATTGTCGTTAAAATAAATATCCACGATACCTTTGTGGTGTCGTAAAACTATTTCACGACACACGTGAAGTGTCATTGAAAAAAATATCCATGATACCTAGTTACGAGTCGTAAAAGTCATTACCCCAAAAAACCTTCCACGACTACTTATTATGTGTCATGAATGTTATTTTATGACTGAATGTATGTGTCGTTAATATTGTACATGACTAAATATAAGCATTGTTATTATCATTTTACAATGTATGAAAAATGTCATTAAAAGTGCATAATTTTTTTATAAAAATCATATTCTCAAATGCATGTTGCTTATACTAACATTAACATATCCACCACATATATGATAGCATCATAATTAGAAATTCCACAGTACATGAAATTTAAACCAAACTTATATAATTAAGAGGAACTCATAATATGTACTCATAACCATAATATCAAAGTCATGCCCAAAACATTAGAATGAATAAATATTTGGGTGTTACAAGACACATAAAACATGGGATTAGAATGAAAAGAGCATTAGCCTAACAAGTTAAATGCAATCTTCCTTCAAAAAATAACTAATAGCATTCTTCAAAAACATTCCTCCAAAATGCCTTCAACATCTTCCAAAAATAGGTACATGTTCAGAAAACAATTTTAGTAAATACTCCCATAAATTAACAACACACTTGTAATAAAAAATAAAAAATCAAAGAATACCTTCAATCCAAAAAGCAACGAAGAAACACCATACCCACTTGATTCCTTGTGTTTTTCTGAAATCGATCTGTCAAAGAAAAATTCTTAGAATAAAATCCAAGAACTATAACTATTCCACTCACATTATTAGTCCAAACGAATGTATCGATGTGGCCATGCTATGGTACTTCCTTTTGCATCATCAAGTATGGAAAATGCATCCGCGTATAAAAAAACTGGCACTTTGGGCACTAAAATTTCAACAACCCATACTTTATAGCAATCAGGCCCAAGGATTTGGTGGTGCACTAGTGACTTCGGGTCTGTAGAATCAAGTTCCGCACTTGCCACTTCTTCTCCAGTCCCCAACCAATGTAAGAATTTGCAAGGATAATTTCTTTGTGGAGCACTTTGTGTGAATGAACTCTCTCGATTACACTAATAAATAGTACAAAGAAAACAACTAAAAAATAACTATTAATGAAATTAGTAAAATAATTTAGATTTAGATAATTCATTAACAATAACCTGTAGAGTATGTGCTTGATTATGCATGGCATCCCCACCACCCTCATGTTGATCCTATAGAAATTGCAAGTGAAGTATATACAAACAAAACAAGGGAAAAACTATATGTATTGAATCATATTTAATTTTAAAAAAATACCACATTTCATTCATTTCCTTGTGTCATTCGACTTTCCATGTGCATCTTCCATTCCAAAAGTTATTGAATTTGATTTTCAAGAGTCGCTACCCTTGTATTACTATGTAACGACGCATCTACCTTCATAGGCGTCACCCCAAATCCAAGACCTCTGACATGACCCGGACGTTTAGGACCAAGCACCTTTACTACTTCATCTTCTCTCAACGATGTTGAATCATGAGATGGAATTTTTTCCATCTTTTCAAAAAATAAATACAAGAATTCAACATATTAAAAAAATATAATAAACACATTGTATCTTTTAAAAAAATTATAAAGTGTTGTGTAACTGTTTAAGTCGTTACTATCGCTTCACCAACAACTTGATTAACTGGATTGCCATTTTCTCTCCTATGTCCCCTTATCCAAACATCAACATGACGTATAGTTTTATTTGGGTTTTCGGCTTTTTACAAAATTTTAAAAGATTTAATTATGAAATAATGTAAGCTATTTATTAAGTATACAACTTTAAAGGTAAAACATACCATGTTTTCCTTAAGTCTTGCATAACCTCTACGACTAGTTGTGTGTGGATGGATTTGCTTTGCTCTAGCCTCCTTATGCTTTTCACTTGTTTCCTATTAAAATAAGAGAAATCATATATAATTGCAAGAAATACAAGATTACTAAAAGTGGACTTTAGTCTATTAATAACAATAAAAAATAAATAATCAAATTCACTTGCATCAAATTCAGGTGACAACCGAGATTTAACAAATTCATCCCATTCAATTGACTTCAGTCCAGGGGGCTTGAGTAATGTAAGATGGTGAGCAGAATTTGTTCCTTTAGCTTCTTCTCGTATCTGTGTTGATAATTTTGACTTATAATCTTTCCAAGCTCTGCCCGTCTGACCCAAAACAATGGCCTTTCGACATTCTTCAAGGTTATATTTTTGCTGCATCATACAGAAAAAATACACTATATTAGTTTCAATTTAATATGTACAAAGTTAAATTCAAAATATTACATAATTGTGTAAAGGGTAGAGAAATAAAATACTCACAGTAACAAACTCCCATATTTGATCCTTGATGTCACTTGTCACCTTATCCCAACCTCTATGTGTTACTAGTATGCATTCTCGTGCTAAAATCCCAATCATAGAACTAAGCTGGATGGAATTGAGTCCAATTGTTTGCCCAAACTCATTTAATTCTATCTATTTACGGTCTTTTATCCCAGTTGCAATTACATTCAATTTTGATGGCCCCCACTTGTTTTTTTGCCCTTATCAACAGAATCAATGTTGGGTACTTCATCCGCATAAATTTCTTCCGTCGCATGTGAGTTAGAGACTTCGCATGATATTCTTGCATCCCCATTCTCATTGCATGTAGTTCATCTCGATCTCTTACCCCTAACGACCTGTTTTGGATACACACAATATACGTGGAATGTAGTGTAAATTATATGTAATTCAATAACATTTATTACAAAGTTTAAATTGAAGAGATAATGGACTCATAACTCACCTCTTTAAACATATCTGCCATATTCTAAAAAAGTAGATTTTTTTCTATTCACTCTACTTGACAAGCAAAAAATTAGAAAAGTTAGTACAACTCGGTACAAACAGAGAAACATTACTAGTAAGATATACATTAATTTGTAATGTATGCTTACAATATTATATTGTATACATATTTTTTTAATATACATGCGTGATTTAGCAACACATTATAAGTGTTATGTTCGTAATTTCAGAGCTATTATGGCGCCAATCACTGATTGTGTTAAAAAGATAGTTTACTTGACAAAATCAACAAGTAAAGCCTTTGAGAATATCTGGAAAAAATTAACAATACATTTTTACAACCTTAAAGATGCCTTACATATGCCTTAGAAGGGGAACAATGCCTCAAGCAACCTTTATCCCAAAGGCTTAGTTCACAGACGGATATTTGCACATCACTAAACAATAAGGCTATATAGAGTAGAAACAAATTCAATCTTAATTTGGTCAAATGAAAGCTCTTCTCGGTCGATAGGTTTTTAAGCCGCCAGACTTGGGAACCTATTTATTGTATCCATTTGGACAAAGAAATAACACTATTTTTTTTAAAACATCTAATTACCAAAAAAAAATACATAATGCTTTCCAAATACAATGCCATAGACTATACTAACATGAACAACAAATTGCATAGTAATTCAAAAGAAGTTCCCATAAATAACAAAACTGCTTCCAAATTTCCTTTTTTAGGTGGTGGTGAGCAAAAGGTGAATCCTAGAATTGAGATGGGGTGCTCAATCCATCTTTACCCTGTCCGTATCAGTTATAACCCCTTCGAGCTTAACAATCTGATGCAAGAAATAATCCCCATATTGTTTAACTTGTTTGGATTCCACAACATTGATCATGTTATCATTTATGTAGAAATCAATATCAGCATTGGAGCTGACTTTTCCATCAGAATCAACCGCATGTGTTTTGTGCTTGTACGACATAAGGATTGTCCTTAGAGTGGGTTAATCCACTTCCATGTAGGTTGCTAGCTTCCCAATTGAGATGGTCAAGTAAACTTTCAAGTAGGTTTGAACACTTGATAATAATTGTTGTTGCTTCACTTCATAAAGGAAAAGCTTCAACTAAAGTCTATACGCATCTTGGTTATAATTTACAAGAGGCTCCTCGTAACTTGGAGAAGAGGGGGTGATGAACTTAGGGCATTCATATGAGAAGAGCTCATCACAGAGTGAAAATGCTTCATCATCGTATCTCTGCATTCGTAACATTTTCTCACCATACTTCTCCCGCAGTTGAGAGTTCACAGTTTCCTCAACAAGCTTCACTTAGGGGCAGAGGGAGAGAGCGATTACCATCAAGGCATATATCTTCTCATTCTTCTTTAATATCTGCTCATACTATGGAGATTTCTAGTGATATTTTTTGGTCTTATAAATATACAAGAGAATTTTATTTAATTCTCGTATGGCCTCAATATACCTTCGCAACATAAGATTGACAAAACCATAATGACATATAGTGGTAATGTGACTGCCAATGACGATGGAAACCCCTTGTTGACTTGTCTCAATTGGAATTAAGGACTTCAGGTCTGTGTGATAATCCCCCAACAAATAATGAACCCTAAGCAGGCCGACCATGCTGAAATACCCCAACACCTTCAAGACATTACTCCCACCACTGTAATCATATCCATCGATAACAGTAAACTGTTCAATGCCTTCCTTCTCCATCTTCAGAATCTGAATGATCATAGATTTCTCCACGAGTGCTTGTAAGAAGTTGAGGACACCATACACATTCCAAGCCTGATCAAGTTGCCTTAGAAGTGCAATTTCCTGCTCAGTCTTGCTTTTCATCTTCGCACGATATTGACAAAATGACTGAAACTGATACACAAATTCATCCACCATGTCCTATAACCACTGGTTCGACAACTGCATATTCACCACTCCGTGCAAAACCACCTGGAATAGACTGCAGTAATTATCCCAAGAATCAATCCTTTTCCTGAGAGTAGGAGACAACCTGGCATACAAATGCCTAAACCACATCTCCTGATAGAGCAAGCAAAAAACATGATCATTATCCACATGTTGTGCCACAGCATTAACAGACGGCCAAGGAGTGTCCTTAAACATCCTCTCACTCAGGGTTTGAAAAGAGGTCTCGTACATATGGTGAATCTCGTACCTATTTTTCTCTCGGATGTGATGGTATAGATGAACCACGAATGATTTCACCGAGTCTGGGATGAAGTTTGGGTCGTAACCACCTGGATCTGATTGTTTCTGCTGGGGGTATCTGTCTTTGTAATCCAAATTCGATGCCATTATAGGGTTTCAGACGTTTCTTTATTCCACAGACAATATGAGCGGGTAGGGTTTTACGATAAATAAGAGGAGGGAGTGAGCACCTATGTGTGTGTGTGTGTGTGTTTTATCCAGCCCAACCCACATAGGGGTATTGGGCCTCAAACTCCCAAATAACACTATCAGCATGCATATTGCATCCTAAATTTGACAACCAATAAACTAGAGAATAAATGCTTACCGCTTAGAAAGAATAATTATGTGTTGTTTAATCGAGTCTATGATATGATTAGTGTAAAGTATCGGACAACACTAGTTAAATAAATGAAGAGAAGGTGATTATCACCTCTTGATTGGCAATCTATTTGATAATTTGAAAATAAAATGATTTGAAAGTGTGTAATATTACACATTGCACGGTCATTAGTTAGTATAGTCTTGCACACAAAAACCCATGAAAGAGCACCCTTGGATGCTATTAAAACAGGGAATCCAATAACTATAATGCATATGGCATGTATTCACATTGCATGTAGTAACTTTAGAACATAAACAAATAAATCAAACTCAATAACAATCACTTGCAGTCAATAGGTATTTTGACATACCCTATTAAAACATGGAAATCAATAACTGTAGCGTGTATTCAGATTTCTGGCACACATTGTAATATGTATTTAGACACACCCTATTATGCGTGTTTATATTCATTCTGCTAACACACAAACTCAAGCAACTATTTTCAAATAACTTGAAAGTAGTCAATAGTCTTATTCAAAGTCTAACATAGGAGCACCCAATGACAGACCACCCATGGCTGCTATTGAAACAGGGAATCCAACAACTGTAATGCATATCTTATATGTACTAACTTGATAACAATCACTTGTAGACAATGAAATAGTTTGTATATCTTATTCGATCAACTTTACATAACTCTGTCACTATGCATTATTTTGCATCAAATGAAAGAAAATAAAGAAAAAATATTGGGCCTGAGAGCGCAATTATTATAAACTACTCAAGATTTATGGCGGACATCACAAGATGAATTCCTATAAAAAGATGGAATTCAATAACACTAATGTGTATATCAAACACATCAAACTCAATAACAATCAGTTACAGTTAAAACTGGCCACGAGTCATGTCAGGTGAAATCAGGTTTGCGTGAAAAATTGTTCAATCCATACTGAATTCGTTAAAAGTCGTGTTATCATGTCTGTATTTCATTTTGCAAGGCCTAGTGAAAACTTCTGGCAGTTGTTGTTCTTTGGTAAATTTCCTTTACTTGTCAACACATTTGTGTATTGTTAGACAATAAGGCTATGCTGAGTAGAAAAAAGTATTACAATCTTAATTTCGACGGTGTGAAAGATTTGCTTGGTCAAATAGCTTTTCAGGTGTCAATCTTTGGAACCTATAAAATTTCATTCAATTTCACAAACAACTAACTATATCCTTGGACGCATAACATACTGGATATTGCATCACCAAACTTTACAACCAAAAAAGTAAAAATAAATGCGTATCGACATCTCAAAGAAAGAATAATTGGGGTGCGTTTGAGAACTCCAATTCCATGAATGTTTGGCACATAAACTATAAGTATTTCAGCAAGTGAGAAATAAATGAACACAAAGTGTTTTCAATTATAACAAATCACACTACAAAAAAAAGTGCTTTTTACTACGGTGCTCTAGCCGTCTCAAAATCCTTTTGTGATGCCATTTGAGAAGGCAAATGGGCGTAGTATTAGAACCCCATTTTAAAATCTTTTTGAGACGGCAGCAGCCGTCTCAAAAAGTTCTTTTAAGATGGGAAATACACCGTCTCAAAAGATATTGTTTACAGGATCCTTTTAAGACGACGAAAAAGACGTCTTTTAAAGTCTTTTTTTAGAGGTGGTGTATGCCGTCTCAAAAGATTTTTTCTTAGATGGCAAATTAACCGCCTCAAAAGGTTATCATTTATGGAATCCTTTTGAGACGGAAAAAAAAACCGTCTTTAATAATTTTTGCGCCAAAATTAAAATTTCATCCATTCCATAATACGCTCAATATACTTTTAAACAAAAACTCTTAAAGATAATAAATGACAATTTGGCATCCCATTTCAACAAATATAACACAATTTTCCATTCAATTAAAATTAAATCCATACAAAGATAAAATAAACAATTTCAACATTGTGCCCACCAAACTAAATATCTATACAAAATTTAACTTGCCTCATTATAATAAGTATTCTCAATCTTCAAGGAAACGATCTCCATTAAAACGTGTCTTGCCTTCTCCATAAAATATTTCGATCTGCCATAAAAATTATTCAATGTCTGTTACCATAAACAAAGAAGTAATCTTTTTAAATAGTTCTTATTGATGACAATCTTTAAAAACCTTATCAAATTTGTATATCTTTGTTTTATTTACTTTTAAACACTTAATATTTTTTTAAAAATTCGACAGAGTCTCCTTTGTTTATTCATGAAAACCAACCTGTTTAAACATAAAAATTAACTCAAAAACAATTATAGAAACAATCACAACATATATCCTACCTAATACTCCACCAAACTAGATATCTCTACAAAATTTAACGTGTCTCATTAGAATACATACTCACTATGTTGAAGCAAATGATCTCCATCAAAATGTGTCTTGCCTTGTCCACAAAATATTTCGACCAACAATAAAAATTTATTCAGTGTCGGTTACCATAAACAAAGAAGTAATTTTTTTTTAATAGTTCCTATTGTTGACATAATGTAAGATGAATGATGTAATTTGGTGTCCACTAGTGAAAATAATTGGGTTCATAACTTTCTAAGAAGATGGGATCTCTGTTTAAGAAAATGGTGTTAGGTAACCCGTGAAGTTTATGGATTTCATGAAAAGTTAGGCAATGATTTAATTTGTATCGGGATATGAGAGAGAAATAAAATGTGCAAATTTTGTAAACCTGTCCACTATTACCATGATGGTGTTCTTCAATTCACAAGATGGTAATCCCTCAATGAAATCCATTGATATATATATATATATATATATATATATATAACAACAGCTACAGAGAGAGAGAGAGAGAGAGAGAGAGAGAGAGAAGGTAGGAGCTGCCTTAGTAGGGTAGGAGCCGAATAGAAGGCATAAAGTTAGAGGAATGAGCGGGTAAAGAATAAAGATATTGGAAAGATGAGATTCATGTATTGACGTAATATAACCCTTAAATAAAATCCAAACCTAGAAATGAGAGCACGCCCATCAAACTAAAATAATTTTTCTTTTCAATAACCCCACATCAAACCATACTCTGTTTACTCATTAGGACTCCCCTTCCATCCCATCCCATCCCACATCAAACCATTTATGTTGCATAAGCATATCAAATTATGTGGTTATGAATATAAAACAATTAATGGATTCTCCAAGCGGAGGAAGTACTTACCCAAGAATGTAAATATCAAATGGTTCTTTCGTACAAAGTCAGTCATCGATATCAAGATCGTCATATGGAAGTCTTCCAGAAAACTTCCAAGTTTCTATGGGCACCCTACAAAAAAAATAGGTACTAATGTATATGGTCCTATATTACAAAAAAACAGAATTCAGATAGGATTCTCTTATGAACGAACCTCACGTCTTTTGTGTTTATATACTGAACACACAGAGTTTTTGATTTACCTCTTTCGTATTTTAAAAGATAGTTTAAAGGTGTACCTGAAAAATAGAACAACCAATACGCATGACTTAACTTTAAGATTTATTTGATGATCAAAGAATAAACGGTGTCAATCATTTCAATTTTACAAAGATGATAATTGGAAACTTCACAACTTAAATTTTATCAAGATTCATATAAAATTTCTAGAGGGTGAGGGATGTACCAATTCATTTAATGACGATCTCGATGTGTACAGTATCCAAAATGAAACCAAATTTTCATAAAAGTATGTAGTCTTCAGTTTCAGCAGCGGAAGGCTTCAACGGATTGAACTATAAGATCCGCTTATTCAATCTAATAAGTGATTAAAGTAGAACTATAAGATTCTCTTATATAATACAAACTGAAATGTATTGTGCTCAATAAAAACAAATATCAATAGAATATCCAAAATAGAAGCCTGGTGGTGAAATTGTGATAGAAGCAAAATGATTGTTGCTTCTTAAGTAGAACATAATTAAAAACTAGTTGTTCCTACTTAATAAAGATACAAATAAGAGATCTAACTGGAAAATGGAGTTCGTCTACCTCATCAATTCAGTTCGGTTCAGTTCCTCTCAATCTTGTTAGGAGGTACTGCCCAAGGAAAGGAGAAGGTTACTTTTGGACCAGGGATGGTAAATAAAATGGTCCTTGGAGTGTTTACATTAAATTGGTACCATGTATGACCACTATAGGTTCAGTACATGCATTGAGGAGATGAAAAAACACTGGAAGAAGTTGCTCAAATTAAGTCGAATCTGGTCTATAAAATCTTTAGAAGAAATTACAACACATGTTTCAATGTCTATAAAAGATAATACTTATGTGGTAAAACATAATTGGGAAACATACAACTTAATGTCGAGGTATGCTAGGAAAACTTATCATTCCAGCGAATGAGAGCTGAAGGACAATTATATTAAAGGAAGTCTGTTTCACAGACCTATCTTCTAAATCAACCACCAGCACCCCCACCCTTCCCAATAAAAAGGAAAATCCAGTAGGGGTTGAAAGAAAGAAAAGGAGAATTAAGAAGACACTGACACAACAATTATTGTGACAATGAAAAAAACTAGATTACATGCATCTTAAATACTTTGACGATGACAATATAAATGTGTTAGTAAAGAAAAGAAAGGCTCACATAATCAAGGACTAAAGCAATTTTCATTTCCCCCATACCAAACTAGAGTTTTAGATTGCATAAAGGCAGTGTTATATCTCAAACGTTGCACATTATTCTTTCAGGTACGACTCAAAGAATGGCCTACCAGCTCAAAGTTGAACATCATAAGCCTATAAACAGTACGAATATTCAATAACTCTACGCTATTTTTCCTTAGTGCGCTAAGCACTGGTTCAAAGAACTGAGGTTTCTATGGTCAAAGGAGCCCACACAAATTGTTCTCTAGCACCTCATTATGCTTAGAAATACTTGTACATTGTTCTACAATATAATACTTGCGATTTGGTGGTATCCTTAACAGTACACTAAGAAAAAATACTGAAACAGAAAATACGATGGATAACCAAAGAAAGTTTGATCCTAAAGTGCTTCTAATGAAAAACATAATTCCCATTATACACATATGTTTACAAATGCAATATCGGACGGTTATTATGAACGGAGTAGGATAGGTATTAACAAAAAAGTCTAAATTGCATACACAACCCATTATTTAACAATAAGAATCAGACAAGTATAACTAACTAATTTGTTCAGATGCAGACATGTAATTAAATGCATTGAAACATAAAGTTAAACATGTTAATATATGTATATATGACACAAATGAAATAAGGTATTAACCTTGAATGCAGATAGCTCCAGCAATGGGATCATATTATTGAACAATTGAATTATCTAGATCGCACATCATATTACTGAAGAATCAAATCATAAACCACTTTTATGCACTGCTCAGAAATCTGAAAACCAAAATAGTACAAATACTATAACAAACTCAGTGAAATTCACACACACACACACACACACACACACACACACACACACACATATATATATATATATACCTTTCTTTTCATGAAATTCACAAGTTCAAGATATTCAAAAGAAACTGATGGATGTGCTTCAGAAGGGCGGATTGAATCGTTTTACCTCCCCAATATGGTAATTGCCCTGATTTGGGGGGTCAAAACTGCACAAAAAACATCATTTAGGATAAATAAATCAGTGAAACGGAAAGAAGGGAAAATAATGAAATTTACTATGTTTTTTTTATATTTCCTCTTAAGCTTAAATTAAAACCTTTAGACTTGAGAGGTACCACTTACCATTTGATTTGTACTGAAAATTGAAGAGATAGTGCTAGATTTGTACCTCTAAATCATTCTTACTGTGAATGACATTAATAATCTCAGTATTGGCTTCAATCCCCGTTCATACTATTGCTTCTATAAATCCCCCAAAAAAGACCATATCCCTCATCCATAAACTCTTTAATAATTTCCTATGGGGATCTACTAAAGATTTTGCTCCTAAATTTCACAGGCTTAAATGGGAGAAACTTCGCCTTCCTATCTAAGAAGGTGGATTGGTTTTTTAAATATTTTGAAAATATTTGCAAGTCTCTTAGCATGAAACTTTGGTGGAATATTAGAACCTCTTATATCCTATGGTATGAATTCTTCCTATCCAAATACAGATATTTCATTTCTAATAGATGATCGTATACAAAGAAGAGGATTCAACTTATTAAAGAAGAGCTGACAACCTGATCACTGTGGTTTCAACAAAGTAAGTGTGTTTTGAGTTCAACTCTAAAATGATAATTAAATTAATATGCGTTCAACTCTGAATAAGTATGGGATTAAAACATTATTGTTTCTCCACATCAAATCCCAAGGAACTAATATGTAGTGACTAGATGAATCACAAGAAATGAGAAATGTCAAATGTGAATAACTCAATGTTGTAAGAGAAAAAATAGTGTAGCTTAGGGATTTTAAAAGGTAATTAGATAATAACATGTAATCTTCATTTGTCCCCTAAGTTAAAAAAAAATTGCCGACGCTCAACTAAAGTGTTGCCTTAAATACTACAATCTGGAGTAAATAAAGGAAAAATAACAAGGGCAACCAAAAGAAGGCATATGCTCAAAAGAAGAAGATTATCGTAGGGACAAAATGAATCCGACCATTGTACACAATTAGTATCACCATTTTCGTTGGGATATCTTCTAGTTTTTCTAGAGCTTGGTCCTGACTAGCAATGTTATGGGGTACAAGACGAAATTTGGTGCACACAGCAATTTAGTGCACTCAACATTTGGTGCACTTAGAATTTGGTGCACTCAGTAACTCAGTCCAACCAGAATTTGGTGCACTCAGTAATTCAGTCCAATCGTTATCTATTAACCGAGACTTAGACTCGATGTTCATGCTTGCCCCAACCTCTTTATTACTAACACCATGAAAGTTATGAACATAACGATCATTGTGTAATTTATGCACAAAATTATCAATTTCCGGGGTTTTCTTCTTCAGTTGGTCCTTCAATGGAGGAATCCCAATGGTTTTCCATAAACAAACGAGGGAAAGATGGAGTATATATCACAATTGATATTATTGTTCCAATAGAATATACTGTAATCCAACAACACAAATGTAAAGATTGAGTAAAAGAAGTATTTTCTAGAATGAAATCATGACATGAAACCACCGGTGTTCCAACCATTTCAAAAACGAATGTCGAAGGATGCCAACAAACCCTCCCTCCCAAATGTATTGACGCCGACACTGTGGTCCAAACCATCGAAAAACTAACTGAAAGTGAACTTTGACGCAATAAACTGTAAGGAAGATCATTCCATTGGGATAGAGTAGGTTGGGGGTGGGGTAGGAGGGGAGGTAATCCGATACAGGAATGGTAATTTTGTAGCAAAAAGATTATGCAGTATTATATACATAACGATTATTGCATTTATGTGTTATAAGAACAAACATAGTTTTTTGTTCTTTTTTTGTTTTCACCTCCTATATAGATTTTATTGAAGCCTATGTCTTCTCATCTATATACATACCAATTATGGAGTTATTGATACTCGCACCAACTACATAGCCAAAAAATATGGTACAAGTGTAGAAAGGTGATCATTGCTACCAGTCTTAGAAGGCAAGGTTCTTGGTTAACTATTATGGTCAAAGAGAAAAGGTATAGAACTTTCATTCAGTTACCAAAAATGATCAAAAGTAGAGGTTATGAATATGTCGGGGATGAATTTGAGACAATGGAGACGGTGCCTTTACGTGCAAAACAAAAAACGAAGATGGAAGGGTTATGAGGGGCCAAACCACAATGAATACCCAGTCTTACCTACAAGTTGCTCAGTTGAGCTATGGCCAGTTTTGTCCATAACTATACGAGCTAACCCAATTTCTAAAACTGATTTATGCATCGAAGATGACTATGGCAGGGCAATTTTCAGATATAAAAAATCAGCGATGAGTAGTATATAATTGCCTACATCAATTACATAAAATTTCTCACATTTTTTGTTTTCTAATCTGAGGAGCACATAAAGTTCAAGAGGAACCCATACTTTTTGTATGGGCATGGACAAGACACCCGTGTCCATGTCCGTGCTACATAGGGGATAATTGTTCTATAATCGAGCCTCTCTATTTGTACACTAACAATGCATACCTATTACGAGTAAAGGATCTTTTTCTTTTCATATGATAATATGAAAACCAAACTTGAGCACAAGATCTAGAAGTCAAGATTGAATCCCTATATATATATATACACACACACACACACACATATAAACAGTCTCGAGCACATTCCCATAACTGAAATATATATTGTTGAGACACGTCTCCGTAATTGAAAAATATAATGTTTTATTTAGGACACACGTCCTACATTGTCTGGATGTCAAAAAAGCACTGTTTGGAGGCTGAGATGATTTTAAGGGGTCCTAGAGCTTTGGGGCTAGAACATTTAATGCCTTTGAACGTTAAAGACTCTTATACTAATCACCCTTAACACATTTAACATCAGTATGATTTAAATGTACTATCTCTTACAATGATAATCATTTATTTCTTTGGATATTTATCTCCCCGATTCTCATCATTGATGAAGGAATTTTAAACATGCCCTATTTTTCGGAAACAACAAAAGCTTGTCTCCTCACCTCACCACAATTTTTGTTTAATTACCCACCCCTTGTCAGAAAATATAATCTTCTTAGTTTCATAACTAAAAAAAAAAAAACCTATTTAAACACATATCAAAAGTTCAATATACTACACTAACGGACACACAAATGCATCAAAACAAAACAAAACAAAAGAAACAACAAGTAATATAAGATTTGAAGATGAGGTACTACTTTAAACTAATAGATTACTGTATTCCACTAATGCACACACATACATGAATGTCAATGATAGTCTAAAATTGTAAGAAAATATAGTGTGTTTGGATTGTAATATGGAACTGAAGAAAATCACATAACTATACTCTGTACACTTATTTCCAGTTTTTGTTCAAAATCACAAAAACATGCAGACAGAACAATGCAAACAAAATCTACTTCCATTATGAACATGTATACCTTCCAATTCTTTAAAGTAATAATCATATTATTATCTTTCTTCGACGGGTCGAGGTCCCCTTCGTATCACGATCTGAAGGGGAAAAATAATATGATCCAAAAGCATACATAAATAACGGGTTTACTAATGGACCACGACGTAGTTTTGTGGTGTTTTGAGGTAAAGCGAGGGGTTTTCTTGTATTGTACACCAAAAGTACCTCGTTTTGAGGTGACCCATTAGTACGGGTGGCAATTCATGTTTTTGGATTGAATTTCGAGCCAACATGACATGACAAGGGTTTTTTTACACGAACACGACACGGTTTTTTTTTACCTGACACGAACACAAACACAACACGACTAACATATTTTGTACTTCTCCAGCTTGTTGGGCTCCATTTTTGGCTCTAAACTGGCAATAGTAAGAAGCTTGTGAATTTTTAAGATCTTTTTAATCCTTCTACCAGTGGATTTGTTCCCAACCCCCTAGCATTCCAGCAAAGGATCTTGAGGAGATAACCTTTTGTTCTTCTGGATTGGGATTTTGGCCTTATAGGTTGTTGTTTTGGTTGGGTTTGAGGGTTCAGGAAATAACATGACTCTTCATTGTGGCCTCTTTTTTTACAGTAGGTTCAAAACGTAGGAATGTCTTCATATATGATATCCTGCCAGAAGCCCGAGTTACCACATCCAACCCAAACTCTCATCGAATTGTTTATTGTTAGATCTAATTCCACACAAACTCTAGCAAGGATTGGTTTGATCAAAGAAGATGTAGAAGTATCCATTATAATGGGATATCCAGTGAGCTGGGTAATAGAAAATAATGAGGATTTGGCAAATAAATGGATGGGGAGATTAGGAAGGTTTATCCATACAAGAGCTACTAGATTTTTCTCTTGAGATTTGAAATCGGGGGACCATTTGAAGTCCTCATTGGAAACTTTCCTTTAAACCATTGTACTCTTAGCCACAATCAAACGTAGTCACTGTTCTTTCCTTATTTTTTAAAATATGTTGGACAAATATTCAAATGATTTCCTACACCACCACATCCAAAGGATACATCTTCTTTTCTTTCCTTTCCTTTCATAGGATCATTTCTCTCAAAACTATTTTGAGAGTTATATCTAGTGGACTTTTGTTGCTTAGACTCAAATTTCTTTTTATTTATTAAAAATTCTAGTTGTTTTTATAAGATTTGCATAAACATTTTACAAAAAAAGCAATATCCACTTCAACATTCTATTTTGGTCTATCTTCACATTCCTTAGTCTCAACATTCTCACTAGATTCATCAACAAAATCAATATCCATCATAGTTTTAGCCACACTAGAATGTTCCTTTTGATAACCAATATGAAGTGATCCAACCAATTCTTTCAAACTACATGTGTTAGTATCCTTGATTTCATTAAGGATAGAAACCTTGGTTTTGAATCGAGAAGCCAAAGTTTTTAAACCTTCTTCACCACATTGTTTCGAGAATATTCTATACTAGGTTAATAGAAGCATTGATAACATTGGTCAAGATTTTAAAACTTTTGTACCTCTTAGGGTGTTTGTTAGTCTGTCTAGGCCACTCAATTGTTGTTTTAAATTTTCACCCCCTAAATCTCATTTTAGCCCCAAAGTGAACACTTACTAGTTAATTTCAAAAAGCAGGAGTCCGATGAGACACGCCACTTATTACAAGTTACTTTGTAACTCTTGGGTTGTAAGTACATCTATCCGGGCCACACGATTGTTGTTTTGAGTTTTTCCCACCTAAGTTCTATATTTAACCTCAAAACAAATGTCTACTAGTCAATTTCGGACAACCGGGAGCCCCAATGAGGACATAGACACTTCATATAAGTTATGTTTTAACCTCTTGAGGAGTTTGTGTCTGCCTCTCTCACGAAAACTCGATTGCTATTTTTAGCTTTTGCCCCGTAAATCATATTTTAACACCAAAACAAGCATAAACTAATCAATTTTGAAAACTGACTCCGATGAGGTCACAATGACTTATCTTAGATTACCTTGGTAATTTTTGGAGTATTTGTCTCTACTAGCACTACTTCTTTGTTATTCTCAATTTTCACCCCCAAAAAGCCAAGTTTAAACACCAAAACGAATGTTTACTAGTCAATTTCAAAAATCAAGAGTCAAATGAGGACACATATACTTCCTACAAATTATTTTTTTACCCCTGTGGATGTTCATATCTCTATTTGGGACACTTACTTTCTATTTTGAGTTTTCACCGCTAAATTCCAATTTTAAGCCCAAAATGACAGTATACTAATCAATTTTCAATTTCAAGAGTCTTATTTGGACACAATCACTTCCCTTAAATTACTTTCGCATCGAATAGTAAGCTCACACAATCAAATATAGACAATCAATAATTCTAACTTGAATGGCATGAGATGCTTGCAAAGGACATGAATTAATTAACATAAACAAACATATCAATAATTCAAATAAAAATTCACACAAACATGTGTACAAATATTCTGATAAATTAATCTTAAAACTATACTACTATAACCAATTGACAATCCGGGTTTTCAATTGGCTCACCCTCAACCTCCTATCACCATTACAAATCAGTACAAAAACTAATAATATAAATCAATAACCAAGAATTAAAATTACCTTTTATCTGTATCACGTCGATAATACTATAACTTGAATCCCCGGGGCTAGATACTTAACTCAACTCAACTCAACAAAGCCTTTTCCCAATTATTTGGGGTCGGCTACATGAATCCTATTTTTTCATTCCATTCTATCCAGTGCAATATCTTCGGTCAAACCACATGATATCATGTCCCTTTTTATAATATCCCACCAAGTTAATTTAGGTCTACCTCAACCCCTTGGGTTATCATCAATACTAACTAAATCACTCTTCTTTACAGGAGCATCCATTGGTCTACGCTTAACGTGTCCAAACCATCTAAGTCGATTTTCTCTCAATTTATCTTCTATAGGAGCTACTTTTACCGTTTCATGAATTTGTTCATTTTTAATTTTATCCTTTCGAATTTTACCACAAATCCATCTTAGCATTCGCATCTCCGCCACACTCATTTTCTGCACATTTTGTTTCTTGGTTGCCCAACACTCTGTCCCATATAACATGGCGGGTCTAATGGTCGTCCTATAAAATTTTCCTTTTAACTTCAAAGGTATACGCCTATCACACAGAACGCCGGTCGCACTTCTCCACTTAACCCAACCTGCTCTAATCCTATGCGTAACATCATCACTAATATCTCCATCTTTTTGTATAATCGATCCTAAATAACGAAAATGGTCATTTCTAGGTATTTCTTGACCCTCCAATTTCACCACATCTCCATTTGTCCTCCAATTACTACTAAAATTACACTCCACATATTCTGTTTTAGTTCTGCTTATTTTAAATCCTCTTGTTTCTAAAGTTTCTCTCCATAATTCCAACCTAGCATTTACCCCCATATTAGTCTCATCGACTAAAACAATATCATCTGCAAATAGCATACACCATGTCACCTCATCTTGTATTTGTCCAGTCAACTCATCCATAACAAGCGCAAAGAGATAAGGACTTAATGCCGAACCTTGGTGTAGCCCTACCGTAATTAAAAATTCACTACTTTCTCCAGCTGATGTTCTTACTGTAGTCATCGCACCATCATACATATCCTTGATCACGTCAATATATCTGCGAGTCACTCCTCTTTTATGTAGAACCCACCATATTATATCTCTGGGTATCCTATCATACGCCTTATCCAAATCTATAAAAATCATATGAAGATCCTTCTTTTTCTCTCTATACCTCTCCATTAATCTCCTCAATAAATAGATTGCTTCCATTGTTGACCTCCCAGGCATAAACCCAAATTGATTCTCAGATACTGTTGTCTTCAATCTCAATCTATATTCAATCAATCTCTCCCAAAGTTTCATTGTATGACTCATTAACTTAATACCACGATAATTTGAGCAACTTTGTATGTCCCCTTTATTTTTATAAATAGGTACTAAAATACTTTTTCTCCATTCATCGGGCATCCTATTAGTCATTAAAATTCTATTAAATAATTTTGTAAGCCATGATACTCCATCCTCCCCTAAGCACTTCCAAACCTCAATAGGGATACCATCTTGTCCCGGGGCTAGATCAAATACTTAAATGCCAATGAACCTTGTCAAATACCCATCGATGAAAAACAAATGATTTCCATTGAATATCCAAAACAGATAAATGGTTATTTACACTATCAGACATATGAATATCCAAAACATAATTTCATGATTATATGCTCTACAAATAAAATCCATATAAGAAAAATAACATGTACTTAAAAACAAAAAAATAAAAAGAAATTTATGTTGCAAATGTTAAAAATTTACCTGGTGAAATCGAGAAGAGATTTAGGGCAGTGGATGGATTTGTAAACAACGAGCAGAACAACGAGCAATGAAGACAATATATTTAGGGCGGCGGCACGACCGAGGGGAGGTAGAGGAAGAGGGCAGCGCGAGAGGAAGAGGGAGAGGGAGAGATGCGGCTGGTTGATAGGAAGATAGAGAGGGAGAGGTGGAGAGAGAGATCCAGCAGCGAGAGGTCCTTGTGATTTTTTTAAGAGGGAACCGAAATTTTGCTTAGCCATCTCATAAGGTCTTCCTTTTGAGACGGCTATTAATTTACCATCTTAAAATATGTACCTTTTGAGACGGTTAAATATAGATGTCTTTAACATTAATACTTTTTAAGATAGGAATTTTTTGCCGTCTTAAAAAATGAGTTTTAGAGACTCAAATTTTAGCCGTCTTAAAAGGCCTCGTCTTAAAAAGTACTTTTTTTTGTAGTGTCAAATCCTTTGTAATATCACATGACTCTAATTTCTGTAACAAGTAACAACATAAAGTGTTTTCAAATGTTGATGTCTTTTGTTCAAATTTATGAATATTGTACAAGATATATGTTATCTTACCGACGGGGGAAACAATTTAATAGTATTCTTGAAAGTAAATTTCAAACAGAGCATGCCACGTTTAGTGAACAGAGAATACAAAGATTCAAAATACTAGCTGAAAAGAAATATACCTCTGATAATTTGAACGTTCAATGAACTCTTTGCCTATGTCATATCCCTTGTATGGAGCTAGTACATTTCGAATAACATTTGGTCTTTTTCGAGCAACTTCTGCACTTGACAAGCTGCATTGAATTAATTAAATGCAACTCTATATGCTGGAGTGAATTAATTAGGTTCTTTGTGTTTTTAGTATGAGCCAAGTTCACTATTACCAGGACATCACTCTCAAGTTTATTGACATATTGGGTAGATATTTTATAGTGAAGAATTTGTTATAGGCCCAATGTGCCTAATCTACTTGTTTAATGATTTTAAAATATCTACCCAATATCGTTTATTTCAATCTTTATCTTTTCTACTAAACTAATCGCAGGAAACACAATTATCATTAGTCGAAGATAGATGTAAGCATTTACATCCATTAGGGATATCATTAAACATTCATCGATCCAATCATACAAACAAAACATTAATATAGTTGACAGATATTTAATTGCAAAGAAGGAATAAGAAAATGAAAATTGGAGAGCAATCGAGTTATGCATACTTCAGAATAATGAAATTAGGTATCAGTGCCTCTAGTTGAGTTAATTGTCTGCCTTGTGACACCTTCCTTCTCCTATAAGCAAAAGACAAAGAAATGGATTAAGTAATATACTAATTAGTTTGAGAAGTTTTTAAAAAAATAAAAAAAAAGTCGGTGTTTACTTTTCCAAAAGTTACCAAAACACCTTTGAGAATCATGAGTCACCTAGATAAAAAGTAGTTTTACACAACCATCATTCGAGACAAAATTAGAACTAAATGCATATGTGGTGATACCAGGCATCTTCTAAACCGAAGTAATAAACATTAGTGTTTTTGTACGTTACCTGACTGCAAACAAGTAAGAATCTCAGTCAGATTTACAATAACCTGACCCGCTTAGTTAACTTAAGACACGCCCTATGATAAGTAGGCATCAATTTCATTATATACAATAATAAGAGACATTCCCTCTCATTTATTCGGCTTTAACTCCAAGTTAGGTCCTCGGTAACCATCTGAGGGTTTCCTCGCTAATTTCCCTATAAATAGCACTTTGCACATTTATGGAAAACACAATATCAACAACAACTTTGAGCTCTCGAGAAAGCTAGTTATTTTATAGCAAAGGGACATAGGAGCAAGCAGTGCTCTAATACCTTGGGTTCTAATTTCCACCTGCTACTTATGGGGGAAGTAGTAATCTTCTTTAAATACCAATAGAAATTAACTAATGGGGGAACACTTCAGAACAAAACTTTTCACCTTTGGAATTATACGATTCAAGCAATGCTAAACGAGTGCTTTAGTTTCTCTCTAGAACTCTGGTCCGGGTTAAAGGGCAGCCAAATCAAATCAAATATAAAATCCCTCCCTGTGAACATTAACAGTTACGTTAGCTGGCGATTTCGATGTGGCTCACCGTTCGATCGTTCTCTGTCGTGGCCTTCATTGCCATACTCATCGTCTCGCCGGCTTTCACTTCGAACTCCAATCACAAGTATCAACAAGATGACACAGTAACACTTTGGGTAAATAAAGTTGGGCCTTATAATAATCCACAAGAAACTTAAAATTATTACAGCCTTTCGTTTTGCCATGCACCTGGCAAGGCTGGTCATAAATGGGGCGGTCTTGGTGAGGTCCTGGGTGGAAATGAACTTATTGATATAAAACACTGGACAACATTATATATACAACTTTTAATATCCTCCCAGCTAGATTGGGAAAAAAAACCTTTATACCATCGAGGCCAGTAGCCTTTAAGGTCCCAAGGTCAAAAATAGTCTTCTTGATTTCAAACAACTCAACATGTGTAGTCAATTTAGTATTCATTTCTTGAGGCATTACGGACATGAACCACATAACTCAAGGAAGATACATCTATAGAATAACATAGGACTATATATTTGGAAATAAGTTTTGTACATATTGTTTTAAGCATTGTCTTCAGTGATCCATTCTCCCTCATTGTTTATTAATCTTGAAATTTGGTTCCTTTCTCTTCTTTGAACAATTGACGGGTGGAAGAAATTGGAGTTCTTATATAATGTGTGTAAGAACCTAGGCTAACAAAGAGATAACGTTTTAAAAAAACTAAAAACCAGTGAAACCAAAAAAACTACAAACCAGTGAAACCATGACATAACATAATGTTGACCTATTGCGTAGTTATTCTTATCAACGATTTCCTCTTTACATCACCATGCACAAACATTGTAACTAAAAATGAATTTACCATAAGCATACTAATGTGTAAACTCATCAAACAAACTTAATGTCTACATGCTAAAATAAATAACAATCACACAATAACACCCTCACAATCTATCCTCACATGAGTCTCATCGCCATTTCTCTCATTATTGTCAAGTTTTGAAACATCAATCGATGAATATGATGTGTAAGCACTCTCATCGTATGTCTCCAACTCATGAAAACCTCGTGGTGGTGCCTTGAGAACCACATACCAATTTGATGTTCCACTTTCTCTCAAATAAAATACTTGTCTTGCTTGTGATGCTAGAGTGAAAGGGTCTTTTTTAGCTGATTTTGTCCTTGGTAGAGGTTAACTAAAGTGAATCCATCATCAACTTTGACACCATTTGAAATGTTGGCCCAATCACATTGAAAAATAGTCATTCGAAATGCGTGAAAGTCCAACAAAATTATACCCTGTATAATCCCATAATATGAAACATTAGCAACAACATGTGTGGTATCCCTTGCACTAGATCTACAAGTAGTCTCTGCCTAAAAAAAAACTCCACTATTTTGGGTGGACTTTTTAACCTGTAAGAGGGTAGTTTAGATAAGAAGGAAGCATAACCCCTTTTGAGTACGGTAATGATAAGTTAATTAGCCAAAACCTTGGATTAATTATAGGACATGAACACACAAACTCAATAAAGATGAACTCAGCTTGATCTCACAAATCTCTCGTGTATAACTCAGAAGGTAGTAATGAACTTAGAAGTAACTTAGCTAGAGGGAGAGAAAAGTAAGAACCCTAGATATACCTTGACAGGCAGCCAAACACACCAACCACCCTCAAGAATCTCTATCAAATATTAAAATCTTCATAATAAATGACAATGGTGGGTGAGTAAAACTCTCTAGTTTGTAATAACTCTCTATAATGTATATTATCTCTAGCAAAAACTTTTGAACTCTAAAAAATATCATCCTTCCTCAAAGTTGGTTGGGGGCCTTAAATAGCCCCCCACACCACCCCCAAGGTAACTCAGTCATCAATGCCTGTGAAAGACCTCCCTCATACTTTATGTCACAAACATTAAATAACTGATGCACTAGTTGTCTCCATGTCATAAACATTAAATGCCAAGACATGCCTTTTGCCTAACCACTGTGTGTCTGGGGGATGTTATCGCAGAGGTGGCTCACCAACTACTTAACAGTCCCAAATACCACAATGGTTTACTCAAGTTCATATCTGACATTGTTTAGCTAGCTAGTGACATCACCTACAGTAGATGTGACATTAAGTAGAGGATTGTTTGGTTCACAACTTGACGCCCAATGGAACTCTAAGCTATTTCGCCCGAGGTTCCATGGTCAGGGTTCTTCGGTGTTTTACCAGGTGTATCTAAGATGGTCGGATAAGCCCCAATGGTTCCTCACTTCTCAATTCTCCAAACCAAGTCCCTCTAAAGTTCCCACGATGAGGTCATTCATTAGAGAATGAAAGCTCTCCGAGGCCCTACTAAGCCTGGTCTCTCGCGAGTACCATTTGACCTCACACAAAAATTCATTATTATTCTCATTACATCATTACAACCGTTATAGATTACATTCAATATAAATAAAGATACAATATGACTAACTCAACAAGCTAAAGTATAAGTTACCACGTTGAGCTGCCACGCTTAAGCTACCTCGGTGCCTTAATCCCTAGAACACTGTTGCTAATGGGGGAATTATCCATAATCTCAGGATTACCTTCAAGCCTCCTCTACATGTTCCCCTTCGTGGAGAGATTTGTTGTTGGAACAAGAAATGTCTGCACAAAAACTTCTCAAATCGATGAACCTTCTCTGCGTGAAAAAATTATGGCCTCGTTTCCTTCGTTAGAACCACAGCGTTATAATATCCAGGAAAAAGTAAAATTCTTCCCGATGTACCATAGCCGAAGCACTATGACTTGTTAGGGCTTTGGCGAAGTGACATCGCCACTTTTTCCTTAAACTGAGATTCAACCGTTCTAGATTTTTATTAGTTGAAATTCTCCCGAAAGACCTGCTAGCGTTATCAAATACTCATTTTGATTCTGGATAAGTAAAATTTTCCCTTGTAACGCTTTGCTACATTCGAAAAAGCAGAAGTTCTTCCCGATGCAATCGAGTCACCATTTAAACAATGTTTGGACTTGTGGCGAGGGGACATCGTAGCTTTTTTGAACCGTTGGGACATCTTTTCCATTGGGAGTTATTAGATATGTCTGACAAAAATTCTGGCACCAAAATTCAAACTTGCTGAAGAAGGAAACCCTCTCTATTCCCCAAGTGTCGCTTCATAAATGACGTGGCGTTGTCTTTTCAACTGTCAAAACACTTCCCAAAGTGACACGTGTTCGTTTGAAATGATTATAGGTGGCCATGCACGTGAGATGGTGGGAAACTCAAAAGTTAGGTTTAAAGGCTTCAAACGTCTCTTGTATTTCAAAACCCTTCCTCTTTCCTTCATATTCTTCAAGCTCCCGTATTCCTTAGAGAGAGAAAACTATGCGAAAACCTCCATTGTTGTTCAGTTCTTTACTCATTCTCTTCCCTTTCTCATCGGTTGTGCCACAACCTGTGGTTGTGCTGCTCCCTCCTTGTTTGTATCCCTTCTTACTCAGCTATACCATTCGTCTCCACTCTATTATGTCTTCCTCAAGTGATTCTAAGGTTTCCACCACCACTCAGCCAGGCTCCCCCTCTGCCGCTGCTGGCGCTGCTGCTGCCCCAAATGCTGCTCGTCAAGAGCAACTACGCTTCTACCGTCAGGCTCCCATATTTGACGAAGTTGATAAATTTTATGATGCATGCAAGACTTTCCCTTTCTCATCCAAGTTCGACCCCTTACTGTTGGGTGATGAGGAAATGGATTCATCAAACTGGGGTTATCTTTCACCCGAGGGGACTCTGCATTTTCGTTTGGACCGTGGTGACTTCCCCTATTCTCAAATTGACTTCGAGGCACCCAGGGGGTCTCCATCCCATTTCAGTGCCTGGTATACAAATATGAAGAGTTCTCACGCTACTACTCTTGCAAAGGTTGGGCTTTATCGAGCTTACTAGTTTGGGGAGTTCACCCTCTCTAAGCACAACACGGCGCTCCAAGTGCTATTTTCCAGATGGAACATCACAACTAACACATTCTTTGCTGTGTGGGGAGAGTTTATTGTTACGTTGGAGGACGTCTGCGAGCTCCTGGGGTTTGAGCCAATGGGTGAGTTCACATATCACAATGAGGCCCTAGATTTCGAAGAGGCTGCTGATCGGGTTGAGCTGGATCGAATCTACCGCAGTTACACTAGTTCCTCGAATAAAGCCACATTTACTCCCCTCATCAACTATTTTTTCAAATCTCCGACACCGAAGGATGTCAATGCTGCAATGGACCGAGTTAGAGGTACACCCTTGGAACTACCAGTCTACATACTTATGCTGCTTTCATGCTTCTTCCTGACTGGGAAACCCAACGATCAGCCCAGGAGGGACCTTATAAATATTTCCATTCATTTGGACAGGGGTTTCAACCTTCCTCTGGCCGCCATCACCTTGGGTCCTTTTACACCTGGTTGGATCGAACCCACATCGACATGGCACGATCACTGGGCCGTTATAACTTGGCCAATTTTACCAACACCATCATTTTGATGGGCTTTCTTTACACCTATTTTCTTGCCATCGTCGCCAAGTTTATTCCTCTGCCTATGGGTGGTATCACGCCCCCACGCCTCCTATGTTTTCACAAAAAATAAAGTGGAGATAATGGAAGTTTTTGATGTTTTAGACTCCTTTGTGATGAGGTCGTACACTGAGTCCACATTTACTCATAGTTGGGATTTCTTTCCTTCTACAGCCACAACGGTCAAGTTCATCTGAGTTGTAGAAGATCCCTCTCAAGCTGTGGTGTTTCTATTTACCCCCGAGTTTCTTCCTTCCTATACTGAAGGTACACCTCATAGCCCTACAACCCTGACAAATATAGCAAGCAGTTTGGGTTTGATCAGGGGGCCCCTCGACCTGTGTTTCAACACAACCACCCAAGGGCCACTTTCGCTGAAGCCTACACCTTCTACACTGCATCCACTGTGCTTGGTGTGACGTCCACCATCGATGGCCGTGTCACCTTTCCTAGTGCCACTAGGAAGGGAAATGTATCCACCTCCTTTGCCACCAAGTTCCATTTGGGGTAATTGGAAATAATTTTCGAGTACATTCAGTCCCCCCCTTAATATACCCTAGTCCTTGCTTTCTCTTCTACTGAAGTAGGTCTTAAGGGGAACTCCGTGCTTGGGGTTGAGTTTCCCTTGAGTAAAACTACCAAAGAATCTCCCCAAGAACTATCCCCTCATTTCCCAATAATCCTAACTTCCACTACGAAAGCCAAGGCCATTATAGCTCCCAAGCAAACTACCCCTTCGACCGAAGCTGCAACGGGAGAAGGGCCTTCTCATCCACCTGCTAAGAAGGACAAGAAGTACAAGTCCTCAAAGTTTAATCCCCAACTTTAAGTACAAACTCCCTTGGAGGCGTTTCCCATTGCCTTCGTTCCCCTCCCATGTCTCCAGAGGTAGCTGAAGAGCTGAGGAGGCAGGTGCAAGATGAGGTTGAAAGAATAAATGCTGAGTTTTAGTGGTGCGCTGTCGTCGTTCCTCCTTCGGCTGCCTTTCCCACGATCGTGGTTGGTTCGATTGAGCCATTGGTAAAGATGAGAAAAAGGTCGAGGGTACCTGAAGTTGGTGATGCAACGAGCACAAGGAAGAAAACTCTGGGCACTATGTCCCAGAAGAAATGAACATTCGATATACCTCCATCTACTACTCCCTATGTTGTTGCCTTCTCGCCACCTTCACCCGTGGTTATATCTTCTCGTTCTCCCTCTGGATCTGAGTTATGTGTGCATTATTTATTTCTTATACCCCTTCTCTTAAGGTGTGTTGCATTTGCTCATTTCTTAATAAGATTTTTTTTTGTGCAGGGAGTTGAAGAAGAAGGGCCCAGTCCTCCCAACCCTCCCGTAAGCCGTTTCATGGGGGGGGGGGGGGGGCGTTGTGGTATCTCTCCAGCAGACACTACCCTTCCCCGTTCACCCCTGATAAGTTTTACTTACTCTTGCCGTCCATCCTCCCAACGGGATAGATATGCTACTGCGGGGGCTACTACCGTTGAATCTATTGAGGCAATAAGCCTACCCTCAGCTTCTTCTGAATTAGAACTCAGCTCGAAGCTCTTCTGCCCCTTGTTCGAGTTGCAGAAAGTTCCCCCAAGGTAACATACTATCTATTACCTGTTAGGTCTGACAATATTTCTCTACTCCACCCCTTTTTTTTATGTAATATGCTGAACCTTGACATGTTAGGGTGCCCCAGGTTGAGGTGTCATCTCTGGTATCCAGCATTCTTCTTCCCCCTGTACTGACGAGACCTCTGACTGCAATTACCCTCTTTAGTGCCATAACGGGGGTAAGTAACGTTTATAATTATTTCTCTCTTTTTGAGTTCTAATTTGTCATTTTTAACACTTAGTTTTGTTGCTGCAGCTTTCTCCAAGTCTCTATCCACCCTTTGCTCTTAGTGCCTTTTTCCTTTCCAAGGCCCAGGTTGATGCTGCTATCTCACGTGGTGATTCTTCAGTGCCTGCCCATGCTGGGCATCGCTTGGAGATTCCTCGTGTTCTTTCAGTGAGACTCCCTCGTTAGCCCTGGTACCATTTGTTGGCGAAGGAACTTTAGCTACCGTTGAGGCTTCTTCAGCTAGGGGCCCCGTTGAGGCTTTTGAGGCAATGATCCTGCCTCAAACAGTTCCTGCCCCAATAGCCTCCACGGTGGCTCCCATCCTCGCCCTTGCTATGATGAAGGTATTTCGCTAATTTCTCTGGATTTCTCAGTTTCTCTAACTTCACCTATATAGGTGACTTAATCAATGAAAACACTTGTTAAGGTTTTTTTCATAAACTCCACCTATATCGGTGGCTTAACAACGAAAATGCTTGTTAAGATTTTTCATAAACTCCACCTATATCGATGACTTAACAACGAAAACACTTGTTAATATTTTTTATAAACCCCACCTATATCGGTGACTTAAGAACGAAAACGCTTGTTAAGGTTTTTTTCATGAGCCCCACCTATATCGGTGACTTAACAACGAAAATGCTTGTTAAGATTTTCCATAAACTCCACATATATCGGTGACTTAACAACAAAAACACTTGTTAAGATTTTTCGTAAACTCCACCTATATCGATGACTTAATAACGAAAACACTTGTTAAGATTTTTCATAAACTCCACCTATATCGGTGACTTATCAATGAAAACACTTGTTAAGATTTTTCATAAACTCCACATATATCGCTGACTTAACAACGAAAATACTTGTTAAGATTTTTCATACTCTTTATTTCCTCTAACTGTTTTCAGGTTACTCGGGAGGATTCTCTACCAATTCCTTCACCCATCACCTCTCCCCATCGGGAACCTGTCATTTCAAAAGATTCTAGCCATAATGATTAAGTTTCCACGATCAGTGCTGCCGCAGAGAGTGAATCTTACTATGAGCTTCCTGTGCTCGACCTAGCTCCCCACGCCTTCTACCTGATGGTGCTTAAGTGTTCTCCTCAGATGCCTGCCAACCATCGTCTGGTCACTGAACAACTTGTAAAGCATCATCCTGAGACGTTCACAGTGGACTGCCTGCGTTCAAACATCTCCGTTATGTGTTATAGGCTTCAGGGCATGGCTACCATTGTTGCTAAAATTGTTAACACTCCGAGCTCAAACGTTACCAGGCCCCTCCTTAACCAATTTATGGGTTATCTGAGGGAGTCAGGTCATGACGGGTTCCGTTTTGACTATCTTATCATGCATTTAAAGACCTTAAAGAGCCAGCAACTCGACAGCCAGAGGGAGCTATTGTGGAAACATCTGGAAGATCAGCGGGCCGAGGAAGCAAAGTTGGTTGAGTTAGCACCTCTTCTAGAAGCTGTAGATAAAGAGGTGGAGGATATCAAAGAAGCTTTGCGTCTGGTGAAGCTGAAATGAGAGAAACTCATGATCTAGCGCACACAAGTGCAAACAATATTGGAGGTCTCTATCAATGCTCAACGGTCTTGCCAAGTATCTTCTTCGGGCCTCCCTGGAGATTTTTTCTCTTCTCCATATCTGTGGTTCCTCTTAGGCGAATGAACTTTTATATATATTTTTTTTCTTTTCTTCTCATGTAATTCTTGGGAAATAGCTCCCAATTTTGTAATGCCCCAAAGTTTATGAATGGAAAAAGATATTTATTCTCCCATGCCATTTCTTTGCATTACAACTGTTTTCATAGATTGTGTGGTGTGAAGTTCTGTAATTCTTTCATCTCTACTTGAGTTATAATAAAAAGAACTTGTATACTCATCATAAAAGAACTTGTATATTCATAATCAGCTAGATACATCGGTGGCCCAAACATAATTGCTTACACATGATAAACCTTTAACTATTTATTATTGATTTTGAATGGTTTGTCTTCTTCCATCTTAGAAATTAAGTAATAACCTGAGTCACGAGCTTCCTTTACAATGAAAGGTCCTTCCCAATTTGCTACAAAATTGGGTAGAGGAAGCCCCCTAATATGTATCACTACTTATTTCAATACGAGTATCCCTCCACGAACTTCCTTGGTCTCACTAAGTTATCATATGCCCTGGAGAGATGTTTCGTATACATTTGAAAGTGTTGCATCGCATTATCTCTGTGTTCATCCAACGCTTCCAGCTGCACATGTCTATTCTGAGGGAGCATGCTATTTTGCAAATCATATCAAGTAGAGGGAACTTCTAACTCCACTGGGAGAATCGCCTCGGCCCGATAAACAAGAGAGAACGGTGTATATCCTGTGGTCTATAGTGAAACGATCAGCTTCTTCAGTCCGTCGAGAGACTTCTGGTGAATCTCCTCCCACTTGTATTTCGTGTTCTTTCGCAACAGCTACATCAACGGGTGTGTTATTTTGGCCAATCCAGACACAAATCTCCTAAGGTAGGAGACCTTACCGAGGAAACTCTTCAGCTCCTTCGCCATTCTTGGGCATGGCATTTCTAAGATCGCTCGCTGTTTGTCTTGGTCCATCTGTACCCCTTGTCGATCAACCATAAAGCCTAGGAATTTCCCACTTGTCACTCCAAAAACACACTTCAGTGGGTTCATCTTTAATCTATACTCCCTGTAACGGGAAAACGCCTTCCTCAAATTACTCAGATGGGATGCCTCCTTCCTCGATTTTATAGCCAAATCATCCACATAAAATTCCATAAATTTATGAAAGAAATCATGAAAAATGGCCATCATTATTCTTTGGTAAGTCGCCCAAGCGCTCTTGAGTCCAAACGGCATCACCTTGTACATGAAGTTGCCTAACGAGGTTCTGAACGTTGTTTTCTCTGCATCTATGGGGTCCATCTTGATCTGGTTGTACCCTATATACCCATCCATGAAGCTATACATCTCATGACCTACCGTTGCATCTATCAAGCTATCAATACAGGGAAGAGGAAACTCATCTTTGGGATAAGCTCTGTTCAAATCTCTGAAATCCACATAGATCCATATTTGGTTTTTGTCTTTCTTTCCTACTGGGACAATGCTAGATAGCCAGAGTGGGTGATGTATCAAATTTGATGAACCCTGCCATTAGTAAGAGTTAAACATCTTCCTTGATCTTCAAATCTAGCTCATGCTTGTACATTCTCATCGCTTATTTCACTAGAATGGCTGAAGGCATTATGTTCAACTTGTGGCAGCTCACTTCCTCATCCAGCCCTTCTATCTCCGTGTATTTTCACGAAAAAATATCTATAAATTCCCGAATCAACTCCACTAAGGCCTTTCATTTTTCTTCACTGAGATCTTTCGAGATGAAAATGGGCCTTGGGTTCTCCTCTCCTTTCGCCAGGTTCAACTGCTCCAGTTCTTGTGCCTGCAGTTTTGGTCGATCCATCATGTAATCTGGTTCCTCAGTGACTTCCTCCATAAGTTCCTGTATGCTGGAGTTATCTATCACCATACATTATTCCCGTTGATCTACCGAAAAGTATTCATATATCGGGTCAACTTCATCATCAGTTTCTTCGGCCGCCCGCTGACACCGTTACAATCGATATACCACCCTTCCTTCTTCTGTAATGACCTTCTTGCACTGTCTACTGGTAATGGTGACTGTCTTCCTCTTCTTGTCTTTAGAAGCCTCGACTACTCTTTTTCTCGAGAATCGAATCAACACGCTTTGTCATTGGACCTCATGTTCCATCGGATCCACTCTGGGCCTCATTCTGTCTTTGAGCTTCTTCGAGATGCTTTGGGGTCGAGGGACCACCTGGTGAGCTTCTTCGGCTATTACCCTTGTGCTGCTTGAAACCTCCTTCTTCTGCTCGTTCAAGGGCCCCATCCTTTCCCTGATCGAGGGAACCCATGATCCCTCCATTCTTCTCGTTAGGACCCGGACATCCTCCTCCAACTCTGTGTAAAATGATGCATCCACTAAGTGAGCTTCCTCAACAGCGAAGGGCCTCTTCGTAGCCCTAATGGTCACCTCTATTCCCTTGATATTCTCTTTAGCACATTGGTGGTACGTTAAAGGAACTAGCCCTTGGTTGTGCATCTATACCCTTCTTATTAGCAGATGATAGGAAGTTGCACTCTCTATTACATGTAACTTGACATGGGAACTCGGATTTCCCATTATAATCCCAACATAAACGTACCCAATGGATCTAAAAGCTTTATTATCATACCTCGAAATCACCAAAGGCATGGGGACCAACCTTTCTTCTGGAATACTGGCTGCGTGGAAAGAGTTGATTGGCATGATATTGATGGAAGCTCCCATATCCATAAGAGTCATTGCAAAGCTAACTCCGTTAACGCTGGTAGTCACATACAATGGCCTGTTGTGGGGAACCTTACATCCCTATCTGCATCGCTGAAGGTTACTTCTGATAGGAACCTTCTCACCAACCTGGCCATGGGTCCCTTCCATCTCAGCGAAGGGACTGAGTTCTTCCTCGCAATATTGAGTATTACCTGGGTTATCTCCAACATACTCTCTTTCGGTATCCCCAGTTGGTCGAAGAACCAGGTGAACTTTGGGGATTTTAAAACTGCACAGTATTTTAGGACTGGGTCTACTTCCTCACCTTCAACACCGTATACACCCTCCACATCCTTGATGCTTGCTTCGTTATAGGCCAATGTAACACCCCTAAATTTTGAGGATTTAATATTTAATTATTTTTGGGAGTGATAAAAATTTTTAAATTGGAGAAACTTAAATTCATGAGTTGGAAAATTTATTTGAGTGAGCCGAATTAATTATAATTGACAACTTTAAGTTTGATTGTTCGAATTAATGTGTGTCGCATTTTGAGGTCGAAATTTGGAAATGTCAAAGTATTTCACATGATAATTCTGAGGGCGCGGTTGCGTCCAGATGGGTCGAGATAGTCAGAAAAGAGTACCCGAGGGTAGTAATTGGATCTCGGGGTATTTTTGGGAATAGCCGGGCCCACACGGGGTGAGTTGGGCCTTTTTAATTAGGCCCACATGGCCAAAAACTGGATTTAGTATTTTTAACCTGGTTGAGAGATTAGGGAACGACAGTCAACACACCTCTAAACCTAGGGTTTGAGAAAAAAGTTGGGGGAAAGCAAATCAAGAGCCAATTTGGGGATTTTGGAGCCAAATTAAGGGACAACGCCAACGGATTAGACACTACGAACAAGTCCAGGCAAGTGGTTAACTGTTGTGATTTCTAAATTGATGATAATCAATTCATATCATAGTGATGTGTAAACCAAAATTCGTTTTGGGGATAAATGGGTACAAAAATGGGGTTTTTATTCATGGAACTATTGAATGAGATTCAAAGTAAAAATTGTTGTGTTGTATATCTCTGAGTATGGATATCTGATTTGAATGAGAATCCGGAATATAAACTGGTGGGATTTGGATTTGGAATTTGGTTGGTAGAACAAAGTTGATGAATTTTAATGGAAAACCCATTTCGGGAAATTATAAAAGTAAGTGGAGAAAATTGTGTATCTTAAGATCCATATGATGTGTAGGATATAGGTTAAACATATTCATATGGTGGGGTATTTTGATTAGAGGTTTGACTTAAGGTTTAAAAACCTTGAATTTTCGTCAATGGTGGAAAACAAAGGCGAAGAAGAAGATGACCCGATCGATCGAGGGGAATTGGTCGATCGATCGACGGTCAGGGATTTCTGACAGTTCGCTCCTTTTCCCTTATGGAGAAAATTATTTCTATTCCTTTTGAGGTTAATTTATTTAGAGTCAAATAAATACAAGGGATACCTTCTAGTCACTTTTGAGAGATTTAAAGTTGGGTTTAGGAGGGTGATAATTGTATGTCACAAATGGATGTATTTTGAGGAAATACATTTTATTTTAATAAAATTATTTTAAATAAAGTGTGATAATTTTAAATAAATAAAATTATTTATTTAAATAATTTTAAATAATTTTAAGTTAGTGTCGCACTCCCTTGTGAGATAAATAAAATGCATTTGTGACACTAACTTAAATATGAAGCACATTCATGCATTTTAAATAAAATGCATTTGTGATAAATAAAATGCATTTGTGATAACTATCATACAATTATCATGCATTTTATTTTAAATAAATAAACCCAACTTTAAATAAAATGTATTTCCTTGTGAGATAAATAAAATTATCACAAATGCATTTGCATGATTTAAAATAATTTTATTTAAATAAAGTGTCGCACTCCCTTGTGAGATAAATAAAATGCATTTCTGACACTAACTTAAATATGAAGCGCATTCATACATTTTAAATAAAATGCATTTGTGATAAATAAAATGCATTTGTGATAATTATCATACAATTATCATGCATTTTATTTTAAATAAATAAACCCAACTTTAAATAAAATGTATTTCCTTGTGAGATAAATAAAATTATCGCACTCCCTTGTGAGATAAATAAAATGCATTTGCGACACTAACTTAAATATGAAGCGCATTCATGCATTTTAAATTATTGCAGTTAATTCACTTGCTAAATATTTTCAAAATGTTTTGGGTTCTAACCCTTGCTATAAAACTATTTTCAAAACCTTTTAGGTGTCCAGTCACAAGGACGCCAGGATTGATATTCTATTCCAGGGACACGGAGCTGCGGCATATGTGGATGCTAGCAGGAGTTTGGATTAAACGCATCATTCATTCATTCATTCCTAGAGTAGGAATAACTTATTAGTTTCAGTTTTTATTTAGGGCATGTCGCCCAGAATTTCAGTTCAGTTTTCATACTTATTTTATTCCGGTGTTGGATATTTGTATTGGATTATTTCTTCGGTGGCCGGTGGTTTATTCGGCAAGTTGTGTAATTAATTATTTAGTTGAGTTATATTCAGTTGTGTGAATGGTTTATATTTATTTCCGCATGTACTGTTTTGTGTAATTAAAAAGTTAAAATTGGCACCAGCTTTTGGAATACTAGGTGGTTAGTAAGTTTTAAAAAGTTTTCGACATTGATGCTAAGGATGATCCAACTGATATTCTTGTTTTAATTTGGTATAGGACTGATCACCATGTATTTTATTAGGCGGGGTGTCACAGATGGTATCAGAGCATCAGGTTCTAGTGTCCTTAGGATCTGTGCGGCTTTTCACGTTTCCGCTTAGCAATATTAAATATAGAGCCCTATCATAGGTTTGTTGTATTATTATACGTATGCACATTTATGTTCTTCTATCATTTATATTTGAGGGTGAACTCATACGATTTGATTCTCATTCCAGATGCCGCCCAGGAGAGAGAGAAGCTAGGGCAGTAGGGGGAGATGAGACTAGGGAGGCTCAGCAGGAGAAAGAGTTACTGCAGCAATGGCCAGAGATGATTTTGGCAGCACAGGTAACTGAACTAGTGGTGCAGGCGGTTGAAACGACGGTGGTCGCAACGGCAGGGTACTTTCCACAGGATCAACCAGAAGTGTTAGTGGCGCTTGATGTTCAGACCCACGCGGGGTCGTCGGGGTGGAAGCAAGAAAGAGAGGTTATTTTTAGTGGGAACCCACCAGAGTTGCGAGGGGGTTCAGATGTAGTGCTAACGTGTAAAGGAAGAGAGATATCCAGCGTCACCTACGCATGGGAGATTGCGATAAGGTGCGAAAGCAAATGCTAGCCACTTTTAGTTTAGTGGGAGCAGCACTACAGTGGTGGGAGTCGATCACCACAGTTGAGAAAAGGGATACGCTAGCTATTGCAGGGTTTTGGGGTGTGGTTCGATCGCACACATTTTCCTCCAGCGATTGAGACCAAAATGAGGAGAAAATTTAGAAAGGTGACTCGGGGAGACTGTTCAGTGGCCGATTATGAGGAAGAATTCACTCATTGACAAATTTTATACCGGATGAGGAAAGCGAGGAAAGGAGAAAGAAAGCAAGGTTTATGGATGGGTTAGTCTGGAGAATCAGACAATATTTAATTGGTAAATACGCATTAGTAGCTTATACTGATGTCGTTAACGCAACACTCCGGAACTGTCGAGAATATCGCTTCCACGCGAAAGAAAGCGGGAGTGGAGTGCGAACTAGCCAGTCGGATAAGGCAGGAGGGAACAATACCAGTGGGGTATCCCAGCAGCACACTGAGGGATATCAGGGGCAGGATTTCCGGTAGGGAAATCATGCCAAACGATTTAGAACTGGAGGCTATCGGCAGGATGGCCAGGAATTTCAATAAGGTCGGTATGGAAGGGACCAGTGGCAGGGTGAATGTATTAGAAGGTGTTTCGTTTATGGGGAAAGCGAGACACATGAAGAGATATTGCCTTAAGCGAGGCAGGGGTCAGCTACAGGATGAGGTCCTAGATGTACAGCCACTAAAGCAGGTCATGGGCGCATACGTGCAGGGAGAAGATGCTCCAGAACTCGAGGATTAGCCGTTGTAGCTGGAGTATGGAGGTAATTATTTTTACCCTATGGGCATGGGGTATATTTCTGAGTGACAAGGAGGATGTCATAATATAAGACTTATTTTTCACTAGAGTTCGCGGGTAAGTCGAACTTAGTGGGTGCGTTGGCTGTAGCAGCCATAGTATGTGGATAAACTTGCCGTAGGGTAGGGGAATGTCCTTGGTGTTCTTCACGGTAGAGTGAAGGCGTACACTGAGTGAAAGTTTGAATTATAAGAGGAATTACTACTTTTAAGAATTATGGGAGTAGGGTTGATAACATTTCCTAAAAATCGGTTGGATAGCGATGAAATTTAACTATGGTGGATAGTGATGTAAAATTTTGGTGTTCGCGACACCAGGGTATGTTTGGTACTAAGTATCACCAGAGAGGGCGTATAGCCTATATATATGTGTGTATATATGTTGTATTTCATGGTGCGATAGCACGTAGGGAGGTCTTGTGTTCGCACATTTTATCCCGGTAAGTAGGGGTGTTTACTGAAGTGAATCGGGGTGGATAGATTTATTTTCGAGCAAAGAGAGATAGCTCGGGGTTTATTTTGTGCAAGGACTAGTGATAGTAAGGGCGCGGTATTTTATGTTGTCTTTGGTAGCATGAGGGTAAGGGTATATACTTTTGTGTTGAGAGACAAGTATTTTATGGGGAGAGGTTTGGACGTTATCACATAGGTTGGGTACCCGGGCAGTAAATATATGTGTGTATATATATATGTGATATGAGTTCGGGTTCAAAGTTATATTACGGTTACAACTAGCATAGTCGGATAACTTTCGTGCTGCAGAGCGCGGGGATAGGGTGTATGGGCACCCAGGTTAATTAAGGAAAATTTTATGCAGTTAAGCGTGGGTATAGGGTGTATGGGCACCCTGGGTAATCTAAATGCATACTTGTGTAACGTATGGTTAGAAGCGGATGGGATAGATATAGCGAGCTTAGAGGCACATGACTAGAGAGTAATATGCGAAGCTTGGAACATTAAGCTCATCTTAATTTCGAGGAAGAAATTCCTTTATAAGGGGGGAGTATGTAACACCCCGTAATTTTGAGGATTTAATATTTAATTATTTTTGGGAGTGATAAAAATATTTAAATAGGAGAAACTTAAATTCATGAGTTGGAGAATTTATTTGAGTGAGCCGAATTAATTATAATTGGCGACTTTAAGTTTAATTGTTCGAATTAATGTGTGTCGCATTTTGAGGTCGAAATTTGGAAATGTCAAAAAGTATTTCGAATGACAATTCCGAATGCGCGATTGAGTCCGGATGGGTCGAGATAGTCAGAAAAGAGTACCCGCGGATAGTAATTGGGTCTCGGGGTATTTTTGGGCATAGTCGGGCCCTCACAGGGTGAGTTGGGCCTTTTTAATTAGGCCCACATGGACAAAAACGGGATTTAGTATTTTTAACCTGGTTGAGAGATTAGGGAATGACAGTTAACACACCTCTAAACCTAGGGTTTGAGAAGAAAGTTGGGGGAAATCAAATCAAGAGCCAATTTGGGGATTTTGGAGCCAAATTAAGGGACTACACCAACGGATCAGACACTACGAATAATTCCAGGCAAGTGGTTAACTGTTGTGATTTCTAAATTGATGATAATCAATTCATATCATAGTGATGTGTAAACCAAAATTCGTTTTGGGGATAAATGGGTACATAAATGGGGTTTTTATTCATGGAACTATTGAATGAGATTCAAAGTAAAAATTGTTGTGTTGTATATCTCTGAGTATGGATATCTGATTTGAATGAGAATCCGGAATATAAACTGGTGGGATTTATATTTGGAATTTGGTTGGTAGAACAAAGTTGATGAATTTTAATGAAAAACCCATTTCGGGAAATTATAAAAGTAAGTGGAGAAAATTGTGTATCTTAAGATCCATATGATATGTAGGATGTAGGTTAAACATATTTATATGGTGGGGTATTTTTATTAGAGGTTTGATTTAAGGTTTAAAAACCTTGGATTTTCGTCAATGGTGGAAAACAGAGGCGAAGGAGAAGATGACCTGATCGATCGATCGATCGAGGGGAATTGGTCGATCGATCGACGGTCAGGGATTTCTGACAGTTCGCTCCTTTTCTCTTATGGAGCAAATTATTTCTCTTCCTTTTGAAGCTTATTTATTTAGAGTCAAATAAATACAAGGGATACCTTCTAGTCACTTTAGAGAGATTTAAAGTTGGGTTTAGGAGGGAGATAATTGTATGTCACAAATGGATTAGTTGGACGAGGTGGTACAACTAGGTGGGGTTAAGGTAACCGATAGGTGTGCACAATAGTTGAGGGGTGATATTGTCCACAAGGGAGTGCGACACTAACTTAAATATGAAGGGCATTCATGCATTTTAAATTACTGCAGTTAATTCACTTGCTAAATATTTTAAAAATGTTTTGGGTTCTAACCCTTGCTATAAAACTATTTTCAAAACCTTTTAGGTTTCCAGCCACAGGGACGCCAGGATTGATATTCTATTCTAGGGACACGGAGTTGCGGCATATGTGGATGCTAGCAGGAGTTTGGATTAGACGCATCATTCATTCATTCCTAGAGTATAAATCACTTATCAGTTTCAGTTTTATTTAGGGCATGTCGCCTAGACTTTATGTTCAGTTTTTAGACTTATTTTATTCCGGTGTTGGATATTTGTATTGGATTATTTCTTTGGTGGTCGGTGGTTTATTTGGCAAGTTGTTTAATTAATTATTCAGCTGAGTTTTATTCAGTTGTGTGAATGGTTTATATTTATTTCCGCATGTATTGTTTTGTGTAATTAAAAAGTTAAAATTGGCACCGGCTTTTGGAATACTAGGTGGTTAGTAAGTTTTAAAAAAATATCGACAGTGATGCTAAGGATGATCCAACTGAGATTCCTGTTTTAATTTGGTATAGGACTGATCACCAGGTATTTTATTAGGCGGGGTGTCACAGCCAACCTACATTAGACATTCCCTTCGTACAATCTTCCAGAGCTTCCTCGAATTCCTTTTACTTCGACATTGGCTATCTTCATTCTCTCTCGGCCTCCTCATCATAAGCCACCACCAGATTGGCCCCATGTGATGGAGTGGGTTGTTGTTAACGTTCTGCGGAGGGATTTACAACGTCCCTACCTTTATGCACTTGTCGATGATTCTCCTCAGCGTGAAATATCTCTCTGTTGGGTGTTGGATCTTTTGATGGACCTGACAATACTTGGGATCCGCCGTCGCTGCTGCATTGGGTTCCACAATGGGAATGCCCTTTGGTTCGTAGACCGTTCCTCCTTGAACCATCACGTTGTAACAAATGACATCTTCCTCCACTGTATAAGGCAACGGTGGTGGGTCCTCCCTATCTCTTCCAAACTTTCTCTTATTGTCCTTCCTCGTGGCCTTGCCCCCATCTCCTCCCTCGGTGTACCCTACCCGTGGGGGCTGCGATCTCCCCCCCGCAGGTTGTATCGGCTGCCTAAACATCATGGGCACCACCACCGAATTTGGTCGTACCACCAAGGAGATATTTCTTTCCTCTTTTTAGAATGCCAAAAAAGTCCCCTCGCACGTCTCATTGATAAGATGGAAAATGTACTCAGGAAGCAGTCCTTCATCGCAGATTTGTAATAACTTGGACTCTTTGGCCTCCTCCCTCACGTCGAGGGATCTTTCCTTGAACCTTCAGACATAGGCCACCACTTCTTCGCTGGGTCGTTGCTTCTCCATTCCTAGTTGGGTGAAAGTAAATTCGTCTTCCGTCAGAAAGAACTTCTGGACGAACAAAATATGCATCTCCTCCCACGTAGAAACGCTCTTGGGAGCCAAATAGGAATACCAGGTATATGCTTTATTGGTTAAGGATTTAGAGAACTCCCTCAACCTGAGTTTCTTATTGTTGCAATGCTCCCCCAAGTGTTCAACAAAGCGCTTAATGTGCTCCTTCGGGTTCCCACCCTTCCCTGTGTATTTTTCAAAAATAGGAGGAATGTAGTCCTTTGGATAGGGCTCATCGTTGTATTCCTGGGGATAAGGTGTTCGAAAGTCATCATAGAATGAAGCTACCTCACCAGCAGATTACGAGGAGGCCTGCATAAACCTCAGCATTTCTCTGTACATCTCCTTCCTCATTTCCTCCATGGGTGATGCCACTGGTGCATCCACTAACGGGACCATGGGCTGAGTGCCCGTTGCAACTGGAGCAGTCGTCACAGTTAGGGCCGTTGAAACTCCTGAGGTTCCCACGGCTGGATTCATAACAGAGGGTATACTCGCTGGGACTATTCCCGTTACACCTGCACTTAGTGGGGCCGTTAGGGCTGCGCCTGGTGTTACGAAGGAGTTGAGTTCTAATCCTCCCAATACTGTTAAAGCTACCGAAGTTTGCAAAAACTCATAAAACTTACTCATGAGGAGTGCCACCTGAGTGAGTCCCAACCCTGCACTCGTGGAAGCTTGTGTCACCCCTGGAACACCTGCGCCACCTGAATCGTAGGTACCTCTGTCCGAGGAGCCCCATCCCTTAGGGCCTCCAGTTCTCTCACCGCTTGTTCTTTATTGTGTTGGATGTCATTAAAGTTTAGCCTTCGATTAACATTATCTTGCGCCATACTCTTCACTTAGAAGAATGCCTCCCCAGCGGAATCGCCAAATGTAAGAGGGTAGTTCAAATAAGATGGAGGCGTAATCCCTTTTGAGTACGGAAATGATAAGTTAATTATCCAAAACCTTGGATTAATTATAGGACATGCACACACAAACTCAATGAAGATGAACTCAGTTTGATCTCAAAAATCTCTCATGTATAATTCATAAGATAGTAATGAACTTAGAAGTAACTTAGCTTGAGGGAGAGAAAAGTAAGCACCCTAGATACACCTTGGCAGGAAGCCAAACACACCAACCACCCTCAAGAATCTCTATCAAATCTTAAAATCTTCATAATAAATGACAATGGTGGGTGAGTAAAACTCTCTGGTTTGTAATAACTCTCTATAATGTATATTATCTGTAGCAAAAATTTTTGAACTCTCAAAAAGATCACCCTTCCTCAAAGTTGGTTGGGGTCCTTAAATAACACCCCCACACCGCCCCCAAGGCAACTCAGTCATCAATGCCTGTGAAAGATCTCCCTCATACTTTATGTCACAAACATTAAATACCTGATGCACTAGTTGTCTCCACATCATAAACATTAAATGCCAAGACATGCCTTTTGCCTAACCACTGTGTGTCAGGGGTCTGTTGTCGCAGAGGTGGCTCACCAACTGCTTGACAGTCCCAAATACCACAGTGGTTTACTCAAGTGCATATCTGACATTATTTAGCTGGCTAGTGACATCACCTACAGTAGATGTGACATTAAGTAGAGGGGTGTTTGGTTCACAACTCGACGCCTAATGAAACTCTAAGCTACTCCGCCTGAGGTTCCACGGTCAGTGTTCTTCGGTGTTTTACCAGGTGTATCTAAGATGGTCGAATAAGCCCCAACGGTGCCTCACTTCTCAATTATCCAAACCAAGTCCCTCTAAAGTTTCCACGGTGAGGTCATTCGATAGAGCATGAAAGCTCTCCCAATCCCTGCCAAGCCTGGTCTCTCGTGAGTACCTTTTGACCTCACACTAAAATTCATTATTATTCTCGTTACATCATTACAACCGTTATAGCTTACAGTCAATATAAACAAAGATACAATATGACTAACTCAACAAGCTAAAGTATAAGTTTCCACGCTGAGCTTCCACACTTGAGCTACCTCGGTGCCTTAATCCCCAGAACACTGTTGCTAATGGGGGAATTATCCATAATCTCAGGATTACCTTCAAGCCCCCTCTACACAACCATTGTTGTGTGAAATCGTTTGCCATTTATTATGTAGCCTGAATATGACATAGCATAACGTCGTGGCTCAATCGCTAACCACTTTAGGATTGTTGATACTTCAGTTGTGTTTGCATGAACCTTAATCTATTTAAAAGATCATAAATGAAATTATATGAATTTTTATATACATAACAGCATTAGACTCTTATAATGGAGAATGTAAAAATTGGTCTACCTTGTTCATAAACCACGAAGTGAATGTCTCGATATGTCTTTTTTGTAGCATAGTCTCATCTTGGGGTAATGATTGGATTTCTTTAGCTCGCTCAAATGCATTTTCAATATGAACCTAGAGAAATTTTAATAACAATATTAATGATAACATAAGTTATAAATATATATAAAAAGCATCATTTTACCCACTCTATATATGGCTCAACTTCGGGATTGCTAAATAGCACATAACGATGGGAAATTTTTAACATGTCATCAGACAATGTTATTGGCTTCCTCTTAGAGATAGGTCGACCTCCCAGTATTCTCTCATCTTTGAACTCTTCATTTTGAGATCGTGGAACACCTATTTCTGCTATTTTTTTTAGATACATTCTACAAAACCTTACACACTCATCACCCAAATAATTTTATGCTATGCATCCTTCAGGTCGTGCACGGTTCCTAACATAACCCTTGAGTACCTTCATAAACCTAATGTCAAAACATAGCATAAGAATAAGAATATAACATATGTTTACTACATATATAACTTGTTAATAAGAAAGACGTTAAATACATTCTAAATTACCTCCCAAATGGGTACATCCATCGAAATTGTACAGGTCCACATAATCGAGCTTCTCAAGCTAAGTGAATTGGCAAGTGAACCATAATGTCAAAAAAGAGGGAGGGAAGTACCTCTCCAACATGCATATAATATCTACGATATCTTCCTCTAATTTTTTCATTCTCCTTTTATCGATCACTCTTTGACATAACTCATTAAAAAATGAAGATAAGCAAAAAATCACTTGTCTTGGCCCCTTTGGTAGTAGTCCCCGTATAGCAACTGACAATAATTGTTGCATTAAAACATGATAATCATGGGACTTCAATCACAATAACTTACATTCTTGCAGTGAAACACAATGACTAATGTTGGAGCTATAACCATCAGGTAACTTCAAATCATATAGTCTTTGAGAAAAAAACTTTCTTTTCTTTCTTTGAGAGTGTGTAAGGTGCCGCCGGCAGGTAAAATTTATTCCCTTTTGGTTGATGATGCAATTCCTTTCTCATGCCCAATTCTTGCAAATCTTTACAGGACTCGAGGCCATCTTTTGATTTTCCCTTTACATCTAACAATGAGGAAATGAGGCTCTCACTTATATTCTTCTCGATTTGCATCACGTCCAAATTGTGACGTAAATCTAATGCCTAGGGAAAAAATGAGGGAAGATTAATATGAAAAATAAATGCCCTAAAACTTTTAATAGAATTTAATTAAGTTAGTGTTATGAGTTAAAATATACGTACAAGCCAATAAGGTAAATAAAAAAATATTGACTTCTTTTTCAAGAACACTTTTTCCTCTTACGCTTCTTCCCTTTACCGAAATCATTTTCAACACCCTTCAGACCATCTAAAATTTCCTCTGCATTTAAAGGTTTTGGTGGGCTCCTCAATTCTTCAAATCCATCAAACCAACTCTTTTTGGTAACCCTCCATGGATGGTTCATTGGAAGAAAACGTCTATGGCCCATATACACTGATTTCAAACTCTTCGATAACCGTAGTGAGGATGTGTTAGGACCACAAACTGGACATGCAAATTCCCCTTTTGTGGTACATCCATCTAAATTACCATATGTGGGAAAGTCATTTATTGTCCACATCAAAATAGATTATAAATTAAAAGTAAATTGGCTAGATGCATTGTACATCTCCACCCCGTTATTCCATAACTCGATTAAGTCATCTATAAGTGGTTGCAGATATACATCTATGTCATTTCTTGGTTGTTTTGGCCCCGATATAAGCAACGACAACATTAAATTTTCCTGTAACATGCATAACCATGGGGGAAGATTGTACACAGTTAGAATTACGGGCCAACAACTATATATTGAGCTGAGATTATTAAAGGGATTAAATCCATCTGCTGCAAGTCCAAGCCTAAGATTTCTTAGATCGGATGTGAATGAGGCCACTTTTTATTAATTGTGCCCCATGCTAATGAATCAACTAGATGTCACATCTTGCCATCTTCACTTATGTGAGTTGAGTGCCACTTCAACTGCTCTGCTTTATCTAATGATAAAAACATCCTTCAAAATCTTGGGTTTATTGGAAAGTACCGCAATACTTTTGCAGATACTCCCTTTTTAACCTTCTTTGTGCGTTCGTCAACTTTCCACCGTGATGAGCCACATTTTGGACATTTACCCACATGTTCATACTCTTTTCTAAATAAACAACAATCATTAATGCATGCATCTATCTTCTCATAGCCAAGATCAAATTCTTTTAAAAACTTCTTCGTTGCATACAAAGACTTAGGAAGAACGTTATCCCCGGGCAACATTTCATGTATAAACTCAAGAAGTTCATTAAATCCTTTATCAGATAGTTCGTGCGTAGCTTTATGCTTGTATAAATTTGTAATTGATGACATCTTTGTATACTTTGTACACCTAGGATATAAAGGAGTCTCAGCATCTTTCAACTTTTGTTTAAAACTTTCATCACCGCTTTCAAAATTATCTTCGTCAAAAATAGCATCTTGAACATAAGCATCTCTATACATCCTATGTAAATCTGACAATTCAATATCAATATCATTAGAGTATGAAGAATTCGAATGTTCTCCATGAAATACCCACTTCTTGTAAGTAGGATCAAAGTCATGAATGACTAGGTGTTCAAATAATTCTTCCTCATCTTTTTGACAAAGATTTTTACATTTCTTACAGGAGCATATTATCATATCAGGATTTCTAGCAGTTTTCTTGGCAGATTCAATAAATTTGTACACGCCATCTTGGTACTCCTCAGTATGTCTACAGATAATAAAAAAAAGCATGAAATCATAATCACTTCTCATTTTTTTAACAGTGTTCATTCAGAAAAATACTTTAGTTTTTTCTAATATATGTAAACGTATATACATGTGTGTAATAATAATTTTAAAAAAACTTGGAAATCTCAACTAATATTTTTCCATCTTGAGTTGCCCACTTGCTAGTTTCTAGTCTGATTACACCAACAAACACTAATATTGAAAAGGAGGTAAAATGTCAACAATAAACGGATAAAATATCGTGTTCTTTTCAAATATAGTTACATTCTACAAGATCTCATTAGATTAGTCACATTATACTAAATCTTATTAGATTAGTCAATATCTATAAAGGTGAATTGAAATAGATATATAGTTAGATCATCGGGACTACAAATTAACACGAATGGACTATAGCCATTTTATTCTTATTCATGATTTCCTCGAGCATAGAACTAATATAAACACCCACACTCAACAATACATAATCATACACTTAAATTAAGTTGATCTATTCTAATAACCACATGTTCAGAAATATCAATGTGGGTATATGCACTTAATAATTTCAAAGTAGGAGATACACAAATGAAGCAAGATAAAGATACCTATATTGGATCTGATTTGTAGTGTCTGAATACTGCCCAAAACAATCACCTACAAAATAGAACAATGAATTATTGTAAATAAAAAAATATCAGATCTAGTACTAATGAGGTTGCTCGAAAACAAATAATTAACTCAAAAATCGATAAAATAAATAAAACCCACATAACGGTTATCATCAATCAAAATATCAACATACAATTTCATTTCAATCAATAAATTCCACAAAATGCTTACAGATATTAAATATCATTGCAATACAGATAAGCTACAATTGTCTTGAATTCAGCCTCTTAGAACTAAAATATTAGTGAACTGGCCTATAGTCCTTCAAGAAAGGGTGTGTGTTTGTGACATGTACCATAGCTAATAAAAGAAACGTACTTTTTAATAACTGACCAAAAAAATGTAATGTGACAACCCATACTAGGACTATATGATCCTTACAATATTGTTCAAAGACATATTAACTAGCTTTTCATTCAATTTCAATTTCAGGCATGAATATAACGCTACCAAACGCATCACAGCTTGAAACCCATTTATTAAATAACCAAATAAAACTAAGTACACACAAATGATAATAAAAGATATGATCGAATTGATGACCACAAATATTGTATTTGGAGAAATCGGTTAAGTCAACAATGGTGAGTCGTTAGAGATATGACCATCATCAACAGTTTTGGTTTTGTTTATTTAGATTAAACAAGAGGATCGTAATTTTTTCCAATCAATTTGTTGATTCAAATGAATTTATGAAATTTGGTGATTAATTGAGAATGGGTTTCAAATTTCAACGATTTAATCCAAGATTTAAAAGCCTCGAAAAGGATTGGGTTGACTCTTTTTTTTGTTTATTTTTTATATATTTTTTGCTTGTGTCCCTCTGTTTTTGTAAATCAAAAACTGTAAAACTAAAAATAAAATTAAACAAAAGCTAAAATTTCAACCCAGTTCACTGTTTGAACCCTATAAAATTTCAACTAAGTCCATAAGGTAAAAAAATAAAATAACGCGAGCATATTACAAAAATCACATTACACAAATATGATTTACAGTCACCAAAAATTAAATTAAATGTTCTAATTTTTTTACTCTTTGTGAAGTACACATGATTTTCTCCGATACATCTGTAAAATTTTCGAGCTCCTTTTTACACCCGTCACCCGTTATCATGGAGTGGAGTATGTCAAACAGAGGAAAGCATTACAACAAACATTCATAGCACTACAACCTCTTCATGAACACAATCATTTGATTGTAACCTACGATAGTTATAATCAATACCAACCTGTTCATGAACCCAATCACCGATATTTACTATAAGCCAACATTTTATCCTACTCCACATAATATCATCAATAACAATAAGAATAGAGAGAGAGAGAGAAATGACCAGTTATTAACAATCATCCAAACAAGACCATAGCCAACAAAGTTCTGGATGACGCCAAAGCTTCAAAATTTACTATTTATAACAGAGACGAGATGTGCGGAGGTTAGAGGTGATGAGGGATTTGCTTCCTAGGCCTGAAGACGTGCGTGCGTAGGTTATAGAGATGAGAGATTCATTCATTTACGGCTGTAAAGTGGGAGGTTAGAGGTGAGAGATTTGTTCGGAGATATGGTTTGTTGCATATACAATTTTTTTTATATACGCGCTAGTAAAAGTGGAGGCAAAAAAAATTCCCCAATTTTTTTTAATTAGACGACACCTTTAGGAAAAAAAGTAGTATAAAAAATTACCACATCTTATAAAGTGTCGTCATTCAAAAACACACGACACATTTATTTTATATGTCGTGGTATTTTCTATAATTGAATTATTTACGGCACCATTGATGATTATGTCGTCTTTAACTACTTTCCACGACACATTTTTATAATGTGCCATCAAATATATGTCGTGACCCTCTAGTCATCACCATAAGGGTGCATGGATGTAAAGTTCAAAGGATCCTCATGGATGGGGGCAGTTATGTAGACGTTATGTTTTGGCCCTATTTCAAGAGCTTGGGTCTCAGCCAAGAAAGGCTTGTCCCTTATCATCACCCCTTGATTGGCTTCAACGGGGAGAAGGTACATCCACTGGGAATGTATGAAATGGATGTGAGAATGGGAGATGAATGGCCTAAGAGGTTAACCAGAAAAATAAATTTCTTTGTGATGGATGAAAATGTCTTCTCATCCTAGAACCTCATCATGGGGCGAGTGTCCCTCAAGGAATTTGAGGTCATACCTTCAATGGTCCATCAAATTCTAAAAATCCCCGACTCCCTCTGGAGTAGGGAAATTTCAAGGTGACCAAACGTCAGCACATGAATATTTCTCCAACTCTGTAAAAGGGAGAGAGGCTCATAAGAGGGCGACAACCACTTACAATATTGACACCCTTGATCCCTGAGACGAAACAAAGCCCAAAAAGGGAGAGGTTGCGGAGGAGGTAGAATCCATCATCCTCAATGAGGACGAGCCAAAAAGAACCATCCAAATCGGTAAAGCCCTAGGGCCTGAGATCAAGGAGGAGCTAGTGAAACTGTTAAGGAAGATACAGAGTATCTTTGCTTGGAGCCATGCAGACATTCCAGGTATTGATCCTCAGATTATGTGTCACAAACTCAATGTTGTAGAGGATTCCAAGCCCATTAAGCAGAGAATAAGGATATACTCAAGAGAGAAGTACGAAGTCATCAAAGATGAGGTTCAAAATCTTAAAGAGGTCGAGTTTATTAGAGAGGTTGTATACCCTAAGTGGTTGTCTAATGCTGTCATAGTGCATAAAGCTAATGGAAAATGGAGGATGTGTGTAGACTTCATCGATTTAAACAAGTCTTTCCCAAAGGACAGTTTTCCCCTACCTCGTATAGATTAGATGGTGGATGACACAGCAGGACATGAGCTCATGAGCTTCATGGATGCATATTCTGGGTATAATCAGATCTTTATGGACTCGGCTGACTTAGAGAAGATAACCTTCATTACAGACAAGGGGACCTATTGTAACAAGGTCATGCCCTTCAGACTGAAGAATGCAGGGGCTACTTATCAACGTCTTGTAAATAAGATGTCAAGGATCAGATAGGAAAACCATGAAAGCTACATTGACGACATACTGAAGAAGAGTTGGAGTGCCGACACTTATGTGGCTGACCTCGAAAGAACTTTTGATACCATGGACAAATACATAATGAAGCTTAACCTAGAGAGGTATATCCTTAGGGTCGGAGCTGGAAAGTTTTTGAACTTTGAAAAAACCTGGTGGTCCCTATGTGCGTGTGTTTCAAATCAAACCAATTTTTATAAAAAATTATTCAACTTTTAATTTGCACCAAACCAAGTTGTGAAAACCCAATTCTCACTTTAAACCAATTTTATCTAGATTAATCCTAAACATGAATCTAGTGATTAAAGAAATTAAAGTAATGTAAAGAATACTCACAATGCCGGATGTACGAGGAAAAAACGTAAAATGGGAAAAAAAAAACTCGGATGACCCAAGCCAGACAATCACTATAAACAAAGGTTTTACAAAGACAGATTAGCCTTACTCAATGACTCAATCCCCACGGGTCTTGACGCTCCTTGTGATCTTCTACTGTTCTTCAATAGTATCCACGCAAAAATTCCATCTTCCACGATACCTGTCCATAACACCCACGTCCACGTATGTCTCGGTGTCCACCGAATGGCTTTGATACGTCTACGATGTCGAACAAGAAGTCCTTCTCTTTTCTTCACCTAAAAACCCTCATGTTCAATGGTAGAACAAACCTTCTTAGTGCAGCAAGATCACATAAACATAAACTAATGATAACTCGGATCTTTGCAAACTCTAAGGATGTGTTTAAGCTTTTTAAATCTTAGAAAACATGTGCAAAACTCGTACTTGAATGTATACTATTTTTTCCAGAATGCCCACTTACGAAACTCTGACGAAAACACGCTTTAAATAATATTTAAGCACCGCCTAAAAAATCGTGTCGTTCGCACGACATACCCATCTCGTTTGAACGAGATAACTTTTTGACTTTTAGTTTAAAACGTCTCTTTTAAAAGAGATTCAAATAAGTCAAAACTCTATTTCGAGTTTATCAGAATAAAATGTAGTGTAAACCACTTAAAACACTTTGAAACATTTTAAAACATTTTTCTTTATAAATTACATCCTTGTCTTTTATAAAAATAATTCCGAGCACCATTAATTATACACATTCATACCTGAGTGATCTCGGAATGCAATTAATTTGAAGACGAGTAAACTTGCACCAATTAAACTTCGACATGATTATTTCTTTGAAGCTTTGCCGCGACGTCTTCAATTTTCTTCAATAATTCATACACAAAGTGGGATCATGACAAAATAAAATCTCTCTATGACATATTACAAACACAGTTTTGTTCACGGAATTAAGTCAAAACAATGTAGGGACTCAATTGGAAATTTATGTCCTAACAAATCTCCCCCTTTGACTATTCCGGGACAAAACTAAACCAGTGAAACGCCAAAGTTGGGCCGTCAAGCCGTATGATGCCTAAATCACATCCCACAAACCCAAAATCAAAAATTACGGGACACGGACTAGTATATGTAGCACCGGCAAGCATGAACTGCTTCAATGTGATGTAGACTTGAAATCTCGAATCGGTGAAGCATACCTACACACATGAAACAGAAAAACAAATACCAAGTTAAGTATGGAGGAAAAAATGAAACCAATATATATATCCAAATGATACCAAACAATAATAGATACCAATATGAATAAACTCTGAAAAGTCATTTGTTAAACAATTTGAGCAACAAAATGATGCCAATGTGTACTACCAATTTGAGATACCAATTTGTAAACATATGTAAACGAAAACATGCTCAAATCTCCCCATACATCACATACATCTCTCCCCCTTTTTGTCTTGAATATCCAATCCGGTGAAAAGATAAACCAAACCAAGTATCTAACATGAGAATATAAACCAATGTGAATCAATTTGAAATTGCTAGATAATCATGAAACAACCAGCTAAATATGATCAAGAAATGGCAAATCATTAACTAGTAAACCAATGAATCACACAAAGAATATAGCAATATAATCAGGTGTGATAAACGGACTATATGCAAAATATCGATTTAGAACCAATAAAACCTGCATACAAACCAGTCAGTCCAGAAACACTTCCGGTAGTACCAAAAATATCACTAAAATAAATTAGTGGACTGCAAACCAATAAAAAGTAAGAAATCAACCTGTCGTTCGAACGAGCCAGGGACGTTGCTCAAACGAGATGAGGACGTTGCTCGAACGAAGTATAGAGGTCGTTCGCATGACATGGATATGTCGTTTGAACGACTTCTCGCGACCTGCCAAATTTTTACATTTTCCCAGAAATATGTTATATTTTTGCCCAGTGAAAATTTCCAGAAAAAATCAGTGGGAGGACCTGACAGCAGCAAAACAATGTTAAAACAGTAGGCTTTTAACACAAAATATAAAAACTAATAATGTGAGTTTAATGCAAACATAGTATCGATATGCTCAAACATGGATATAGAATAAATGGGGGTGAAACTACAAAAAATGAGTCACAAGTCTAATACATCGAAAAGATCAAGAAGCTCTAATTGATAGCGATAAATCATCAAACTTTATCATAGCCATATGAAAATAAAAGTGTGAGCTTAATGAACTAAACATACTATATGCACATAAAACTAGAATTTTGACGATTCTACAAACAATAGCGTCTAATTGCAATGTTTCAACCTTAGGATTAGTTGTGCAAACCCGTTTAAATTTTTAATCCATCTAAACTCCCTCAATAATATCTATTTTCTTTTGAATGAACTAAACTAATTTGTCCCTTTTCTTAGAATATTGCATTTTCTTTTGGGCTCTTTTTAAACAGTGGCTTTCATGACGAGTTAATTTTGAACTCTCGCAGCCCTTTCCCGTAAATCACTCATCATTTTTAACAATTCAAATCCTCACGGTAAACGGTTCTTACATGCACACTTCTCCTTAAGTCTACTTAGGCATAGATGACAAGATTGATATAAGACCACCTCACCAAATTCAAATATGCAAGAGAAGTCAAACATCCATATAAACTCGTGAATGTGTGCAATGTTGGCATATATACAAATTCGAACCAAAATGCATATCAACTTCTAAACAACCCGAGATAAACAATGGTTAAGATCATTCTTAAGCACCGATAATAATGACCAAATGTCCTAGACATGTGGATAATGAAACTATGGGGGGATCCAAGCACACCAATATGCCACATCAAACTTGTAAAATCAAAGACAAAAATCAAAAATCTTTTTGGCTTTTCATATTTTGACTCAAATAAAAGCAAAATCTTTTTGGTTTTTCAAAAGATTTCTCAAAAACAAAATCTTTTTGGATTTTTCAAATAAGACTCAAACTAATGAAAAACTATAATACAAAATGATACACATGTCATAATACTAGCAATGAATATATCATGAAGAAAACTAGCATATTACAAACATGGCAACACTATCATCCTTTAGATTTAGCATGGGAAGAATCAAGTGCACCCAAACGAGAATCATGAAGTTTAATTCCTAAAGCCACTAAATCCGATTTCCTAACCCAAGTAGGTGTAAAACGATGCATGGAGGTTTGGGAAACCGAGGTAACTTTATTCCTAAACTTCCTAGGAGCTTGTTTAAGGTCGTAACAATAACGCCTAAGGTGACCTTTCCTACCACAAAATGTGAAAGTGTAGCGGTGGTGGGAATAATTACCTATATGTGGACCTTTTCTAACCTTCCTAGTGTTTCTCACACGTGCGGGGGGAATGGGAACAACTATCTCATTAAAACCTATATCTCCCCTATCTCCCTTAATTTGGATGGTACATAGGATCTTATATAACTTCTCCGACCTAGCCTCCAAATCAAACTTAACTCTAGACGAGTATCTCAATCTCTCCTCCAACTCATGAATCCTAGATTCGAAAAAACGCTTAGACTCCCCAAACTCTAAAATCTCCTTTTTCAAGGACTCCATCAAACCACGGCGATTATCTCTCTCTTTCTCCAAAAACTCTAATTTCTCCCTAAACTTCTTCTCTCGTGCCCTAAGATCCTCAATCAAACTATCATTATTTTCTATGGCACACTCATTCAACTTAACTTGCAATTTTGCATTTGCCTTTTTCACTTTCACAGTCTCGGCATACAACTCATTAAATGCAACTTGCAACTCTTTCACATCTATATCCTCCTCGTCACTCTCTTCGCCCTCACTAACATAGGATTCACTCAAAACCTCCTCGGAAGTGTCATGCACATGAGAATCTTCGTCCCTCACATGACATGCCATAAACGCAACAAAGTTACAATCAATGGGGGAATTCTCTCCCTCTTTTGGATCACTATCACTTAAGGTGGCATTATAGACAATGGGTTTCTTGCCCTCTTTCTTAAGTCTAGTGGGACACTCCTTAACTTTGTGACCGTACCCCTCACACCCAAAACACTTATCCGACTCATCTATCTTAGGCTTCTCAAACTTATCCTTAGAGGTGGGATCTACTTTGTTGTTCTTGAATTTTTCAAATTTCTTTGCATCTTTAGATTACTTTTGAAACTTAATAAATTTTTTAAATTTCTTTCCCAACAAAGCAGCATCCTCAAAATCGGAATCAAAATCGGAATTCAAAACTTTAGTTTCCTCCTTCCGGGTTTTCAAAGCAATACCCTTTTCTTTCTTAGGAACTTTCTTGGAGGTAATCATGTCGATTTCATAGGTTTGTAAGTCACCTACAATGTCTTCTAGTTTCGTCGACTCTAACTTATCCAAGGAGTTTAAATGGTCACTTTCGCATCAAACCTACTAGGAAACGACCTAAGAATTTTCTTAATGACACGGTTATCAAGAATTTTCTCACATAGGTTAAATGACGAGTTGACAATATTGGACAACCTAGCATAAAACTCATCAAAAGTCCTACTCTCTAACATCCTAGTGGTCTCAAATTGTGTAGTGAGATTTTGAAGTTTTGACGCCCTAACCATGCTAGTGCCCTCGTGAGTGAGTGCCAAAATATCACATGCCTCTTTTGATGTTTCACAAGTCATAATTCTATTATATTCTTTAGGTGTGACATGTGAAGAAATAACGTGCGGACCCTTAGAATTATATTGTGATAGTCTATGTTCAGTTTCGATCCATGACTCTATAGGCTTTAAACTAGTGACCTGACCTACAATAGTGACAGGGGGTGTCCATATTTTCTCAACGACTAGCCACGCATGCTCATCAATTGATTTTAAAGCACTTCTCATTCTCATCTTCAAATAAGTGTAATTCCTGCCATAAAAATAGGAGTTCGAGAAAGTTCGTTAAATCCAAAATTCATCTTTGAAAACACGGGATCACAAAACAAATAAAATATGTTTCCTAGCTCTGATACCAATTTGAAAAAGCCTGGTGGTCCCTATGTGCGTGTGTTTCAAATCAAACCAATTTTTATAAAAAATTATTCAACTTTTAATTTGCACAAAACCAAGTTGTGAAACCCCAATTCTTACTTTAAACCAATTTTATCTTGATTAATCCTAAACATGCATCTAGTGATTAAAGCAGGCAAAGTAAAGAATACTCACAACACCGGATGTATGAGGAAAAAATCCAAAATGAGAAAAAAACCTCGAAAGGCCCAAGCCAGACAATCACTATGAACAAAGATTTTACAAAGACAGATTAGCCTTACTCAATGACTCGATCCCCACGGGTCTTGACACTCCTTCTGATCTTCTACCGTTCTTAAATAGTGCCCATGCAGAAATTCTATCTTCCACGATACATGTCCACAACACACGAGTCCACGTATGTCTTAGTGTCCACCGAATGGATTTGATACTTCTACTATGTCGAATAAGAAGTCCTTCTCTTTTCTTCACCATAAAACCCTGATGTTCAATGGTAGAACAAACCTTCTTGGTGCAGCAAGATCACGTAAACATAAACTAACAATAACTCGGATCTTTTCAAACTCTAAGGATGTGTTTAAGCTTTTTAAACCTTAGAAAACATGTGCAAAACTCGTACTGGAACGTATACTATTTTTTCCAGAATGCACACTTACGAAACTCTGACGAAAACACGTTTTAAATAAGATTTAATCACTGCCTCAAAAACCATCTCGTCGAACGACAAGACCACGTCGTTCGTGTGACATACCCATCTCATTTGAACGAGACTGGTTATCATTTGAACGACCTGGCATATCAGTTTGACTTTTAGTTCAAAACGTCTGTTTTAAAAGAGATCCAAATAAGTCAAACTCTATTTTGAGTTTATCAGAATAAAACCTAGTGTAAACCATTTAAAAACCTTTAAAATATTTAAAAACATTTTTATTTATAAAATTACATCCTTATCTTTTATAAAAATAATTTCGAGCACCATTAATTATACGCATTCATACCTGAGTGATCTCGGAATGCAATTAATTTGAAGACGAGTAAACTTGCACCAATTAAACTTCGACATGATCATTTCATTGAAGCTTTTCCGAAACGTCTTCAATTTTCTTCAATACGTCATAGACCAAGTAGGATCGTGACAAAATAAAATCTCCCTATGACATATTACAAACACAATTTTATTCACGGAATTAAGTAAAAAATATAGGGACTTAATTGGAAATTTATGTCCTAACAGGATTCATTGTCAATCAAAGGGGGATAGAGGCCAACCCTGAGAAGTTCAAGGATTTGCTGGAAATGAAGACACACAAAACCATCAAAGACATTCAGAGGCTAACCGGACGAGTGGTTGCACTTAACAGGTTCAGCTCTAGAGCTATAGATAAATGTCTTCCTTTTTTTAAAGTTCTTAGAAAAGCATTCGAATGGAATGAGGAATGTGACAAAGCTTTTAAATAGCTTAAGTCCTACCTCGGATCCCCTTTACTCCTATCTCAGCAAATTTAGGGTGAGAAGCTATATGTATATTTAGCTGTCTCGGAGTCAGCCATCAATGCTGTAATAGTAAGAGAAGATGATGGAGTGCAGAGACCAGTGTACTCTGATAGCAAGGCTCTCCAAGGGTCTGAGCAGAAGTACCCTCGAATGGAAAAGTTAGCCGATGATTTGATACATGCTTCTAGGAATATGAAGCCATACTTCTAGGCTCATTCCATGGTCGTCCTCACTGATTCCCTACTCAGGCAGGTCCTCCATAAGCCTGAGAAGCCAGGAAGGTTAATGACCTGGGCAATTGAGTTGGGGGAGTATGATATTGTTTATCAACCCAGGGTTGCCATCAAAGGACAAGCTCTCGTAGATTTTGTGGCCAATTTTACCTGGGCCGAGGCCGAGGTTGAGAACAGTCTTGAGGCTACAGATGAGCCAGTAGAGAAAAATATCGGTCGAACTTCGTATGAGGCTGAGACAATTACAACCAGATAAAGAAAAGTTAAGAATGAAGAAGAGAGATACCTCTTCAAGCAGGGGACCCTATCAGAGGTAAACTTCTCTTCAAATGAAACCATTTGGAACCTCTTCGTTGATGGGTCATCCTATAAAAACAAAAGTGAAGCAGGGCTGCTAATATCGACACCAGATGGTACATATATAGAGTATGCCCTGAGGTTCAGATTTAAAGCCTCTAATAACGAGTCAGAGTATGAGGCATTAATATTAGGTCTATCTTTGGCAAAATCCCTCGGTGTCAGCCAGCTCCTAGTCCGTAGTGACTCAATATTAGTCATGAACCGAACCCTGTGGGTATATGAAGACAAAGATGAAAGTATGGCTAGATATCTGAAGAGGGTAAGATCGATGCTAGAAAGCTTCAAAGAGGTGAAGATAAAGAGGATACCACAGCTAGATAATAGTCGAGATGATGCACTCACGATGTTATCCTCAACAATAAGAACAAACATAAGGAGAACAGTACCAGTTGAGATTCTGCTCAAGCCGACCATCGAAGAGGAAGACGTTGCTATACCTTGCCTAAATCTGAGTATGGGAGCCTCGTGGATGGATCCAGTTATCCGATACATCAGAGAGGGAGAACTTCCAGAGTCAAAGTTAGAAAGGAGAAAGCTGAGGTTCAAATTTACTAAATTCTCCATTGCGGGAGATGTATTGTGCAAGAAGGGATTCCTACTCCCTCTTCTCAGATGCGTTCATCCTTTAGAGGTTTCATACATCGTCCAAGATCTGCATGAGGGCTCTTGTTCAAGCCACATTGGAGGGAGGTCGTTGGCTAAAAGGATGATCATTTAGGGGTATTGGTGTCCGACCTTGGCTAAAGATGCAGCTGCGTATGTGAAGAAATGTGATAAGTGCCAGAGGTTATCCACCATCCCCCATCAGCCTCCCCAACCTCTGACTTCTATCATCTCCCTTTGGATATTTATAGCATGGGGCATTGATTTGGCAGGACCCCTGCCAAGAGCTGTAAACAACTATCAGTACTTAATTGTGGCAATTAATTATTTCTCCAAATGGGTAGAGGCCGAGCCAAAGATCACAATCACCGAGAAGAAGACCTTCCAGTTCATCTGGAAGAACATCATATGCAGGTATGGCCTTCCAAACACCCTCATCTCAAATAATAGAACCCAATTCAAGAATGTTTCCTTAGAGAAGTATTGCGAAACAGTAGGGATTAGGAAATTCTTCTCTTACCCTAGATAACCACAGGCAAATGGTCATACTGAGGTCACAAATCAAAAAATCATTAATGGGATAAAAAAAAGTTGGAAGAGGCCAAAGGAAGATGGATAGAAGAGGTATATGCTGTGCTTTGGCCTTATAGGACGACAGTGAGGACACCCACATGAGAAACTCCATGTATGTTATCCCATGGCTCAGAGGCTATCATCTAAACAGAGATAGGGATTCCCACTCATAGAGTTCAGACATATGACCCTCATAGGAATGAGGAAGAGAGAAGACTTGATATTGATTTAATTGAGGAAAGAAGAGAGGATGCAGAGATAAGATAGGCAGCCTATCAGCAGAGAACTGCGAGATTATACAATCAGAGGGTAAAGTCAAGGCCGATAGCTGTGGGGGACCTAGTCCTCAAGAAGACGTGGCAGAAAACAAATAAGCTCCATCCCAACTGGCATGGTCCTTATAGGGTCATTGATGAGGTCGTACTAGGTACCTATCGGTTAGAAAATCTTAAAGGAGAACCTTTATCCAACCCTTGGAATGTCGATCACTTAAAGAAATATAACTTATAATGTTGCAATTATTCTTATCTTCTTATAATACATGTATCAATTTATACAGAGGATGTTAATGAAAAAGATAGCAATGTTGTGCTGATACTTTTGTTACAATGTATATGTTTGAAACATCATTTAGTTGGTGAAAATATGAGGTGAAACGTCATTAACTGGGTGACCTCAGACCTTTAACATCATTAGTTTGGTGAATTATGAGGTAAAACATCATCAACTTGGTGACCTCAGATCTTTAACATCATTTAGTTGGTGAAAATACGAGGTGAAACATCATTAACTTGGTGAAAATGCGAGGTGAAACATCATTAACTTTGTGATCTCATACCTTTAACATCATTAATTTGGTGAACTGCGAGGTGAAACATCATTAACTGGGTGACCTCGGACCTTTAACATCATTAGTTTGGTGAATTACGAGGTGAAACATCATTAACTTGGTGACCTAAGATCTTTAACATCATTTAGTTGGTGAAAATATGAGGTAAAACATCATTAACTGGGTGACCTCAGACCTTTAACATCATTAGTTTGGTGAATTACGAGGTAAAACATCATTAACTTGGTGACCTCAAATCTTTAACATCATTAATTTGGTGAATTACGAGGTGAAACATCATTAACCTAGTGACCTTAAACCTTTTAACATCACTTGTTTGATGAATTATATATGTCGGTCATTACTTGCTTTTATTCCCATTATTCAAATTTTGCGATATGGTGGATAAATGAAACATTGTAGACATAAAACAGCAAAGCAACAAGTAAAGCAAAGCAACAAGTGAGTGGTATATCATTCAATTGAAGCATAAAGATTACATCCTTTAAGAAGGAGAGGTTACAGTTCATGCAAAAGGGTGTTACACAAAAGCTTCACAAAAATAACAAACATGATGGTGACACACTTAGACTTCAGTTTCTCCCCCGGCTCCGGCTGACCCACCAACAGCAGGGTTGTTGGGCTCTGGGACTTGATTGGTAACTTTAACCTCGTCACCCTGATGCCCACCATCCTTGGTCTCGGCCACCTCAAGATGGATTGCCTCAGCTGGGCCACCCTCTTCAACCTCCTACAGGGCCTTAGCAAGCTGAGCATTTCCAAAGTTGAGGCCAATAAAGTCCTCGACCGACAAACTGCTAGAACTTTCTTGCTTCATCACGGCCCATCAACTGGTTGACTTGATGCCCCTCTCCAAATACTCAAGGCTGAAGCTAACAAACTCATCAGAGGTTTTATACTCCTTGATGATCGTCTTTGAAGCATCTTCCATAGCAGCCTTAATAACATTATCAACTTTGGACTAAAGACTATCATCCTTTGCCTTCAGAGCCTGGGCATGAGTAGTTTTCAGCCAAGAGATCTCGTCACCCTTCTCCTTCAAGCTTTTCTTCAAATCATCAATTTGCTTATTTAAATCCTCAATTTTTTCAGCATCCTTTCCTTTCTAGATTAGAGGCAACCTCTTCAATGTATAGTCAGTCAAACGATGAAGAAAGAGGGCACTCTACAAAAAGAAGAATCAGACATATTAGTAATAATGAATAGCTAAGATCAGAGGTAGCACAAGTAGCAAATATATACCTAAAATGCCCTATGGACTGCAAACTCAGCCAGTAGTGGGACATCCATTGAATGCAAAAAGTGTTTATCATCCTCGGTCATTGCATAGCCGAGGGCATCAGAAGCCCGAACACTGTTACCGATGAGGCTATCACCAATCTTCAGCTGAGAAAGCCGAACAGCTAAAGCATCATCTAAGGATATGGGGATACCATGCTCAGTATTCGGAGCCTTGCTAGCCCTTATACGGAAGGGTCTGTGAGTGCCTTCCTCTTCTTTGTAGTATCAGTAGGAGACTTCCCCTTCTTTATTTGGGCAGGGGGAGGTGCATTATTACCACCACGCTTCTCCAATAGATTTGTAATACTAGGCATAGACATGTTCCAGAGATCGTCTGAAACTCCTTTCGGTCTCTTTGTAAAAAGAAAACATCGAAATTAAAAGATCAAATACATGAAAGGTACGAGACTTAACTTGGCATAAAAACATTTTATTCTAGAGCACTTACGAAGATCGGACAATGGGCCACCTCCAAGACCTGTCTGAGATAAATAGTAAAGGGTCATCAAATGCTTGTACTTGACGAGATAACCATCTTTGCCCTGACTACGAAGGTCCTCAACGCTCTTACGGTTATCTTGGCAAAGTCCAGGGTCAGTTTTAGTCAAGAAAGAGACCTTAGCCCACCTCAGGAGAGTCCTTGGAACAGATGTTCCACAAGCCTAGTTAGGGACAAAATCCCAAGCAAATAAGACCGAGGCTTCTAGTTGTGGTTAGAGGTCTGGGTCACCAACAACATCTTCTTCTCAGACTTTCTAGCTACAAAGTGGTAGTAGCCAGGATGATTTTTAACAGATGAGGGAATGTAAAAAGCTAAGAATACCCTAACTGGAAGGTCGGTATGATGAACCACCTTCCAAAGTATGATATCTCCAACAAAGACCCTCCAGGCATTGAAGGAAAGCTAAGAAGGAGCGAGGTTGACATAAGAGAGGAAAACTCGAATAGTGGGGTGAATTGGGAGACGGAAGATGAGTTTGAGAATTTGCTTATAGACACAGAGCTCTCCCTCACGATCGTCGAAGGCCCTCTCGTCCTTCAGAGGTTTCCTCGGTTTTACAGAAGAGGTAATGGCATATAGACGTTGAAAGAGGAGAAGGTCATATTCAATGATGGAGCTCTCGGGTCCATCAATTTTGGAGGTGTCTAGTTCACCCCCTCCATCATCATCATTATCATCAACAGTTTGAGCCTGATCCTGAGCCTCAGAGGGGGCACCAGGAAAAGCCGCTATAAGAACTGCCTTAATTGGACCATAAAAAGCTACAGTTGGTTCTAAGACCTCCACAGATGGAGACCTACAAGAGGTGCTAGCCTCTCGGTGTGATGAGGAACGTCCAGAGACCTCTGCTTCCTTAGAAACTAAACTTCCCTTAGGGGAGCAATCCATAGCCTCTTGGAAAGAGTCTACGGACTCAGAAGCCGTAGAGGTTGACATAGGGTCTGAAGAAGCTAACTCAGACATTGGCTAAGGAACCTCATGAACTTAAGCAGGTTCACTAGACTCAGGGTTTATGACCTTCAAGGGTGGAGGAAAGATTATTCTGAGGGGAAAGGTCTTTGACCTACGAGCCTCCTCCTTGGCTAACTCTATTTGCCTAATCTTTTCAAAGGTCTTCTCACGTAGAGATGGTAACTCTTCAATAAGTTTATACAAAGGTCTGAGCATATGGCAGACGACACTACACTTATGGGAAAAACTCAAAAGGCAAACATGTAAACAACTTATACTACTTAAACTAAGGATTAAAGTTTGTAAATTGAAAGGTTCTTAACAAGAACACCAAGAACACTGAACGTTGGGTCACCAGAGAAGACGATCAGAAGGTCACCGGAGGGTAAAAAATAAGGGGTTTTGGCTAAAATAGCCTCGGAGCAGCCTAGAATAGCCCTAAAAACACCTAACCCCACCAATCCTGGCCTAATAACTACCAAACAGTTGTGGTTTTACTCGCCAAAAAACCCAAAAAACCAACAGAATGTGAACCAATGTGCAAATATACCCAGAAAGAGGAGAACAAGGGTCAAAGGAGGTTACCTGAGCAACGAAGAGCGAAGAGCAAAGGATTATAAGCCCAAGATGTGAAGGAAACCAGAGAAGTGATCAAGCTTTAGCTATAGAGGGTTTGTAAGGTTTTTTTAGCAAAGAAACCCTTGGCAGGAGAAGTGACGAGAAGAAAGAGAAATAAGGAAAGAGAAAGAGCTTTTAAACCCTCTTAATGATGGGTTGCGATTTCCAAAACCCTCATCATTACCCTAGGAAACCCAAAAGGTGTCGCCAAAGCTGTCATATCTTGGGAAAGCACTAGTCACTTCAGTGAATGACATGTGTCCAATGAACCACTCCAAACCCCAAGACATCAAAATGTCCCTTCATTAACCTGACTCTAATACCCCTCAATCACCTACTCATATAGGAGACTAAGGGCTAGGGGTGATTGATATGCACAAAGTGTACCCTCGTACTCAGGGTCACTAACCTCGTCCTGTCTCACAATCGAGTTGACGGGAAGCTTACAGCAGCCATCAGATGATGTCACAAGTTCGAGCACGTGCAGGCACATGGAAGACTTGGAACACGTGGGCAAATCAGTTATAACCAAATCATTCCCCACACGTGAGGGAATATTTAGTCATCATTCCTTATGTATGGCACAACCAGGTGTCCACCTATGATTAGTGTGTTCAACACATACATTCTCCTGGCATGCTTAGGGGGTACACTACACCCCCGAGCACTATAAATACATGTATTCTCCTACTTTGGAGGGGGATCCATAATTGTAACCCTAGCGGGAGTTCTGCATAAATACACAGTTGAGAGAGAATGTGAGAGATTGTATCACAGGCCATTAGTTCCCTCATTCTAGTGAAACTTACTTACACACTCATAGTGGATGTAAGCCCAATTGGTTGAACCACTTATATACCAGTGTTTCTCCTCTTCTCCTCTCCTCCTTCCTCTAGACATCTACTCTTGTCCTTCCATTGTTATTTCTAGCTTGGGCTAATCAACACCTCATCTGGAGGTGCTGTTTACAGCATCATCAGCCGAGTCCGCCAATACAAGGGATTAACAAAAGTATATATCTCATGGATAAATACGAAACAATTATCATTCAAAGAGCTCAGATTGAAAACCTATAATCTCGAACGAGATCATCAGGAATCACTATGTGAGCCAATAGTAAGCCAAGAGAGTTCCTTGAACATCTCAACTGATTTAGTTTTATAAGGTAGTAAATAAAACCCTCACCCTTAAGCCGAAGAGGATGTAATTTTATATCTTTGAGAAACATAAATAAAAACTCAGTGACTTCTCTGTGGACGTAGGTAATTTGTCGAACCACGTATATTTATGTGTTGTGTGATATTTGCATGTTCTTCCATTAATTGCTTTATGGAATTGACTGTGATTAATTGCTCTCACACCAATAAAAATAAACCTTTATTTCAAGAAAAAAATATTTCTACCAAAAAAACATATCAGAGCCAAAAAACACGAATAACCATATTTCCAGATAAAATGGCATATTTTCAACGAAAAAAAAAATTCAATAATAAAATGTTTACAACATAAAAAAAATTTATTTACAATAAAAAAATATTTACAACAAATATAACAAAATTTCCAGCAAATCACCACATTTCTTGGGGGAAAAGGAAGACCTTTTTCAAGCAAAAAAAATTCCAGCATAAAAAATCCTTATTTATAACAAAAACAACCATATTTCCACCACGTAAATACATTAACAAGGAAAAAAACATTTTCCAGCATAAAAAACCTTATTTATGGCAAAAAAAACATTTACAACAAAAATAACCATTTTTCGGTATTTAAACACATTTCCAGGACAAAAATATGTAAAAAACTTAAAATGTTTCCGTTTTTAAACTTTAAAGCTATGTAATACAATTTTTTAGTAGTGAAAATATGGGAAATTTTTTTGCGAAAATCTGAAAAAATCTAGATTTTTTAAGGAAATTTAGGGGGGGGGGGGGGGGGGAAATAAAAAAAGTTACCATTATCATCTTTAAGCCCCAAATCCATTGCTTCCCCTCCCATGCTTTTCCTTCAAAATAAAATCCAATGCTTCCTCTTTAATCCCAAAATCCAATACCATAATCACTTCTCATTTCAAAATTAACCATAAATTCAAATACTCATTTCCTTTTTCATCAAACCTATAGAAAATCAAAGGAAAAAAACCAAAACAATCATTTAAAAATCCAAATGAAAAAAATTCAATACCCTTGTAGATCTGTGTTCGTGTCCGTGTGTGTGTGTTTGTTCATGTATATGTGTGTGTATGTAAATCTATATATGTGAGAGAGAGAGAAAGAGAGAGAGAGAGAAAGAAAAATAAAGAGAGGAGGGAAAGGGAGAGAGAGCGAGTTGCAACCACGGTTGTAGCCATGGTTGCCATGAGAGAAGGATAGAGAAAGAAAGAGAAACAAAAGAAGAATGAGTGTTTGGGTTTGGGTGTTTTAATCTGAGAGGTTAAAATACAATAATACCCTTTAAAAATAAGTGACATGTCAACCACGAGTTACTTTCCATCAAAAAATTAATGGTGTTATTGTTAAGGGATATACATGAAGTCTTTTCTAAAGTTTAAGGCGTTAAAGCTAAACATTAAAAGTTTGGGGGGTGAAGTGAAAAGGGGGGGGGGGGGGGTAAAGTTTAAGGGGTAAGTGTAATTAATCCTAAAATTTATATAATCAGAGTGTTAGATCTATAAAAAAATACCCATGAAGGTAATGTAGGTGATAAATCCTACTAAGAGTAATTCCAAACAAACAAAGCTGAACATGAAAAATAATTCACACAACCACACAAGAGGTGTTTCTCTCTCTTCTTATTAATCAGTTCGTAATAAAAAGAATTACGTGTTCCTTTTTCTGGGGTGAGATTTATATTTATAGGGAATAGGAAAGTGATGAGTTATGTAGGACTCTGAAACTCCCCAAGGTAGTTGTGTTGTGATCGTATAGATTTTCCCCAAGATTTGTATTGATTGGACTCCTCCTTGTGCTTATCCCGAGATCGAAATTACCCAGATTATTCTCCAAAAATTTCATCTAAAGCTTTGCAGTCTGGTAGGCGTGAAGAGGTTTGATAGCGAGTAAGTTCTAATGTTGTTCGACAATGAAGTTTGATCACCATTTGATGGTAGCTTTGTAGAGTATCAACATTTATAAAAATTTCTGAAGCAAATATCCATTTTGTTTTTTTCTTGTTAGACTTGAGGGGCTCGCTTATAATTGAGCCCATTTTCTCAAGGGTACACTGGTAAAAAGTTCATGAAAAAATCAAAGGTTGGGACGCACATGTGTCAGTCATCACCTTGGGTCTTATTTCAATTGATGAGTCACATTGGAAGTTGAACCATACAGTTTCAAAGTTCTCTCTACTGCCACTTTCACTCTCATTTCAACTATTCAAGACGTCAAGAGCTCTTTTATGTTTTCCTTCACTTGTAAGTCTTCACAACTTTCCATTTTTCTCTGTAATTTATTTTCAAAATGTAATTTTCTTCTACATTCCTTTAAATTTCTTATGATCTTTCTAATTGGTGTGGAAAAATGGTGTGTGCGGTGAACTAGAAAACCTTAGGAGAGTTTAGAAAAAAGTTTTTGATCCCGAATTGGGTGGTGATCGAATGTGGTGAAGAGATCGAAAATTGGTATAATGTAGCAAGTGGTCATTGGATGCACACCTAATATGTGGGTTAAGGTGGCATAAACTTCTCCCTAAATTAGCCTTTTCTTGACTTCTGGAGTATTGTGAATAGGGTTCACATAATTACTGAGTTGTATGGAACACAAATTGGGATTTCAAAAATCAAGTATTGCTAATCATGGGTTAGGACGAATGAAAATACCTTTTACTTTAAGGCAAGGAAGGTGAACAAAGTCCACGTGGTCAGCTTTCTGACTCCAATAAGGGCTATTAGAGTCACAATTTTATTGCTAGGCAATGGTCACATCCATTAATTCCAGAGGGTAATGAGACCTATAGAGGTTTTAGATGCCCCACGAGAGGCACAAGATATGTCAATTGTTGCTTTTCAATTGTATTTTGTTGTTGTCAATTAGTCATTTTATGAAACATTTCGTTAATACTTTCTTTTCTTATTTATTTTGCGCGGAAGAATATAAGAAAAAGGAGCTCGTCACTTCTCACGTTAACTGGAGCGAACTTGTGAAACTTTAGAATTTAATGAGACATCTGTCACTTGGTTCTAGGCATCCCAGGTTAGCATCTTTGCTGGTTGAGTACATAAACACCACTAGTTCCTTCATCACCAAGCCCATTGATTCATTTCCTGAGATTACAGTCCTTTCAACCAATTAATAGTCTTCAAGTGTGTTCACCTCAACTTCGTTTGAACCCATTGATGTGAACGATATTCTGTCTACTCCACTTGTTATAGAGGAGGGGGTGTCTCCATGGAAGAGATCCCCCACTTTAGATGATGATTCCGACCTCTCCATTTATTCAAAAGCTAAGACCTATGAAAGGAAAGAGGCCGAAAGGTCCTCTAATTTCGTTACTCTATTGGATTCACCCGATAAGGACAAGGATAAAAAGAAGAGAAAAAATGATTCTGATACTTCCACTGCTGACATTTTTACCACCAAGAAAGTGGATGACCCCATCACGAAGAAGGGTCACTAAATCATGTTGGTGGCTAAGAATCCTTCTATGGCTCCCTCGCTGTTGAGGGGGGTTGTCTTAGAGTTGGACAAATAACAGGTTAGTAGGTTGACTTTCAACCAACTTGTTTCTCACACCATGCAAGAGTTATCTTTGGTGTTATTAACTCATAGTGGAGTCATTTCCTTGGAGTATTTATTATTTTATTAACTTGTGATTATCCTATATTTCTAGTTTTTGGAATACATGTCAAAGCTAATGATAACTTAAAGAATGCCTTGGTGAAGTCCCATGAGTCTTTCTAGACTGCTCAAAAGACATATGATGCCGAGAACAAATCCATTGATTCGGAGGTGCCCAAGTTGAAGTCGGAGAATGAAAACTAAAAAAGGTAGTTAAGGAAAATGTGAAGCTTTCATTCGAAGCACTGACAACTAAAGATAAGGCCTACTACCAAGGGTTTGTAGATGCCTTTGATAAATCCCCAAAATAACTGGTTTTTTTACTTTCAAGAAGGGATGGGATACAACCTTGATCAATACCGAGGTCCCATTGAGTCTGAACTCTATAAGGAGTATGATCCAAGTTCTTAACCAAGGGAGGAGGGACAAGGTAAGGCCTCAGGTAATGGCCAAGTGAAAGATGGGGCCGACCAGGAGATAGTGAATAATGACCAAGGCAAGGATCCATCCACTCAAAATAAGGTGAAGGAAAAGGAAGGTTAACCTAGTTAGGTATAACTTAGGTTATATTTTTCCTTGTATTTATATGTGTTTTGAATATTGTAAGGGCATGCCCTATCTTTTAACTTAATGAAAAACTTTATTCTTATTTTGTCATTGCTTACAAGTCATGTGTTGTTTTATGGATGCTTTTAAATTGTTTCCCTTATACTTGAATGTGTCTCTTTTAATTCTTATAGCTCGATAATAGGTTAGCAGTAGTGCTGATACATGCAGAGACTGACGATCTGGATTTAATTGTTGGTCGGGATGCTAGTAGTCGATCTCATAAAGAATTTATTTCCATTCATAATTCTCTCTAAAAAAAAATGACAAGTGATTTTAACAAACAAGCTGGTCTGGTTCCTTGGTTGAGGACTAAAGCCAAATACATTAATGATGTGGCTGATTTTTTGGAAAGAGAGAACAACGATCTAAGGGAGAATCTTGGGGAGGCTAAGCAATCCCATAAAGAGGACCAAGTGATCAATAATAATTTTCATAATAAAATAATGAGGTTGAGGTACTAATTTTTTCATGGCCCCCATGAAGTTTAATCAATGGGTTAAAATAAAGGCTGGACCGATACCTTGCCATATCCTAATGAAGCTATGAATGTTGCCTATAATCATGGGTGTCTTAATACCTTAGAGATCATAAAGGTTCCAAAGGATTCCTAGTTATTTCATTGGTACGAGGTAGATCGTCCCCATGTTCAACTTCCTCCCAATAGGAGTGAGGAATCTTGGATCCTCATTGATGCCTTTTTGATAAAATTAATACAACGTTATCTCCATGATCCTGATACTGATGACAAGCTCTGACCAAACCTAAATACTGATGGTTTTCGATTTAGAATATATGTCAATCAGAACCTTCAAAGATAAAATCATGGTAGAATATATGCATATTTTTGTAATGTGTCGATGTGGACACTTTATAAAAATCTTAAATATATATAAAATCATTATATTTTTCACTTTTCTATGTTTTATGCTGAATATGTTTTTGTTATTTGCCTTACCTTTTAGAGAGTGTCGTCACACAGTTTTAAGTCTAGGTCAAACCATGAAAAATTCACCTGGTCAAAGGGCCAACCATCCGTTCAGGATTTTAGCCGATCAAAGTCGAGACACTTCATGGCTAGGGATCCCCCATAAGTCTTTTCCCCGCCTCGACAATTCGCATAATAGATGTGACTTTGAAGTTTTGATTAAGAATTTATTTACAAAGGCATTCAATTTGATGATAAAAGTTTACCCAAGCACTCAAACTGGTGACCATGATTAGATTATATTAGATTAGATTAGATTAGATTAGATAAATAAAGATAAAGTTGTTATAACATAGTTGGCCTGCTGTTTGGAACAATGAGAAAGATCATTGCATAATTTAACTTTATATTAGTTGATAAACATGTAAGAATATAGTACACTTGATGTGCTCCATATAATAGGTTGTATGAATTCCTTGACCAAAACATGTTTGAGGCTTCGTCTAAGAGGTCACCGGAAAGATTCATCAACGAATCGAATTCACTCAATACCGAACCTCAAGAATGTCAGTTAGGAAAAGATATAAAACTTAGGGGACTTAAATTCACCTTGGTTAATCTATTTTTATTAATTGAAAAATATATTTAATTAACCTTGTTTTTGTAATTTTATCAGATACACATGAAAATGTATAAAAAAAATATATTTAATAAAAAATTGCATCCTTTTATGTATTTTAAGTATGAATGTTGATGCAAGATATAGAATGAAATGGATTTTGACTAAAAACCTATTTTGAAAATCTTCTAAGGCAAATTGGACAAAATCTCTGGACACATACGCGAACTGTCCCACCTTAGCTTCACCGTGGTGACGGCTTGCCTCGCTGTAGCGAAACTAGTCGCTGGAATTTTCTTATCCATAGTTGAAAATCTCTGCACAAAGGCGTAACTTGCTTCATAGCAGTTTTGATAGAGCGATGGTCTTCCTCACTATAATGACACTATCTCACTGGTTGCTTATGTCCCTGTGCAAAAAGTATGAATAAGTGCGCGACTTGTATTGCTTCAGGCTTGCAGCAACAACGTAGAAATTCACTATAGCGACCCATGTCAGACAGATCAAAAGTCACTTTTCACAAGATCTTCTTAGGTAGTGTGTTAAGTACAACTTTTTGATTGACTAAGACCCTGATGTGACTACTTAACAGCTTAATAGTGTGGCACCTAATATTTATATCTTTATATATTTTCAAATCAAAGGGCGATAAGTTAAGTTGTTGTCTTCTCTTCCAAACCAAGAGTTAGAGCATTGAAAAATATTTTTGCTGATCAAAATATTTCATATATTTGAGAGAACATATTTCACTCATGTTCTTTGAGTTCTTTCAAGACATTGTTTCTAATAGAGGTATATTTTTTCACCTTCGTTCAAAAATCTAATCTTCATTAGTGAGTAAATATTTTCTATTCCTTAGCTTGGAAAAACTTGTTTTGATATTTAAAGCACCACATACCACTACTTTTACTTTGAAAGATGTTCTTGTTGTACCAAACATGACAAAAAAATATTTTTTTATTTCTCAATTTTGTACAACTAATAATGCACCCATTTAATTATTCCCCTAATCTTTTCATGTGAAGGGTCTTTGCATGGGGTAATTCTTTTGAAAGGTATCACTAAGGATGGAGTGTATGAATGGTCGACTGGAAAATTTCTATCTTTTCCAATTTTTTCATTCTTCCCTGTAAAAAATACATCATCAAATTGGCATCATCGTTTAGGGCATCCAGCTTTTCCTACTTTGAAACACATTATTTCTAGTTATCCAAATAGATATATTTATAGGATTCCCTCAAATATCCTAGGTGTAGAATTTTGGTTGCCTGAAGGTTCTGTCCTGGAACGATTTTTTTCTATAAACTCTAAACGAAGAAAGTCGCTTCTACTTTGAAGAAAAAAGTTTCTACAGAGGATTCGAAGGCATTGGTTGTGAACTAAAACTGGTCATGATTGTGCAACATCTCCAGCTATTGGCGCTCTCTGGGGAGAACATGGTGGGAAAGAGTCTCTAGTTAGTTGTAGCTTCGTGAGGCTGTAAGTCTATTTCTTCTAGTTTTAAAACAATGCCATTGTGAATTTGTCATTATTATCGGCTCGAGATTTTTTCCATTAGTGGGTTTTCCCCCATACATCCTTTCTTTTGCTTATTTTGTTCTTTTTGCATCTTTTAGAATCACTGTCTTAATTAAGAAGATAAACTTAAAAAAATTGTAAAACTTTGTAAAATATCTTATCACATTGATTTTTGGATTTTAAACTCTTTTGTAATAATAAATTAACAAACCTTTTTCTTAAATTAGGTGAATTAATTTTTATTTCTGTAGCTACCGTCGAGAGGCACACTCTCAACTGGTATCAAAGCATGTCTCCACGTTTTAGGTATAAAAACCTAGATATAAATAATTTTTGAGTGCAATGGATGGAAGATCAAACCTCTGACCTCTTCCGTTCGATGTTAGCAATTATTCCTATTGGAAAGTCCATATGAAAACATATTTAAAATCTATGGACGAATATATATGGAATAGTGTTCTTGTGCAAAGGACTTACCCTGAAATCGTTGTTAATGACGTCTAAGTTGATAAGATTAGATCTAGTTGGGCCGACAACCATTTAAAGGAGAGTGGACGAAACATGAAGGTACTTAACGCTATTTTTGGTTGTGTGTACCACAGTGAATCTAGATGTATATCCATTTGTACAACATCTAAGGAGGCGTGGGATGTTTTAAAAATGACCTAAGAAGGTACATCCACCATGAAGCTTTACAAGCTTTAATGACTTACCACCCCTTTCAAACTTCATACCATGAAGGTGAACGAAACTTTTGACGAGTTCTATGCTGAGTTGAGCAACATAGTTACCTTTATCTTTGCTTTGGGGAAAAATGTAAAAGAGAATAAAATTATTGATAAAATTTTATCGTCTCTTCCCCTAGGTTCCGTGGCAAATGGGATGCAATTAAAGAGGTTAAAGATTTACTTTTGAGACCAATGCATGTATAAGAATTGGTTCACTCTCTCCAATCCTATGAGGTGAATTTTTCTTATCTCTAAGGAGTGCCTCTCAAAGAAAAGGAGAAAAATATAGATTTTAATACTAAGAAGGCATCTCCTAATTTTATTTCCCATAATGCTAGTAAGGATTGTGACACCCCACCTAATTAACCCCCGGATGATCAGTCCTAAATTAAATTAGAACAGGTTTCTCAGTTGGTTCATTCTTAGAATCACTGCTTCCTTTTTAATTACTAACCACCTAAGTGAGAAAATTAGACTGGTGCCAAGTTTTATCTACCATTAAATTAATGAAATACTCATGCGGAAACAAAATAATTTAAACAATCACAATTAACTGAAATTAACCATTCACGTTTAAATAAACTGACCGAATAAACTATCGGTTTAAATCCAATAAAAGTAAAGACAGATAATGATAAATCTCAACAAGTCTGACATAAAGACTAAATAAAGCTGTGAGCGACATGCTTGAGTAACTGATAGGAAATTCGTACACTAAAAATGAAAAGGATGAGGCGCCTATCAAACTAGCGCAACATCTATATATGCTGCAACAACGAATCCCTAGAATGAGTCAAGTCTGGCTTCCCTGTGGCTGGACACCTAAAAGGTTTTCAAAAATATTTATAGCAAGGGTTAGAACCCAACACATTTGGAAAATATTTAGCAAATAATTAACTTGCAGTAATAATATCCATGCATTCTCTTCATATTTCAGTTAGTGTCACATTCCCTTAAGGACATCCTCACCCTTCCTCTAATGTGCACGACTAATGCCTTAATTAATTACCCTAGTTATTTATCCCATAACTAGATAACCGATATAACCCCTTGCAAACATCCTACTCTAACCGAGTATGCAATAATTATGATTTATAATTTATTATCAACATTAACTTAATTAATCATTCCCCCTTTTAAATTCATATAACTTTCACACCCGTTATACATATAATACAATTTAGGGCCTGTATTAATTTACCCGTATATAATTATTTATCTCATTATATACGTATAACCACATCACAACATTCACACAAAATTTGGAGTAATAAATAATAAATGATAATAACCATCATCCCGAGTAATAACTCACCGAATATATATTCTCTAAAGTGCTATCCCACTAGGTGTATTCACATAACCTAGTTGCCCCAAGTCAGAATCGCTCACTAACTTGGTTAATAACATAAATATTGGAGGCGGTTATATTCCTTCCCTGAAAGTGAGATGCCCCTCACCCATATAATGGACGCTATGACCTGGGGATATACTCGCCCTACTCCTCAAGCAAGGAGATTCACCCTCTACGCGCAACCTCCCCTGATAGCACTAGAGTATACATAATAATAATATCTAGCCACTGATATTAATGCACACACCATATATATATACAATCACACGCCGTATTTATATAATTAAAACAATCCCGGCTTTACCGTGTACTAAACTTGTAACACTAGCCTATACGTCATAATTTAAGTATATGGTCCAACTCAGATTATTAATTAATTTGCCCATTAATTAATTTAATTACTTTGGTATCACTCAACCACTATACCCGGACTCGCTCACTTGATCCAAAATTTCATTATTTTGGAATATATTTCTCCAAAATTAACTACAACGTGTCACCCATAAATCCCCACCAAATCCAAATTACTTTACCCCATAATTGATTAGAATTTATGTCCTATATTTATTTTCACTAAATAAGGTGTGGGAAGGTAATTTTAATTAAATTTCCCTTATATACTAAAACTGTCCGACCTGCCAAAAATCCTCGACCATCGATCGATCGATCCTAGCCACCGATCGATCGATCGAACAGGTCTTCGTCTTCTCCAAAAGCCTGTTTCTGCCATGGAGGAAAACCTTAAATTTTCAACTCCTTCTACAGTCTAGCCCAAGTCCTCTCATCAATATAATACACGAAGAACATCATAAGGAACCCCCATAAAGTCCCCAAACCCGATTTAATTTCCGTTCTCTCTTATTTTCTGAATTGGGGAAAAACCCGTGTTATTCGTTAATTAGTCTCAACACCAAATTACCATATCAAATTCGTTCATAATTCGTTTGGGTTTTCACATCTAACCAGTACACATAAATCTTAGATTATATCATGAATCCCTACAAGAATTTCTAATTAGGAGGTTGATTTACAAAAAACCCATTTTTGTACCCTCTTTACCCCAAAACGAATTTTGATTCCCACATCACATAAATATGAATTGTAATACAAGTAAATGCTACAGCAAGTTAACCACTTGCCTTACGGTTTTGTAGGGTCTGATCCAAGGTTGTGATTCTCAAAGTTGATAATGAAATCCCCTTTGGTTCTTTTCTTTCTCTCCCAAATTGGTTCCCAGTGCCTTTAACTACTCCTTAGGGTATTCTCTCCCACTATAGGTTTTCCACAATGAAATCAGTCATTCCCCTTTTCCTTTTAATTAGATAATTAGGCTTAATCCCATTTTCAGCCCAATGGGCAAAGCCCAACTGACCCAAATCCCCCGTGTGGGACCGGCTATGCCTAAAAACATCCTGAGACATATTTACTACCCCTGGGCACTCTATTCCGACTATCCTGCCCCTTACGGACTCAACCGTGCACTCAGAATTTGCATCCGGACAAGTTTATAAAATTTTTTATCTCCCACCTAACTTAGTCTGGAACCGACTCCCGACTGAGATAAGTAAACCCCACGTCATTAATACTCTTAAGACGTAATTAGATATTACTATTTACCTAGTAAATTAATTTCCAATAAATATTAACCAATTATTCTCCCGATTAATATTTATATAACAATTCCATAATTAATTCCATTAATTTACGAAACACTAGTAATTTAATTTTTTTCCAAATTAATGAAGTATTAAATGCATAAAATTATGGGGTGTTACATACTCCCCCCCCCCCCCCCCCTACAAAGGAGTTTCGTCCTCGAAATTAGGTTGTACCTTTTGTGAATAGCTCTTAATACTGTTTCCGCATATCCTCCTCCAGCTACCAGGCAGACTCGTCAATGTTGTGATGACCCCACTATACTCTAACTAGTGGAACAACCTTGGACCGTAACTTGCGCTCACTACGGTCCAGAATAGCCACCGGTCTCTCCTCATACGAGATGTCTGGCTGTAAATCATTTTCATCGAGTGGAATGTGCTAGAAGGCCCTTTCGCTCCTTTGATATTTCTTCAGCGATGCCACATGGAACACGTCGTGTATCCGCTGAAGATGTTCTGGAAATCCCAGTCTATATGCTACTGGTCCCACCCTGTCAATAATAGGGAAGGGCCTCATGTACCTCGATGCTAATTTACCCTTATTGCCGAACCTCATCACCCCTTTCATAGGGGACACCCAGACTAATACCTCATCCTCAACCTCTAACTCCACATGTCTCCACGAAGCATCAGGCCTATCCCGAGCTATTCGAATCCTCCCTCGAATCAGCTATATCTTGGCAGACGTCTCCTGGACAATCTCCAGCCCCAATAACTTGTTGTCCCCCACCTCTAACCAGCAGGCGGGTGAACGATAAGGTCTCCCATATAGTGCCTCGAACGGTGCCATGCTAATCGTGAATTGGTAAGAGTTGTTATACGCGAACTCTACCAAAGGAAGATATCTCTCCCATCCTCTCCCAAAGTCTAAAATGCACATCCTGGGCATGTCTTCTAGCATCTGATTGACCCTCTCATTCTGCCCTTCAGTCTGTGTGTGATAGGTTGTACTCAAACGTAGCTTTGTGGCCATGGCCTCCTGAAAGCTCTGCCAAAAATGGACAACAAAAACTTTATCTCTGTCAGACACAATATTTATCGGCCGTGTAACTTAACAATCTCCACTATGAATAGCTGCGCATAATGCATCGTCTCAAAGTCTGTACGAACCGGCAGGAAGTGGGCCACCTTGATTAATCGATCCACAATGACCCATATAGAGTCGTAACCCCTCTACGAAGTAGGTAACCCTGTAATGAAGTTCATGGAGATGCTCTCCCACTTCTACACGGGGATATCTAGTGGATGTAGCATCCCTGGAGATCTCTGATGATCCACTTTCAATAGCTGACACGTGGTACATTTCGAGACAAACCCTGATATGTCATGTTTCATTTATGCCCACTAATACTGCCTCCTCATATCCTGGTACATTTTATCCCCATCGAGATGTACCACAAATATCTAATCATGGGACTCTGTCATAACAACGTGCCTCAACTCCTTATCCTCTATAACAATTAACCTTCCATTTAGGCGTAGGCCTCCTTTCGAGCTGATCAAGTAACCCTCTGCTCCCTCAGCTGATAACTGGCATACCCTATCCTGAAAGATCTGGCCCTTCGCTTGAGACCTCACAACTCGCATAATGATCTCCGGTGTGATGGATAATGCTGATATGCAGGCTCTGGCTACATCATCCTCATATCGAATCTCTCTCCACTTCTCTTTCCAAAGCTCTGATATTTCCCTAGTCGGTCTCCGACTCAATGCATCTGCCGCCACATTAGACTTACCAGGATGGTACTGAATATCAAACTAGTAGTCTTTCACAAATTCTAGCCACTGCCTTTGTCTTATATTCAGATCATTCTGTGTGAAGAGATACTGAAGTGACTTGTGATCCGTGAATAAGGTGAACTGCTCTCCCAACAGATAATGTCTCCATATCCTCAAAGCAAAAATTACCTCTACTAGATCTAGGTCATGAGTGGGGTAATTCCTCTCGTGGGGATTTTTAGCTTTCTGGATGCATAAGCTATATCCCTCTCCTCCTGCTGAAGAACACCCCTAAGTCCCTGTAAGGATGCGTCGGTGTAAACCCGATACTCTAGTCCTCCCCTCGACAAAGTAAGTACAGGTGAAGATGTCAAATTATCCTTCAGCTCGTCGAAAGCTAATTGACAATGATCACTCCAAATAAAAGACACCCCCTTCCGAGTAAAATTTATCAAAGGGCCCGTAATTTTTGAGAACCCCTTAATGAACCGCCTGTAATAACCTGCCAATCCTAGAAAGCTATGCACCTTGGTCGGTGTCGTTGGCTACCCCCACTCCCTCACCGTCGACACCTTACTCGGATCCACATCAATACCCCGTTCTGACACTATATGACCAAGAAACTGTACCTCCCGCAGCCAAAATCCACACTTCTCGAACTTGGCATAAAGCTGGTGATCCCGCAGCGTCTGTAGAACCATACGCAGATGCTCTGCATGTTCCCCCTCAGTGCGCGAGTAGATTAGGATGTCATCAATGAAAATGATGACAAACTAGTCGAGATACTCTCTGAAAACCCTGTTCATGAGAACCATAAACACTGATGGTGCATTGGTGAGCCTAAATGGCATCATTATGAACTCGTAAGATCCATACCACGACAGGAAAGTGTTCTTAGGAACATACTCCTCTCGAATACGCAGCTGATGATACCCTGACCTCAAATCAATCTTGGAGAAGTAAGACGCCCTTGTCAATTGGTCAAATAAATCATCAATCCTAGGCAACGAATACTTATTTCGTATCGTCATCTTATTCATCTCCATATAGTCCACGTACAACCGAAGTGAACCATCCCGCTTCCTTATAAACAACACTAGTGCACCCCACGACAATGTACTCTGACGAATGAAATCCTGACCCAAGAGCTGCTGAATCTGCTCTCTCAGCTCACGCATCTCTGAAGGAGCCATACGGTAAGGCTCTTGAGCAATCGGCCTTGTACTCGATGCTAAATCAATTACAAACTCGATTTCCATGCTGGGTGGCAACCCTGGTATTTACTAGAACACATCTTCAAAGTCCCTCACTACCGAAATCGAATCCAACAGAACTACCACCCCTTGTGAGGTCTCCTCCTAGATATAATACAAGTGTGTGAACAACCCGCCCTCAGGTAGAGGCATCGCTATTAGGAACATCTCCTATCCCAAAATGGAGAACACGATTGTCCTCCCGTAACAATCTACTGTCACCCGATACCCTGCCAACCAATCCATACCTAGGATGACATCGTACCCCTCCTTATCTAACACTAAGAGGTCCGTCGCTAAACTGAGACACCCCGACTAATTAAATACTGGGTAGCTACTCCTTTATTAAATTAATACAAAATGCCAAGTTGGTTCAGTTCATAGCATCACTGTAAAAAAAACGTTTTAACATTTACTAGCCACCTAATATTTAAAAAGTGAGTTGCCAATTTTAATTAAATCTGATTTACATACAATAAGTGAAATATGAAAAGCTAACATAACCACCACAACATAGTCACAATAGAATAACCATAAAATAATAATGAGTCTGGAGGAATACTCCTCACAACAATCCGAATACTGAATTAAATAAATACCAAGCCTACATCACTAAATTATTTACAACCCAAAGTCTGAAATAACTGAAATGTAAGATATCTCTAAAAGGAATGGTGCGACATGCCCAACAAAATAAGAAAATCTGATAATGGAGTCAAGATCGAAAATGGAGGCGTCTACTGTCAAGGTCCTGTAACTTCCACAGCAGCTACAGCTCGTCACCTGAATAGAACTCCTATGCATGGTGTCCTTGTGGCTGGGCACCTAAAAGAGTTTTTACAAAAAATAGATTTGAAAGCAAATGGGTCAGAGCCCGATTGTGAAAATAATTTAAAAATTTGCAAGTGTTTAATATCATTAAACAGTGAATATAAAGTAAATGATAGTGTGTGCACTCACATGAGTTCCTCACCTCTCAACTAATTGTGCACTCCTATCGTACCCGTACCCATTCTAGTTGTTCCCATATCTAACTAGTCCGATACCAAATTTTACATTACTATATGATAACTAATTCAATTACCAACAACTTTTAATTAACAGAGTGTTATAACTTGCTACATAATTTCCCATATTAGTACTACTAATTACTAGAGATTTTCCATTTTCACTTTTCAAACTGTTGCTATTATTTATACTCACATTTATTCATGACAATTCATTTCAATTAACAGTATATTATTCTCATAAAAAATATACAATACTAGCACCCCGAGACTAAGCTGCGGTGTACACATACTCTGTTATCCAATCCCGGTACATCACGTACATAAGGACCACGTATTCTGAATCTCTCAGGAATCGTTTCATTAATCAACAATCACAAACAATGGAGGCTAACATAGTTCACATCACATGGGTCGCGCACATACCTACGCTCCCATGATCAACAAACTTATTAACTTCTCAATAAGTCTTTCTCTGACCTATGTCCTCGAGGTACCAATCTAAATCCCCCCGTAGGCACGCAAAGATTAGATGGACCTGATCGAACGCCGACCTCCCATGATAACAAGTACGGTAGGTATGTTATACACAGATAATTACATATACTAAGCATCCACACATCTTAGATATCACAATATTTTATTAGTGGTACTTATCGTTCATATACCAACATTCGGTGTTATACAACTCACAAGTCCCCGATTTATATGTATTTAAGTTATCAACTCTTCTCACGTCGTGATTAGTTACTCGCTTCCCAAACCACAAATGCCATCTGGTTTACTATAAGATTCTAAGTTTTACTCTTCAATGTAAACCAATCTACCAACTATACCCATTAATTAATAAGGGAAGGTTATCTCACCATTTAAATAAGTCTACAGGATACTAGAAATAAATTCAGGCCAAAAAGGCCATTCTGTCAACTCGTTAGATATCTCGTTCGAACGAGGTCGTTCGAACGAGTGTCGTTCGAAAGAAAGGCTTCGAATGAACTACCAACTCGTTAGAAGGGATACTGTCATACCATTAGAAGTTCATTCGAACGAGGTCGTTCGAACGACCTGGGCAGGTCTTCTAACGAGATGGCAGTTTCAGCCCAGAAATTCCCAAGTCTGTTTTTATTCATTCTTCACTTCTCTAAATCCATCCTAAGACCATCCAATTTATGTTTTAATGTATATAAACCATTTCTAATCACCCTAGATCATCCCTTAACATATTTTAGGGGTCAAATCTTACAAATCATCATGGAATTAACATAAATCTCCAAATATTTCCCCAAACCCTATGAACATGAACCCATAATTTTATTATGCCCAATTACTCATCATAAATCCATTTTTAAATCATCATATACAAATCTTCGAATATTAAATCAGTCCATCATCATTCTACATACAAATCCTAACCCAAATTCAAAGATTCTCCAACAATTTCATTGGTTTACTTCAAAACATTCAAGATAAGATAATTCCTACACTAAATATGGAAGAAATATTCAATGCATTAAAGATATCAAATCACTTGCCTTAGATTGTTCTTCAGAATTGATGTTGGTGGATGAAGGTTGATTTCTCCCCTTTCTCTACAGATTTTCTCCCAAGGTTGAAGATGGTGGTTGGAGGTTTCTTTTGAAATCTCTTCAAACTCTCCTATAACTCCCGTAGCCCTCTAACTCACCTAATGCTAATAATGGTCTTAGTGGGTTCCTAAATAATATATAATTAACTCCTAAAATTCGTAGGTTTCAATCCCCTAATTTTTAAAATTACCAAAATACCCCTCTAGGTTGCCGGTATGGCCCAAAAATGCCCCGGGACCCAAACTAAACCCCCGGCTAGTGTTTTCTGACTATTTCGACCCTTCCGAACACGTTGGCGCACTCAAAATGACCATTCTGTTGATAAAAATAAAATTCACTTTTTTTATTTTTTTATTTAAATAATTACATTCCTGACGCGATTGACACGCGCGTCCCAACTAAATTTCCCAAATTGTCGTATTTCAATTTTGCGACAATTTTAATATTTTCAATATTCATATATTACCATATATACGCATCATAATCAAATACCAACTCACATCTCGCTAGTATTTATACCCGGATTAATTTCCAATTAATTCTCATTTAATTTAATTAATCCCTTAAATAGATATCAATAAAATTACGGGGTATTACATAAACTAAGTCTCCCAATCAAAATGTCCACCCCTTGACACATCGAGTGAATCAATACCCCGTTGTCTACTGGCGACTCTACACACATACGGAGACTACTCGCGGTCTCTAGCAACTCGACCAGTTTAGCAAATTTATATTTAATGAATGAATGAGATGCTTCCGTATCAAAAAGTATCCTACACTCATGACCATGTATAAAAAATATACCCTCAACCGTTGGCGGTGCCTGATGTGCTGGAGGATTGGGAACATCAGGGACGTTATACACACGCCCGTAGCGTATTTTCCCCTGTTGCCGTGGGGCTGGTGGAGCCAATGTTGTTAGCGGCATCTGTCCCTGCTGCCCTTGTTGGGCACCCTGCTGTTGGCCTCTGCCCCTCTGCGGGCACTCCCTCTTGAAGTGTCCTATCTGGACGTAAACAAAATAACTTCTCTGACCATCTCCCTATCATTGTCCCTGACCTGGCTGGCCTTACTGGCCTCTCCCATTATTCCCTTGGCCCTAATGGCCCTATGGAACCCGCTGCTGCTGATTTGGGCCCTGCTGACCCTGCTTAAATCCCTGTCCTCCCGGTTGAAACCAACCAGGCCTAAATTTCTTAGCCTGATTCCCTTGCTGAATGCTAGTTTGCTACTGAGTACGACTTGTGTCACCACCAATAACTGCCTTTCTCTACTACCTCAGCTCCCCTACCCTATTGCTCCCCTTTGAATGGAAGCGATGATCCTGGCAATGTACAAGAGCGGCATTGACAACATCTGTATACATTACCAATGTTGGATTATCAATCAAATGCTGCCTAATCCTCCAAGCCAGGCCATCCATGAACCTCAACTTCTTTCGCTCCTCGTCGCTCACCTCATTTGGCATAAAATTTGCCCAACAGGTGAACTCCTCATAATCCGTCACTGAATGGTCACCCTAAACTAACTCACTGAAATTCTTCCTCATTTCTGCCTCTACCGCCATTAGGAAGTATTTGTGGTCAGACCGCACCCAGAACACGGATATCATCATCAAATATCTCTCCTCGGCGGTGGTAACGGACTTCCACCACTGTAAGGATGCCCCCGACAGACGGAAGGTAGAAAGCATTTATTTCTGCACATTGGTACACTCTAGCATCCGCATGTGTCACTGAATATTTATCTTCCAATCACAGGCCTCTGCTACATCGGTACTACCCTGTAACTCTGGTGGATGACCCTTCTGAAAGGTCTCCCTAACTCGCTGCCAAGAAGGTGGTCCCACTAGATCCTGAACTTATGGTGCCATTGGAGGCGGTGCCTAGGGTTTTGGAAAATGGGCTTCCATATCTCTCATCGTTGTCTCAACTGCCTGGGTCACTATCACTGCCACCTGAGTAGTGAAGATCAACTCGGGTGGGGGTGGGGGTGGCGATACCTGTAGCTCCTGATGAGCCTCCCTTAACTCATCCCTAGACTTAACCCTCTCCGCCCTCTGTCTCTTTGGTGGCATCTAAAAATAGATTGAATCGTATAATTACACAATTTATACAAAAATCTAATAGCAGAAAAATGATATCACAAAAGCAAAAAATGAATCAACAGTCCTAATAATAGGTCTCTATAACAATCGAACGCTACGCTGAAACGTAGTAAGCCGCACAGATCCTAAGGATACTAGAACCGGATGCTCTGATACCATCTATGACACCCCACCTAATTAAGCCCGGGTGATCAGTCTTAAATTAAATTAGAACATGTTTCTCAGTTGGTTCATTCTTAGCATCATTGTCGCCTTTTTAATTACTAACCACCTAAGTGAGAAAATTAGACTGGTGCCAAGTTTTATCTTCCATTAAATTAATGAAATACTCGATGGAAACAAAATAATTTAAACAATCACAATTAACTGAAATCAGTCATTGACATCTAAATAAACTGTTCGAATAAACCATAGGTTCAAATCTAACTAAAGTAAAGACAGATAATGATAAATCTCAACAAGTCTGACATAAATATTAAATAAAGCTGTGAGCGACATGCTCGAGTAACTGATACGAAATTCCTACACTAGAAATGAAAAGGATGAGGCGCCTATCAAACTCCCGCAACATCCACATATGTTGCAGCAACGGATCCCAGGAATGAGTCAAGTCTGTCATCCCTATGGCTGGACACCTAAAAGGTTTTTAAAAATATTTATAGCAAGGGTTAGAACCCAAAATATTTGGAAAGTATTTATCAAATAATTAACTTGCAGTAATAAATATGTATGCATGCTCTTCATAGTTTAGTTAGTGTCGCATTCCCTTGAGGACATCCTCACCTCTCCTCTAATGTGCACGACTAATGCTTTAATTAATTCCCCTAGTTATTTATCCCATAACTATATAACCAATATAACCCCTTGCAAACACCCTACTCTAACTGAGTATGCAATAATTATGATTTCTAAGTTATTATCAACATTAAATTAATTAATCATTCCCCCTTTTAAATTCATATAAATTTTACACCCGTTATACATATAATACAATTCATGGCCTGTATTAATTTACCCGTATATAATTATTTATCTCATTATATACATATAACTACATTACAACATTCACACATATGTTGGAATAATAAATAATATATGATAATAACCATCCTCCCGAGTAATAACTTACCGAATGTATATTCTCTAAAGTGTTATTAACATAACCTAGTTACCCCAAGTCAGAATCGCTCACTAACTTAGTTAATAACATAAATATTGGAGGTAGTCATATTTCTTCCCTGAAAGTGAGATGCCCCTCACCCATATAATGGACGCTATGATCTGGGAATATACTCACCCTACTCCTCAAGCTAGGGGATTCACCCTCTACGCGCAACCTCCCCTGATAGCACAAGAGTATACATAATAATAATATCTATCCACTGATATTAATGCACACACCATATATATATATACTATCACACGCCGTATATATATAATTAAAACAATCCCGGCTTTACCGTGCACTAAATCTATAACACTAGCCTATACGTCATAACTTGAGTTTATGGTCCAACTTAGATTATTAATTAATTTGCACATTAATTAATTTAATTACTTTGGTATCACTCAACCACTATACCCGGACTCGCCCACTTGATCCGAAATTTCAATATTTTGGAATATATCTCTCCAAAATTAACTACAATGTGTCACCCATAAATTCCCTCCAAATTCCAATTACTTTACCTCATAAATTGATTAGAATTTATGTCCTATATTTATTTCTCACTAAAAAAGGTGTGGGAAGATAATTTTAATTAAATTTCCCTTATTTACTAAAACTGGCCGACCTGCCAAAAATCCTCAACCATCGATCGATCGATCGCAGCCATTGATCGATCGATCGAACAGGTCTTCGTCTTTTCCAAAAGCCTGTTTCTGCCATGGACGAAAACCTTAAATTTTTAAATCCTTCTACAGTTTAACCCAAGTCCTCTCATCAATATAATACAACAAAAACATCATAAGGAACCCCAATAAATTCCCCAAATCCCATTTAATTTCCGTTCTCTCCTATTTTCTTAATTGGGGAAAAATTCGTGTTATTCGTTAATTAGTCTCAACACCAAATTACCATCTCAAATTCGTTCATAATTCGTCTGGGTTTTCACATCTTACCAGTACACATAAATCTCAGATTATATCATGAACCCCCCCAAGGATTTCTAATCAGGAGGTTGATTTACAAAAACCCCATTTTTGTACCCTCTTTACCTCAAAACAAATTTTGATTCCCACATCACACAGATATGAATTTTAATACAAATAAATGCTAAAGAAAGTTAACCACTTGCCTTATGGTTTCGTAGGGTCTGATCCGGAGTTGTGATTCTCAAGGTTGATGATGAAATCCCCTTTGGTTCTTTCCTTTGTCTCCCGAATTGGTTCCCAATGCTGTTAACTGCTCCTTAGGGTATTCTCTCCCACTATAGGTTTTCCACAATGAAATCAGCCATTCCCCTTTTCCCTTTAATTAAGTAACTAGGCTTAATCCCGTTTTTAGCCTAATGGGCCAAGCCCAAGTGATCCAAATACCCTCGTGTGGGCCCGGCTATGCCTAAAAACGTCCCGAGACCTATTTACTACCCCAGGTACTCTATTCCAACTATCTTGCCCCTTTAGAACTCAACCGTGCACTCAAAATTTGCATCCGGATAAGTTTATAAAATTTCTTATCTTCCACTTAACTTAGTCTGAAACCGACTCCCGGTTGAGATAAGTAAACCCCACATCATTAATACTCTTAGGACGTAATTAGATATTACTATTTACCTAGTAACTTAATTTCCCATAAATATTAACCAATTATTCTCCGATTAATATTTATATAACAATTCCATAATTAATTCCATTAAATTACGACACACTAGCAATTTAAATTTTTCCCGAATTAATTAGCTATTAAATGCATAAAATTACGGGGTGTTACAAGGATGATATGTAATTTCTCACTATGTTTTCCATGAGGTGGAAAAATGATTTCACTCTAAAGGTGCCCCTAAAAATTATTCGCCTAAACTCGAGATTGGTAATGGAAGTGGAGAAATGAAATATGAATCTCCAAGGACTCTCATGTTCGTCAAATATGAAAAATGATGGTGGCATAAATACAAAGCGAGCCGATTTTTCTTGGATTGGGCACAAACCAACCAATCACAGTGGTGCGGATTATAGAATTTTGGTCTCACCTAGAATAAGTCAAAATCAACATTGGATCGAGTGGTATGATATAGAAAAAATTACGTTATCATGATCAATCTCCTTAGAATAAGTCTAACTTGACAAAAAGCATAAAAAATAAACTAATAAGCCCAAGGGCAGTTATAGTTGTCCTAGAATAGTCTGCACCGATCTCATACTGATTAAACCATATCAAAGAGGGATAAGTTGACTTCGAACATACATGACTAACCTAGAATAAAACTTTAGCCTAAGATAAATAAAATCGACCTAATGGCTTCATTTGACCTAAGATGATCAAATTGATCTTTGTTGATCAAAATTAACCTAAAACGATTAAGTTGGTTTACGATGATCAATATTAGCCTAAGATGGCTAAAATTGGCATACGATGACCTCATTAGACCTAAGACAGTCAAATTAATCTATAAAGATCAAAACTGAATTATAATGGTTAAGTTAGTTAGGCTAAAATCGACCTATGATTACCTCATTTGACATAGGACAATAAAATTAATATATGTCGGTCAAAATTAACCTAAAATGGTCAAGTTGATCTACAATAACCAACATTAGTCTAAGATGTCTAAAATTAGCCTGCAATGGCCTAATTTGACTTAAGATGGTCAAATTGATCTACGACGATCAAGATTGACCTAAAATGGTTAAGTTGGTCTACAATGATCAACATTATCCTAAGATGGATAAATTTGGCCTACGATGCCTTATTTGACCTAAGCTGGTCAAATTAATCTTCAACACTTAAAAAATGCACTAGAATGGTTAAGTTGGTCTACGGCAAACAACATTTGCCAAAGATGAATCAAATTGGTCGATGACGGTTTAATTGATCGAAGATGATGAAATTGATCTACAATGGTCAAAATTAATCTAAAACGGTCAAGTTGATAAACAAACGATCAACACTATGCTAGCATGGCCAAAATCGGCACGCGACGACCTCATTTGACCAAAGACGATTAAATTGATATATAAAGGTCAAGTTGGTCTAAGATGACCAACACTAACTTAAGATGGTTAAAATCGGTCTATGACCACCTCCTTAGTCCATCCCAACCTAATGGACATATGTCACTCAAATCATCCCAGAGCGACCAAAGGGGTTGGTTTGGCATGAATATTGCATTTATTCACTCTTTATACTTATGCATTTAGCCCCCTTAGGTACTTTAATTCCTATATTTATTCTCATTAACTAGAAAACCTCTATTTTATATATTTATGTATTTTGCGAGGTATAATTGATCTTTTATAAGTATTATCGTGCTTAGTATGAAGTTCAGTAGCATTCTGGGGAAGTTCCATCGACAATCGCACACACAAGGGTATTTTAGTAATTTTCAATTTTAGATTTCTGGACCAATATCTTCATGGAAGCTAAATACCTCTTAGTCATCTTCCCATAGCCACTGACGGTGCGCGATTCCTAGTGCTAACGAAGAAGTTACGGGACTTTAAGTGGAGGAGGTTCTACAACAAAATCAATCAAGGCAAAGAATCTAAGTGAAGCAAGTCTGAATCGATTCGGCCCTTTGCTGAATCGATTCGCTTTGAACCAGTACCCAGATATCCAGTTCCGAATCAATTCACTTTGCCACATCTTTGAAGATTTTTCCTTTCCAAATCGATTCGGCTCAAATCCGAATCGATTCGCCCCTGTTTTCCCTGTTTTCTTTATTTACTAGTTTGCCACTAAGGTTTTTATATATATAGTTTTTCTCTTAATTTTGAAGAGACATCTTTCATTTATATTGGATTTTAGGGTTTGTAATTGGGAGCTTGCTCTCTCCTCTCTCTTTGGGGTAAAACCCATTTTTAAGTTACTATTTATTATCTTCTACCTTTAATTTAAGCTTTCTTTCCCTTTGTTCTTGCTTTGATATTTATTTTCATGATTTGTAGTTAGTTTATTTTTGTTTATTTATTATTTGTGTCAGTTAAGTAGGTTTATTTACATCTTTCTTTATGAAGTGTCCTTAGTTTAAGGGTTGTGGTAATGTTTTCGCCATTAATGGGTCTTGAGCTCTGAAAGTTAGGTTTTGTGTAAAATTGTGTTTAATTGAAGCCTCGTGTATTAAATTTAAAATATTATGTGTTTAAATTTATTTGTCACGCAACATTTGTGTTAAAGCAATATTCCAAATTTAATCCACATGTGACCATTTTTTATTAAATGTTTTATTTAGCATTGTTGGATTAATTTACTTCATTGGTAATGTTTATGATTAATTGAATATGCTCGGTTGAATGATTTCGAATCGGAATTCTAATTATGCGTTGTTTGGCGCTTGGCGGGTATATGATCCAGACCCTCATTTTATTAATTCTTGTTTGTACTAACTTCTTATTTTTTCCTTTTTTCTCGTTTTAAACCCATCACCTTTTACACTTTTATTTTAGAAGTAATAAATCTATTATAATATGCCCAACATTCCCTGTGGATTCTAGATACCCGGACTGACCGCTATACTCCCTTTGTCAAGTGTAGTCATAGTTTAGGTTTTAAATATTGCGGTTGAAAATCAATAACAACGATTTGCATATCTACATGGTCGCATGGTTTTCTCCACATCAAACGTCTCGCCCTAACTCTTTTGATAATTTTAATTGTTATGCTAATAGTTCTCAAGGTTACACTACTAAGACAATGCGTAAATGCCTACAAATTCTTGAGTATGAGCGTCTTGAACGTGAAAGTTAAGAATTTACAAGTAATCATTCACCGCCTTTGAAGGAAACTTTGCGTTTAGGGGATTCCGTTAGCTATGAGAAAACCTCACAAGAAGATGTTATGTCTTCTTGTTGGTTTGATCACGAGTTAGCTTTCAAGGAATCGAATGACCAATTCGAGAGTTCTAAATCTTAGTATTTAGAAATAAACGCCCAACTCAATGAGATCATTTATTCTTCACAAAGCCCGATTGAGGTTGAAACTTGCGTTTTAACTCCACTCCTTTTTGAGGAAGAAATCATTGAGAGTGATCCAAACATTGTCAAATTTCAACCTCTTATTAATTCTTCCAATTGTATTGAGGTTTATGGTCCTTCATTTCCTTTGTTCCACGCTATTAGTGAACTATTAACAATATCGCAAGAATCAGATGAAAGTATTGAGGACTTTGATCCGATTCTTGAATGTGAGTGTTATTTTGAGATGCTTCATCTCATGGGCTTTTCTCTTGCACTTGCCCAGTCTTCACTTCCCATTAAAAAACCTTAGGGAGGTGATTTTAATTGGTGATGGTTAATTTCTTACACCTTACACATGCCTTCCATTGTTCAAATGAAATTCTTATTTTCCAGGGTACATGTATGCAAGGGAGGGTCCACTATTGATCCTTCAAAGCCAAATCGTATTTTGGATGGATCCTAAAAAATTTCGACTTCTAGTGTCTAGTTAGATACAAGTTAAAATTCTAGGTTATAAATAGTTAATTTTTTATTTTTTTCTTTCTTTATTTTTTCTCTCTTTTTAATTGAAGTCTAGTGTAATTAGTTAAAGTTTTTGTTATGCTTGGTTCTAATATGTTTTGTAGATTCAATGGACTCGTACTTATCGAGGATCGCTCCATTATGGATAATATCTCTCTTTTCTCTCTCTTTATGTTGTGTTGTTGATTTGCATTGAGGACAATACAACATTTAAGTTAGGGGGGTTGGGTTATTCTTCCCATTAGTTTGTTTTGTTGCATTGATTTGATCACATGTTAGTTACTAAGCATGCTTTTGTTGAAAAATTGAAAATTTTCAAAAGTATTTTCTTTCTTTTTTTCCTTTCTTGGGCATTTTGCCTTTGTTTTCGATGATAAATTTCAATAAATGCCCGATCCAATAGACAATTCAACGATTCATGATCTCGATTTTATAAGTTATTAGACTTGAGTCCTCAAATCATTGATATTATGAATAATTTCATGAATTAAACTTTAAGCCCATGAGCACATGCACTTTTCTGGTTTTATTGATTTGGTTTAAGATTTTATAACTCGATAATCTTTTGTTGCATTGTATATACTTGCACCGAGGGACACTACACCAAATCTGCCCATTTGTCAAGGTCATTGACCTGGACAAATCCACCTTGTCAAGGTCAATGATCGTGACATTTAGAGGCGAGACAACTTTTTTTGTCACGGTCGTGTCACGGTCGTGTCAAGGTCAATGACCGTGACACGTTTGTCACGGTTATAAACCGTGACCCTTTTTAAAAAAAAATTGTCACGGTCAATGACCGTGACAATTCTGGGCAGAATTAAAAAAAACTGCTAGGCAGTATGGCCACTGCCACTGCCCAGCAGTATATTTGTACCTGTTATAGCAACGTTGTACCTGTTCCAAACATCATATATCCGAACAAACTAAAGATAATGCAAATATATATTCAAATAAGAAACTATTTAAAAAGAAACAACATCACCATAATTTTATCTCAAATCTACAAACTATTTGCATGGAAAAGAGATTTTGTACCGCGATGCTCGGGAACACCTCCTTATCCTTCCCTTCTCGTCCGAATAGCCACATAAGTATAGAGCATATGTGGCCTACCCTTAGGGCCACTCCATGTCCCCTGAATTGAAATAAAGTAAAATTAGTATCCGCCCCTCAAATATAGATAAATATAAATCGTAATTGAAATCGAAATCGAAATTGACATATAAATATAAATACATTACCTGTAGTGTCACTCAAACATCTAACTTGAGCTCATATGGCACCTCCTTCCAACTAATGTACCCCGGGCAATCATGTCAATTATAATTCTCTTCATATCTAAACACTAAGAAATACCATAATCCTATGGAGGTATGCGTTGCAAATTCCTTCCAACCGTTGTGTAGCCAAAAATCAGCAGTTGAAGTTGTCAACTCCACCTTTGAATGGTCTCCCATGTTTTGCTAGAAGTTCCAAGTGGTGGGGTATGGAAAGTGGAATTGACAACTTCAACCGGTGATGTTTGGCTACATAACGGTTGGGAGGAATTTGCAGAGCATCGCTCCATAGGATTATGGCATTTCTTAGTGTTCGGATAGACGAAGAGATTCAGTCTCCTCTCCACAAATAGGACACCCCAAATAACTATGTACTAATCAACTATTAAAGGTAAGAAGCGTATATTCATGGATTAGTATAAACAAAACTTAGATGTAGTTGGAATATTTATGTATTAATCTCCTCTCCACACACGCACACTACACAAGAGTGAAAATGATAAAGTACAGATCAAGTAAAAGCATTAAAAATGGATGTTTCGGTACAAATTGAAATATTTATTACAAATTGAAAAATTGTTTCAAATTCGGGTTATCATAAAAAATGGATTGGTATTCGGTAGGAGCATCCAAGTCATCCACACTACTATTAAACGCCTTGGCGCGTGTTGGACAATTGACCACGGCTCGTTGTTGATATACTCCGAGTAAAACAATTGCTTAACCTTTTGAAATGCACAAACAAACGGCTCATCGCTCACGTGGTCGTTGCTCTTCAACTTGGACAAGTCAACCATGATCAAATTGGTGACAGGATCAACTTTACAAGTATTTTTATCCTCAACTCTTACCCATTCACAGTAAAATACAACCTCTTTGAAGCTTATATAATCCAATTCAAATATATTTTGGATTACACCATAGTAAGTCATTTCAGCTTCAACGAGATTTTTATCTTTTGCGATCGCTCGAAAGAAAGTAAGAGCCTTGTATGAAATTCCCGAGTTCTGTACATTTGTACTTTCTTCGTACACTTTAGCGCCGAAAATGTAACCGTTCAATCGATATTTTTTGTACTCTTGTGCCACGAACAAGGGTCCAGTGGCTAGACGAGCAAGCCTTGATGTCGCATCACCCATCTTTAAGAGCTGAGAATATAGATAAATTAATTATATTAGTGGTAAAATTTGAGTGTAATGTAACGTTATATAACGACTGTTTTCATTGTAATTAACTCTTGTGTCAACCATAGCCTAAATTCGTTGTCTGATTGTACCACTGTTTTTCGTCTTTTATTGTTCTCACAGGCTTCATATTTACTGCATATTACAAAATTAATCATGTATAAAATAATCTAAAATAATGTTAAACATTATAATATTCGAAACTTACTTTTTCCATTCTTCGACATCTTCATGTGTGTCAAATAGATAACGAGCTACTTGTTCATGTTGCAAACTCGTTAATTTCACTCGTTTTCCCATCACATTACCACCATCATCGAGGAATTCATCAGTGTCATCAACACTGGTCGAGTCAGTCATATATTCCCGAGTATATATTGATGACTCCACGGTAATGTATTCCTCTACAATTGATCCTGCAATATATCGCGTATTCTTGATGTAATCTTTAAAAACTTTCATCAATTTTTCAAACGGATACATCCACCGATATCTAACTAGACCACAAAGAAGTGCCTCGTCGCATAGGTGTACCAACAAGTGAACACTTATGTCAAAGAATGCTGGGGGAAAGTACTTCTCCAATACACAAATCGCTTCATTCACAGCCAATTTTGCGGCCACTATGTGTTCTCGATTCACTACCTTCTCACACAAGAGGGAGAATGTAATACTAATTTGCATAATAGCCTTACGCAAATCCTTGTGCTTGGAGAAACAGTGCTTAAACAATAGAGGAACCAATTGCATGATCACATGCCAATCGTGGGACTTACACTTATGTAAATCATGAGTAACATAATTCACAATCCTTTGCAAGTTGGATGAAAAAGTAGATGGGCCCTTCAAATTATATATTGTGTCTAGAAGAACATTCCTTTCCTCACTCGTCAAAGTAAACGCACCAGGGGGAATTATTGTCCTTCCCCTACTATCTTCTTTCAACCATAGTTGTGGTTTAAGTTTTAACGTTTTAAGGTCTTTTCGTGCATTTTCTCCATCCTTCGAATGACTCCCCCCAAGGCAAGTACCCACAATATGTTCAGCGAAGTTCTTCTCTGCATGCATCACATCCAATACATGGCGCACCGGGTTTTTCTTCCAATAAGGCAAGTCAAATAAAATTGACCTCCGAGACCATGCCTTTCTTATCTCAGTTTCATTCCCAGTTGGGGTCTTCTTATGCTTGACATTCTTAAATTTGGTATTCTTACCTGGAATATTTGGGCCACATTCAGAAGATTTACTTTCAATTTCTGAACCCGAAAGTTGTCTCGGCGGTAGCCTATGTTCAACTCCGCCCAATAAAAAATTGGAAGCTGCCTCAAATCTGAAACTATGAGCTGGGGGCAAAAACCTCCTGTGGGAATGGTACACATTATTTAAGCTGGAGGATAGACGAAGAGATTCGGTCTCCTCTCCACAAATAGGACACCCCAAATAACCATGTACTACACATCCGGATAATGTCCCATAAGCTGGAAAATCATGAATTGCCCACATCAACATAGCTTTCAGCGTAAACTCTTCTTTTCTAAAAGAG